>RCWM02000648.1:0-560466 GCA_003667255.2 Euschistus heros | reverse complement strand
ATAGTTGTTGCTCCAAGTAACATGTAAGTTTAGCAATGGATGAATATAATCATGCAACGTGATAAAATTATCTCTTGTTTCGTAAGATAACCTAATTATTATTTTCACTCCACTGCAGCGTAACTTCATGCGACAATCTATTTTAATCAATCTTGATAAAGGCCTCTGTGGAAATCAGGGCTGACAGCGGTTACTTAAAGTCACTAGATTCGTATGCAGCTGCCATGCTTAATAGTGTTAGTAGCATTAAAAATAGATTGCTCAAACAGCCGTTATCATTCTACATATACATATTTCTTTACATAAATACATATTTATATAAAATAGCTCTGACCATTGAACTATGTATTTTTATTCTTAAGCAACTTTTACATTAGCGCGATTAATTGCCACTAAATACTTGAGAACTTTTGGTATCATCTCTCGTTTTTCCCAACCTTGAATTCATAGTATTGGTGGGCTCGAAATTAATTGTAAAACACTAGTGAACTCTTTTATTCGATTTATTTTCAGGGTCTCCAAACATTCTCATGTATATCACAGGTATTCTGAAATTGGGTGGTTTTACCCCATTTTTTGACGTTAATACTTCCTGAGTCCATTCATAATTCAATCCTTGAAAACCAAAAAACCTACCTATATTTATGACCTCTTTACTCTGCGCTCAACCAGTACACTCCTGCGTATCGAATTGCATCCTTCGAAAAATTCCTGACTATCCGCGCTTCCTCTTTATCGAATTCATTGGTGCCAAAAGCCCCACTCTTACTTCCTTTAAACATCATGTATTTCTTCAACTCTTGAATTTTCAATCTTCCGAGCAAATTTAAGACATGATTATTATTATAAAATCCATTGACATAATAGTATACATAAAATGTATCCTTTTACAAGATTTCTTATATATTTCGTAACTCATAATTTAATTACTAATCATTTGTCATAGCCAGACCATTTCCCTGTGTATTGTATTCATACGTTATTCTTAGGAGAAAAGTTGTCTCAGAACAAAGTCCATTTTCTTCTTCTTCTTTACCTATGAAGATAAAAAACATATCAGCACGCATTAACATTGACTTTTTGTATATATATTTTTTTTTGTATAAGATTTTTTAACCGACTTCAAAAAGGAGAAGGATCTTAACTCGTCTGTATTTTTTTTTTTTTTTTTTTTTTTTTGTGTGTATGTTACGCGATTACTCCGTCAATTCTGAATCAATTTTGATGATTCTTTTTTTTGGTCGGTAGGACAAACTTCAGAAGTGGTCCCATAAAAAATATTTTAAAATCAATGCAGTACTTTTTAAGAAAAATCAAATAATAAACAATAAAATCACTAATTAACTGTTTGTTTTTTTTCTTCTAAAGAGAGAACTTCTAGGACCACCTCTATGAAACGAACTATTAGAAATCATCGTCTCTATAACTCGAACTCAAATTAAAAGAATTTCATGTGTAATTTGTTTTCCAGTTTTCTGTCATTGAAAGTCTTTTCAGTTCATAGTTACACCAATCACTTATTATCAGTTATTCACTAAAGTGGTTTTACAGTGGCTATTGAAAATTCTTCCAATTAACGAATTTTTTTTGGCTGGCACCGACTCCAAAGATAACTGGTCATAAATTGTGAATAGGTTTATAAGTATCAATAATTTCGTTGATTTTCATTTAATGGTTTTTGTTTTGAAGCAATTAAAATATTATTTTTTATTTTTTAGTTCAAGTTTGTATATGTAGGTTTAATCTTGAAGTCGCTATTGTTTTTTTCTCTACAAATTATTTTTATTTCATCCTCAAACAAAATGTAACATTTTGGCAAGCCCTGTTGTTCGGATTAAAAATTTGCCAACAGTTGATTTATAAGAAATTCGATAGTGAATATTTTTTGTTAAACATTTGTCAATATGACCTACCACACTATATTGCTTTGAATGAAAAAAAATACATATTTGAAACCCCTATTATATCTAAAATGTATTTATATTGAACAATCATTTATGTTAATTTAATTTAATTATTAGTTTAAATAATTTGTTTTGTTTTTTTTGTATTTTTTAGTGTTTTCCTTCCAGCAGTAACCCTGTTGGAAGGGATTTTATTTTTTTTCTGTACACACCATACTTGTACAAAGTATACAATGTACATGTAAATATTATTTTTGATTTGATTATAATTTTACATGTGTTGAAAGGTATAAAAATATAAAAATAAACAAGAAAAATAAAATAAAATAAAACAAAGAATAAGAAAGTTATATAACATAACTAATTTAAAATTCAATAAAAACAGCAACAAAGTTATGTAGAGAAAAGTTTATGAATATTTAGAGGTTTAGAGATATTTCATATTTATATCCTCTATTTTAATGATTGAATTTTTAAGAAATATTTGGAAATTTTCAAATGAATTGTTCATCAAACATTGACCATCCACCGGCCAATGTCCTAGTTTCTGTACTGTTTTTGTCTGTAGAATAGTTCTGTAGTCAGTGAGTAGTCTGCATTCATATATGAGGTGGTGTATATTTTGTTCTTGAGTGAAATCACAAGGACATAGGAAAAAATCTCTTATTTTAAATCGATAGAAATAACTATTTACTGCCGCATGTCCTGTGACTCCTTGTGTTAAATAATTTGTTTCTTTTGATTCTAAAATTTAAAAATTAAAATTTTAAAAAACAGTGGATTATATATAAACCATTGTTTTTCTCAGTGAGAGAGTATGACGAATTTTTTTTTATTTCCTTTTTTTAATCTTTATATCGAGAAAAACTTCAATAACAAGTTTACATACAAGGTACATATTTATTTGTATTATCGGCAGCTCTGATCTGAACCAGGATAAGACTCATTCCCAGAGGTAAGGTCCTCCCGAAACTATATGAGAGAAAATGTTCTTGAGGCCACTGCGGTAGTTAGCCTTTAGCTACTCCTAATTTAAATCCTTTGGATTGTGCCATGTAGAGGGAATTGGAGGCCAAAATTTTTCTTAGCGCCAATTTGCAATATCTATAGAAAGCTATATGGGGAAATCGAATACTTTGCAATATACCAATGGCTTTCTAGACTAGGAACTTGTGTAGAAGTTGATTTAAAGTCGAAATGTATTGTTTCTGAAAACATTTTTTTGATATCGACGAGGGGCTCCACCAAATTGGTGGACATCGCACACAGTATCAAACTTAAACTAACATGACTAGTGACCAGTGATTTAGTATTATACTATTTCTGATTAAGTATAATATTAATACAACATTGATATAGTGTTTTATATCTTGATATTTTCTTATTTCCACATAATTATTTTCTTATATCTCATTTTAATATGAGAAGGTATAACAGAAGTTAATATTAGTTTATAACATTGATTTAGAGTTTGTGGACAAAGGAAGGAGAATAACTTTCCTCTTGTAAATTAGCGGCTAAAACATCGAAATAAATCGAAAAAAAATTAGAATCGATAAAACGGTACTTAAGGCACGGGTTTTGGGGTGGGGGGAAAGGGGTGAAGCGCCACATCGATATGATACCAATTTTATTTTTATTTTTATGTTTTTAATGAATGAGATATAACTTGTTATATGTTACACACGAAACGGTTCTAAATAGTAAGACCCCCAGTGGAATCCCTCTTGTGAGGCAGTAAAATACCTTGGTGTTCATCTCACGATCGCCGTCTTGCCTAATATAATCAATTGACGATTTCATTAAAAATCGCTTCGCCAGTGGTTAAATGTGCAGCAATTTAAAATCTTTCAATATAGTACCTTTAACAACATCCCATAAATTGAAACCAAAACTCATACAAGATGTACTGATGTAAATACCATTATTATTTTACACATTATTTATTTCTTCTTTACTACACCTATTACTGTTCTTATTACGAATGTTTAATACATTCATTTTAAAATTATTAGCAAACTGTCAAATGTGTCTCTTGTATGATACTTTAGTCTTACTTATTCTACTGTTAAAATATTATTAATACAGTTAAATCATCCATGTAAGGCTTAACAGACCGATCTGAAAATTAATTAAAATAATAAAAATATATATATATATTTTATAAGTGGCTGAATAACAAATATATCCTCATTTTTAGATTTTCAATTTCTCTGCCAACTTTGTACTTCCAATACACAGTTAAGAGATGTCAACTAAAGGCCATGTCTCGTCTTCTGTTTTAGTGATTAACTGCTTTCCATCACTAAACTGTTTTAGGACCTGGAGAGAAAGCGATCTCTTTGTTCGACGGATTTGGGCCGTGCGAGGAAATCGGAAATAACTGATTAGAGGAAACGGCCGATTTCTTCAGTCCCGCGGCTCGCCGGCCCCGGTGGTGGAAGGTGTTACCGCTACCCACTTTCCTGCACTCCCAACCTTCCTCCGGCGTAAGCCGGCCTAATCGTGTCTGATGAGAGATAAGGAACAGGAAATTAAAGAAAGTCCTTTTGAAGTTGTGCCAAATGAAAAAAAAAAAAAACTTCAGGCATTACTTGTGTTATATTTAAATCCAAAACTGTCAACTGCGGAATTGACAATATACCAAATGTGCTGAAATATAAATGTTAGGCACGAGGAGAGTACATTGGCACACCTTGTTTACTTTTATGTAAGTATCTTTCATCCAATTTCTTTTCAGTCTGCTCCTGGTATACTTTATCATGAGATATGCGGCCATTCCATAGCTGAATAAATTTGGGTGTCTATTTAATTTATCATGGGATATTTTGTTGTGTGTCCGTGTGTTCAATGACTGCTGGAATGCGTAGGTCGGTGTGTGTAGTTGGTTGCTAACTTACCATGGTGCTTGTGTTCGTAGTCTAAATGTTTTGGACTGAAAAGTATGTATGTTTTCATGTGTGTTTGTTTAGCAATGACGTAATTGCGTAGATCCATAAATGTTTTAGTAAGTGCAGAGCACTAGGAGATTCGCCTACGGAGAGGGGCAAAGACCAGTTTGCCTTCCCTCACTACCATTAAAAAATATGTTTTATAAGAGTTAACATGAATACAGTATTATACCCTTTTAGTCCAGTCAATGAACACATTGTAGAGTGCATGGAATATGCGATTATTTTTGACATCATAGCTTCGTTAGGAATAATTGGAAGGTAAACATACTAAAAGTCCCCACCCCTGGGGGGTGAGCTAACGGTGGGAGGGAGGGGAGAAGTTCCATTTTTTTGGTTTTTCGATAATATCTCGAAAACGGTTGACTCAAGAAAAATATGTTTCAAATAAACATAAAAGCTAATTAAATTTAATATACAATTTATCATATTAAATTTGTCGTAATTCTAACTGTTTACGAGATATACGTTATTGAAAATCGGTTATTTTCGGGAAAAAACAAATGTCACCTCATTTTTCGTCAAACTTTTGCTTCTATTACGTTCCACAATCGTTTCTCGAAAAAAACGTCATTTGCAAAATTGTAGAGCATTAAATTTGCTTTAATTTCATATATACATTTCTGTTATTTGTTTCGAATATTTAACAAAAAGTGACGTAAACATTTTTTTTATTTCTAAAATTGTCGATTTTTAATAACGTATATCTCGAAAACCGTTGGAATTTCTACGAATACGTATATAATTAATTTTATAGGAAATTTAATCGGCTTTAGTTTTGATCTGCAGCATATTTTTCTAGAGTCCACCGTCTTCGAGATATAAACGAAAAACATAATCGGGACCTTCTCCCCTCCCCCCACCTTTAGCTCAACCCCCACGGCCGGGGACTTTTAGTATGTTTAATAAACTACATGTAACGAAGCTGCGAAGTAAAAAATTGTCACATATTTCATGCACTCTACACCTCTCATTTCAGCACTCATTGACTGGCCTATTTATAAATTATGCAAAAAAAAAAAAAAATTAAATTAAATAATATTGATTGTAATATTATTTTAAAAACGTCTTTAATAGCTCATTATTTTTTTTTTCAACTTTTCAAATTATGCTGATGTCGAAATCGACGGCCCGGAGTACGTGCCTCTCTCTCTTAACTTTTAAGTAGAGGTAATCTGTCATCATTTGAAAGACAAAAATTTGATCAAATAAAATGTATTATTCTCAAACATGGAACATGGCCAGAGACAGAACAAAATTTGCTTTCTAAATTTAAGACTGACTTACTCATATTTAAGATCGACTTGGACAAACTGACTAATGATGGACAGCGGAGGTAGTTTCAATGAGTTGGCAAAATGATGTCTTTTGTGTTGTTTGTTTTTTGGATTTTTATTACTTTTGTTTAAATATGTTTTGCTTACGTTATGTTTCAATAACTAATCGTGCTTTGTACTTTTATATTCATACACGTAGGATGCCTATAAGCCATGGAACATGTAAATATCTAAATAAACAATCCTTATATGGAGGTACAATTTAAGGAAAAGAATTTAAAAAAAAAAATGTAATCTGTGCATTAGCACAGGGTCATAAAGGAAGGGACGAACAAAAATTTAATAATTTACCTTTCTTACTCTGTAAAAAACCAAATAACTATACTCTTGCACCATCAATATAATCTGAAATGAAACAACCTCATATTATCATTACCGAGCTCAATTAAAATTAAATTTTGAAATTTCATGGAAAAATTATTTTTGATCTGGAACATCTATTTTATTTAACAACTGAAATAAAATAGAAAGTATCTGTACATAAAAAATATAATTTAAATAATGTCAAAATTATTAAAAGTTTTATCAGAAAAACAGTCCATTATATGAAAAGTATAAGCGGGTGAAACCATTGGAGTCTTCATTAACTAATAAGATACATTAGGTTTTCTAAAATAACTTAAAATGACTTTAATGTTCCTTAAATGACAGATCTTCGCCTTTGTGCCAGCAAAATATTTTATTCATCGCCCTATAAAAAGACAAATTAAAATAATTATTCAATAAAACAATATAAAAAAAAAAATGATTATTGCTTTTACAATTCATCATACAATTCACAAACTCAAGTGTGACAATTCACATTTACCAATTTAAATATTTTGTGTTACTCGACAATACACGCGATCAGAGAAAAGGGAAGTACTACAAACCTGAAAAAGATTATGTGGAGAAATAAAATCTTCTCTGCTTGACCTCCTTGAATTTTTTCTCCATTTGCGGGCAGGCAATCTGCAGCGGTTCGTGAAAATACTTAACTTAGGGTCGTCAGGAACCCTAGGTTATGTGACCATGCCTCCATCCTCCTCTTCTACTTTTGTGAAAACTTTTCTTATTCATTGAGAACATTTCGTCGTATGTATAATGACTAGGAATGGCTAAAAAACAAAACAAAGAATCATTAGTAATAAAGTACTGCTTATTATTTATTTAACTGTTGACCTATAAATTACATTTATTTATGTATTATTTAAATACATATAATAAAATTTTATTCAATTTTTTTTTTTTTTTTTTTTTTTTTATTTACAATTTATTGAAATTTACAACTGTACAAAAATACATTAAGTAAATGTGTTAAAAACGCTTACAATAACATGGTAAAACTTGAAAGTAACTATTCATTAGTAGCACTTTTATAAAAATCTACACAAGAAGATCTCTAGGCCATCTTCTTTTTAGACGCCTCGGAGGATTATCGGGAATCAAGAGGGAAGAAAGTTGAGAAACAAGTGGATTTGAGTGGTTATGGAGCTTACTATGAAAGGATTGGTATCTGTGTTGGGCTAAATCAGCAACATATGGAACATTAAGATCTTTATGGATAAGTTTATTGGTGACAAAATAAGGAGCATTGAGGATTTTTCGAAGGATTTTGGATTGTAAGGATTGGATACGGGATGAATTGGATGGTTTAGTAGAGCCCCAAAGCTCAACTCCGTAAGTCCATATTGGTCTAATCACGGTCATGTAAATGAGTCTTTTGTAATTAATTGAGAGTTTTGAACGTTTGTCCAGTAAATGTTGAAGCAGTCTGTAACGACGAGCTGTTTCTTGTCGTTTTAGTCTTGTATGTGGATTCCAAGTAAGACGTTTGTCCAAGTGGAGTCCTAGGTAGCGGATCTGTTCAACTGGGATTAGTGGAATAGCATTAAAGGATACTGTAGGACAGGAGGTCGTAGGTTTACGACGAAGGGTAAAGGTTATTTGGTGAGATTTGTTCGGATTTATTTTGATTCTCCATTTTTGACACCATTCTTGAATGTTTAGGATATGGGATTGGAGTGTTTGGGAGGCAATGAAGGGATCATTGTTTACTGATAATACACATGTGTCATCAGCGTAAGTGGTGAGGACAGTGGTAGGATGAGTTGGGATGTCAGCTGTATAGACCGTGTAGAGAATGGGACCAAGAATACTACCTTGAGGAACACCGGCAGATTGGGTAAAGAGGGAAGAGTAAGAAAATTGATGGTTCACTTTAAACGTTCTATCACTAAGATAGGAACGGATAATAAGGAAGTATGTTGAGGGAAGGAATTTGCGGAGCTTGTAAAGCAGTCCTGGGTGCCAGACTCGATCAAAAGCTTGTTCTACGTCGAGAAAGGCTCCCGTGCAGTACATTCCGCGCTCTAACGCTGAGGAGGCCACATCCACCACGCGATGACATTGGTGGATAGTGGAGTGTGACGTTCGAAAACCAAATTGGTGGTCTGGGATGATATGATTGGAATCTAGGATAGGATACAGGCGTTTCAGGATGAGTTTTTCAAGGATTTTGCCCATAATAGGCAAAAGTGATATTGGACGATATGAGGATGGGAGTTCAGGTGGTTTTTTTTGGGCTTAGGAATCATCTTTACTATCGATATTTTCCAAGGATCAGGGAAATATGTGGTGCGGAGTACCGCATTATATATGTATGTAAGAAATAGGATAGCTTTCCGAGGAAGGAATTTTAGGATATAGGCTGTAATGAGGTCATATCCAGGGGCTTTGTTGGAAGGTAATCTGAGGATTATGTTGGATACTTCTGAAGGGTGGAATGCATTAGGAGGAGGAGACATTTGGAGAGGGACATTTAGTTCTGCTTCAATACATTCAATGTGAGCAGGATTGAAGATGTTGGGATGTGGGTTAAATGTTTTTAAAAGGTGCATACCAAAAATTTGGGATTTTTCTTCGTCTGATTTTGTCCAGGTTTTAGAATCAGTTAGAAGAGGGTGATTAAAATTTTTGTAATTAAGGAGCTTTTTCGTGGTCATCCATAATGACTTGTCGGAAGTGTTTAGGTTTTCAGTATGGTTTTGAATTTTCAGTTTTCTTATTTCTGTCTTCAGTCTGTTCGTTAAATTATTGTAATTTTTTTTGTATGATGGGTATCTAGTACGGTGCCACTTCGCTCTTAATCTGCGTTTTTCTGGCAATAAGTTGCGAATATGCTGTGGTAAGTTATACTGTTGACTATTTGGATTTTTTCGGTGTGAGGTGTTTTCAGTTATGCTATTTTGTATTGATGAAGTAAGTTTGTCAATTGCTATGTTTATATCTTGTTTTGTTTTAAGGGGAATTTTAAGGTCCAATTGGTTTTCAAGGTCACATCGAAATCCATCCCAGTCTACACGTCCTGTTATCAGCCTAGGAGGAGAGGGTTTAGGAACGGGATTTGAATGTAATAGAAGCAAAACAGGGCTATGATCTGATGAAAGGTCGTTCATGGATTTAATGACAGTTTGAGAGGTGGAAATTTGGGAAATAAATGAAAATGTCAAGGACATCGGGACGTTTTTTAGGAGAGGTAGGCCAATAAGTAGGATTCAAGGGAGAGAGGACAGGATAACAGTTGGAGGTTGCAATACGGGATAGGATGTTACCACGGGAGTTGGATGTTCTACAACCCCATCGCTGGTGTTTGGCGTTGTAGTCTCCTCCAGCGATAAAGCGCGGTCCAAGGGAGCGGAATAAGGAATCAAGGAGGCTATAGGAAAGGGAATTACCAGGAGGGCAGTATACAGCTGAGAATGTAATATGGAAAGGACGAGTTGAAATGGTTACTGAGGTGGATTGAATGGTGTCAGATGGAGTAGAGGGAACAAGAGAGTGGGGTATTGATCTATGGATAAGAATGCAAGAGCCGCCATGGGAGGTGTTGTCTGGGTGGTCTGATCTGTAAGTGATGTAGTCTCGTATGTAAAAATATGAACGTTGAGTAAAGTGAGTTTCAGTAAGTAGGGCAATATCTATTTTATTGTCGTGAAGAAATATGTCGAGTTCGTCTTGGTGATTTTTCAGTCCGTTCGCGTTCCATAAAATGATAGCAAGAGGCTTAACACTCATCTTGCACCATTAAAAGGAATTTCCGAAAGGGCTCTTGTAAGAAGGGTGATGAGTGGTCTTATGGTTTCTTTCAATTCTGAAAGAAATGAGGAAAGGATACTGTTGATGTCAGTAGGGTTTTGGTAGGTAAGAGGATATAAATTGGAAGCTTGGGGAATATTGTTTGTTTCAGTGAGTGGATTGTTTGGGATCGGGAATCTTCGTTGAATAGGAGGAGCAGCATCTACTTGCAATGATGCTTGGAGTAAAGGATTGATCTGAACTGGATTATGAACTGGATTTTGTTTTTCAGGTGGTAATTTTACCTTTAATGGTAAATTATGTGTAGGGATGCTCTGTCGAGGAGGTTGAGGATGAGAACGGGATGTAGGAAGCTGGGGTTCGGAGGTTTGAGGCGCCTGACGTCTAGGTTGCTGCTTCGTCTTGTCCGAGTAAGGAGCTTGTTGTCGTGGTGGATGATCATCTGCTGAGGTTGATTGCTGTTGTTCTATTCTTTGATCTGGATTTACTCGCATTTCTGGGAATACTGTGGTGTTATCGAAATCAGGTGCCTGGGTGTGAGGGTTTTGTTTTATTGTGGATGTATTTGGCTTTCGTTGGCTTTGCATACTTTTGTAGACAATGCAACCTTTGTAATTCGCAGGGTGAGCTTCTCCACACAGTACGCATTTAGCAGGAGTATCGCGTGACTGCTGGCATGTTTCAGTTGCGTGTGAGCCAGCACATTTTACGCATCTTGGCTGATGGTGACAATACGTTTTCGTGTGTCCTAAGCCTTGGCATCTAGTGCACTGGACTATAGTCGGTTTCCTCTTAGGTTCTTCGAATTTTACGCAGGAGTATACTAGTCTAGTGACGTCAAATATATCTTTGTTGTTGCTGGCCGGCTCCAAGTCCACAAAGAATAGAGGCAGCGGATATTTTTCTCTGGGATGAAGCACATTAGATACTCGCCTAACGCTATATCCAATTGCTTCTAAACCGTCTTTTATGGCGCTCGTTGGGATAGTAGTATGGAGACCTCGGAGTACTACTCTATAAGCCTTATCTTCTTTCAGCTGATAACAGTGAAAATCGTAGTTTTTACTTGTTAGGTGATTAATCACTTTTTTATAACAGTCTTTCGACGATGTTTTCACCTTAATATCTTTGATTCGTGAATAGCAATCGAAGTTGGTCTCTCCAATCAAATCTGCTATTTCTTTGCAAAATGATAGGAAATTTTCGATTTTATGTACATAAATTGGTGGCGGGTCTGAGTCAGAATTCTGTTGAGGATTTGAGTCACTATTATTACTGTTTGATGGTTTAGAGACATTAAAAGTTGAGGTACTAGGTGTGATTGATTGATTACTTTTCGCTGCAGTAGATTTACTGCGGGTTTGATGACTTGCATTGGTAAGTGGCTTTTTTAATTTTGCCGTCTTATTTTTCTTTTTGTTCGGTGAATTGCCCGCTGATCCAGGGGCACTATTTCGGTGGCGCTTTTGAAGAACTCTTCTTGATTGGGAATCAGTTTCACTGATTTCCGAATAGGGGGCATCTTCCTCCGATTCGTCACCAGATGTGACAACGTCCATCATTTGATAAGTAAAAATAAAAATGAAATTTATATAAATTAAAATTAAATTATGATAATAATAGCAATTAATATTGAGATTATTACCTATATGAAGAACATATTTACATAAATTATACAATATTTCTGGAGTAAAACATTATAAAAAAAATCTTTAAAAATGACACTAAGAATATTAAAAAAAAATAAAAAAATAATAATAATATTAATAATATATAAATGAAATAGTCCAAAGAAGTAGAGAGAGAGAAAAAAAAAATTTATATAGTCTAGTTTCGAACGGGAGGCATTTAACTATCAACACTAATCTTGACCGTGTGATAGATAGCGATGTATTCTACCAGCCGGTAGGATTACGGCAAGCCAGATAGACTGCTTCACCACGTAT
Source organism: Euschistus heros (assembly GCA_003667255.2). Lineage (NCBI taxonomy): Eukaryota > Metazoa > Arthropoda > Insecta > Hemiptera > Pentatomidae > Euschistus > Euschistus heros. The sequence goes on along the minus strand of RCWM02000648.1, from coordinate 548,251 downwards.
ATTGTTATTGTTCACAGTTAATTTAAAATTTTCACTCACCTCACTAAAAGTAATATAATAATGTTCTATTGTCATTAATTTCACCTGATGGTAAAGATAAGAGCTGGATTTTAGTTAGTACACTGTTAAAGAAAGTCACTATCACAGAGCGATTATTAGGCGTGCAGTGTGGGTGCGGCCATCTTGGTACTATATTTTATTCAAATTTAAAATTCATTTAGAAGGATTCCCTTTAGAAACTTTATCGATGTTTTTAGGTTATTTATTTATTATTTAAACGATATCATGAGTGTGATAATTATTAAAAAATCATGTTAAAAATCCATTGAGATCTCATCATCACAATCGTATTTATTTTTATAAAATTATGATTTATGAAAAACATAGCATAGGATTTAGACTTTAAATTTTATTGTTTTATTTCCCATTAATTTCTTATTATTTTTAAGATTTCCCTTTTTATTCTTTTTCTACCATTCACTATCAAATTATGTTTTTTTAGTTATTCATAGAGCTGAAGGTTTGCGTTGCATGTAGTTGGCACTCCATTCAATTTTTTTTTTTCACTTTTGAGTGTTTCTTTTTACCACCAGTATCATAGACTATTTTTTTTTTCATTATATGTTAAACAGTCGACCATTACTATCTTTAAAATTAAAATTATAACTTAAAATATAATCATAATTATAATCGTAAGAGCTGTCAATGAACAGAGTAACTCATAAAAATTGTTTTCCAAATCGGTTGGGATATTTTATAATATTTGATTTAATAATTTATTGGATCTTATTTATAAATTGACTTAATTTATTGTAAGGATATTTTATAGTAAAAATATATAAATGATAATGCAAAAATCAAAACTTAAAGGAAACCAGATATTTTCCTGAAATTGCAACAGCTGAGTTTCTAGTTTTTCTCAAAGCCTATATAAATCATTTCACGCTAATGAGATCCGAGATGAATTCAGGCCTAAAGGAATACCTAATTTTGGTGCTGGACGCAAAATATGACTTTACCAAGGCTTATAACTACTTTTAACAAGTTCTTAAACTTCGACTTATAAAATTGAAATATTCGGATTCTTGGATTTCAAAACTAATTTGAGAAGTTATAAACGATCTATAAGGGATAAAATACCCATGTTAAATGTGTCATTTTTAAATAGATGAAGAATTTAAATAATATTGCGTTTGTAAATGTGAAATGCTGTTTTAAATTTGTAATCTTCATTCCCTCACATCTTCAGTTCATAATGGAGGTTTTAGATTACTTAAATTACCTTCTAAGTAATTTAACTTTGTATAGATATTTTTTGAGGTTATATATTCTTATCAGAGGAGTTTTTGGAAAAAAAATATTACTGAAACAATTACAAATATATAACAAGTATGATTTCCATCGGTCAGACGTGATGAAAAGGCGTTACAAAATGTTTAGTTTAACCAGGTTTGGTGAAAAAATGTACAAACACGTTTTCGCAACGAGAGGTATGTGAAAGTCACCAGTCCATGAAACAGAAGACAATAAAAAAAACATGACCAAGCAGAACTAATACTTTAACGACCTTAAATAATTTATATTTACAGAGATGTTATACAGAATTTCGTTCTTCATTCAGAATCGATTATTGCTTCAAGGAAGTACTTATCTGTTTTCATAAAATACTTAATTTAAATTACTTTTATTTTAAAATTTTCAAAGGAACCAAGCACCATACAATACGAAAAGGTTCATTTAAAGTCTTGACAGAGTGAAGTTCTTCTATCGGTTATTTATTTGAAAAATATACTATATCTCCATTTTTCTTTCATTCGCCTATTTTTTTTTCTTATATTAAATACAAACTAAAATAATTTATATTTTATAGAATTATAGAGAATATAGTTGACTATAGTATTTCATAGACATGGTTAACAGAGATTCATTCAAATTAAAAAAATAATCCTAGTAAAAAAAAACCAGTTTAAATGGAGTGCCGAAATTTCGGCCTGCACTTTAGACCTTCCTCGGGTCTAAAAATAACGACTACTATATGATGAAGTATGCATAATTAACAAAATAAATAGGAAACTTTTAGAAATATTAAGTAAGTAATGGAAAGCATAGCAATAAAATTAAATAATGCCTATAAGATATTCACTACTAGTGTGTGTGTGTGTGTGTGTGTGTGTGTGTGTGTGTGTGTGAGAGAGAGAGCGAGAGAGAGAGAGAGAGAGAGAGAGAGAGAGAGAGAGAGATATTGATTGATTGATTGCTTTATTGTCTCAGGGCCTGAGGCCCTATCTTACAGACAGGAAAAAATATATATATGTCTTAGCTAAATATGTTACAATCTTTTTTTTTTTTTTTTTTCCTTATATATATAAACTAAACTATGACTAAATGTACAAAAACAAAATACATAAATAAACTTACAGATGAAATGAAAGCAAAAATAATTAAAAAAAAAAAAAAAAACCGACCTTACCTCTATCGGAAGCCGTAGAGAGAGAGAGGTGAGAGAGATGAGAGAGAGAGAGAGAGAGAGAGAGAGAGAGGGAGAGAGAGAGAAGATAGGAGAGGAGATAGAGAGGAGAGAGAGAGAGAGAGAGAGAGAGAGAGAGAGAGAGAGAGAGAGAGAGAGAGAGAGAGAGAGAGAGAGAGAGAGAGAGAGAGAGAGAGAGAGAGAGAGAGAGAGAGAGAGAGAGAGAGATAGAGAGAGAGAGAGAGGGAGAAGAGAGAGAGAGAGAGGAGAGAGATAGAGAGAGAGAGAGAATTACAGTTTAAAACAGAAACACGTACACGCAGGATCTTTCAATAAGTATTATTAATCAATATGTATAAAATTTAAGAAGATATGGCAAAAATTAATTATGGTGAGGAAATATTAAATCGAATATATATTACTATAGGTATTTCATCTTGATAAATTTCAGCTCAGTATTTACATAAAGGATTATTAAATTTAAATAATTTAAATAAAGTATTTACATAATTGACATAAAATACAAAGCTAAACTAAACCTTGCAAATTAAACAAGTTTGGATACTGAAAAGGTAAATTTATAATTTGTGTTATCCACAAAAAATTTGAGTTATCTTCCCCCTTTTATTTCCATGGAATCAAGTATTTGCCAACGAAAACTTAATGGTTGGCTTGATAATTTAAACAAAACAAACTCAGTTTTACTGCGGATTTATATTCTGTAGATTTTTTTACTATCGTTTAAAAATACAGTAGACTATTAATAATTGTTAGCAGGGGGATGAACAGCATCTTTAAGGGGAAGGGGTGGAGCTTTTGACGGATAAGGACCGACCCACTTTTGTCCTTTGTCAGCAAGGTAACTAGTCACCCTAGATGAAGTTGAGCAGACAAGGGAAAAAGTTCAAAGCTTATATCAAAGGTAAGAAAAACCCTAAAATTAAGAAGGGCTCTTTTGAATGGTGATGGATGAAGGATGAATGATTTTATATCAGGAGGCGAGGAGTAGTCAAGCTAACGAGGAGAGATATCGCTGCAGATGTGGAAGACAATGAACTTGAAGGAAGCCGAGAAAGTCAGTTTTGCCCTAACACATAGATAAGTACACAAAAAGATCGGGTAGGTTTAGAATGTAAATTGTGTGCTGACCCATAAGTAGATCAATGGTAATATAAATTCATTGTTTTGAAGCTTAAAACTATAATATCACCGAATACAAAATATTTAACTATCATTATTAATATCCAATACCCTAAATGCAACTAATTAGAATAGAATAGAATTGGTTACACGGTAGATATAGTCCAATAAATCTGATAAATAGATAGATATGTGGGGGCTATCGTGTAATTTTGAACAAGATCCATTTTTGTTGGTTGGCTTGATGATTTTAACTAATCAAATCCAGTTATCCTACCGATTTATGTTGAGTAGATTTTAATACTTTCCTTGCAGAAGAAGGCCACAGACTAGAAGATAGTAGAGGAAGTCAACTTTGCCCTAACACTTGGATAAGTAAGATTTAAATAAGGATAAGAAAATTTAAATAGACGGAGTAAGTTTAGAATGTAAATTGTGTACTGGCCCATAAATAGATCCGTTGTAATATAAATCCATAGATTCATAGTCTAATACTATGATATCAATGAATAAAAAATATTTAACAACCATTATTAATATACAAAACCCTGAATGTCACTAATGATGATAGAATAGAAAATGATGATAGAATTGGAAACACCAATAAATCAGATCAGTCATCAATATCTGGGGTCTATGGTATTATTCGGATCTTTATTGTTTCAGATTTCATTTTATTTTGGCAATCGAATATAAATAAAAATGAGAAGAATCGACAGTTAATTTCAAGACCATTAAACTCAAACAATAAAAATAAATTTTCTCGAAAAATAGGACAAGGAAACAATTTAATGAATTTTTCTGAATAAAAAAAGTAATAATGCTTATTAGTATTATTGAAGAAATACAAGAAGTAATATTATTTAACTATACTACTATACAGAGTGAGTACCTCTTAGTGAAAAAAAAAAAAATGGGTGAACTAGATCAAAAATGTAGAAAAATGCCGCAGACCTCACCTTTCTATTTCAATCCTATATTCGATAAATCAAGGACTTTTTTGAGGAAACCACGTTTTATGCCACAAAAGCTCCACTTTTTAAAAATATTCTTCAATCCAACGATACCCCATGGATAGGTACCTAAATGCCTTTAAATGCCTTTCCCTGTAAAAACAGACTCATCTGTCCATAAAACGAACCTCGTAAGTAGTATTCTTCAAGCATCTGTATTCAGAAGCTAACGGCAAAATTGAGGTCAAAATTTCTCCATGAAATCGAAACAGAATCATTACTTTCAACGTATCATTCGAAAGATGGTTACATTTCCAAATTTTTGTGAGATTTGCAGTTTTGTGGATTGTTTTTTAAAAAAACGGTGAGCGTTGAAGTAATATAAGACATTTCAACTTCTCTAAATAAGGTGAAGATCAAGCTGATCTTTAGGTCACAAGTTTAAAAGATTTAAAGTTACTTGTGCTTTGCTCTTATAGGAAATTTAATGTCAATTCCGAAAATGTGGTCAAAGATTGAAAAATATTTTTAAAAAATGGAGATATTACAGCTTTTATGGCAGAAAACGTGGTTTCCTCAAAAATGTCTTTGATTTATCTTGTATCTGCAACGGATTGGAATAGAAAGGTGAGGTCTGCGGCATTTTTCTACATTTTTGATCTAGTTTAACCCAATTTGTTTTTTTTTACACAAAGAATTACTCACCCTGCATATAAAAAGAAACCATTTCTCTTTTTTAATCACTGACCATAAAAACTCCTGAACCAATATCTACCAAATTTTAACTACCTCATCTTCATAGTTCAAGGAAGGTTCAGCATTGATAAAATTTACTGATTTTCATAACAATATTTATTAAAAATGCGATAAATACGTAGATTCCAGTGAAGTATGAAAATCGATCGATAGGTTGCGATGTTATAAGATAGGTTATAATGGTAAAGTTTAATCTAGAGCTTGAACTTGATAATAAAATTTACTTTTTTAAAATTAAAATTGTTCGTGAAAAGAGATATGTAGTGCGATATATGGAGTTTGAAACTCGACAGATATATCGCTAATAATATTGTGAATATTCTCTGTCCAACTGGATTACCAACTTTTATATATTTTTTTAAAAATTTATTTATTATTTTGTTTTACCTTCAACGACCTAATCTGTTAAATGTTACTAAGTTAAAAATTACAGCTAAGCGTGGAAATTCTCACTGGAACAACGACTGGAGAAATCGCATGTATTCCTAGAATTCCTAATAAACTACCATTTCAATTTAAATGCTTAAAATTTTCTATTAAAGTTTCTTTTGCTATTACAATTAACAAATCGCAAATGCAAACTGACTACTGAGTGGATTTACGGACTGACTTTTTTTCTCAAAGTCAATTAATTACATGCAGGGCTTTCTTGAAATGGGAACTTTTAACAATCAAATTATTCTCATAAGATCAGGAGACAAGAACTCGAAATGTGGTTTATTCGGATGTTTATTAGAATATATTTTTTTCCTTTTCGCATGTTTTCTTCAATACAAGATTTTTATTTTAAAAAATATAAAATTTAAATTATTAGTTAAAATTATCTAAGCTCTATACTTATGATGCCGAGGTGAATGCTAATCATATACTAAAACTTATAAACAAACTAACTATAGGTGACACTCTAAAGTCCTATCTTGCCTTAAATTCTACGGATTTTTTTTTTTTTTTTTTTTTTTTTAAATGAAGTAAAGAACAAAACTATTTTGAAATACATCGTCCTTTAAGAATAATACAAATATTTTTCTTGGTAAATATCGCAGAACAAAATATTAAAAAAGAAAAAAATTCGTGGTTAATAATTGTTCTTTCCCGTAACCCTTTCATTGTAAATATAGAATTCCAATACTTGAGGTCGAATGTCAGAATCTCTAAAAAGTAGCACCTCGTTCATTCGGAAGGTGGGGGGGGGGGGGGGGAGGAGAGTAAGCAATATTTCGCAGAATCCCTAGTATTCTTGTAAAACTGTACATTTTGGTGTGCGAAAGGTCAGATTATTTTAATTTATATATTTTAAGTGTTCAAAAATCCAAGTTTTAATTCTTGAAACATTGGCGCTTGTTAATTGGTAGCCTCATAGCGTCAAAATTTTCGATCATTTCTACGTTTGACCAAAATGTCTACTGGACAGTTGGTTCCAAAGGAAAGCCTTTTATATTCAAAATTATATAAACTGTGTTTTCCACAATTTGAGCAGAAAGTAAGCTCTGTAGCTTAAACGGGGACTAAGATACAAGCTTTCAAATTAATGGAATTAAAAAGACGTTTAGAGCATACTTCATTATGAACGATTTTACAGCTGTATTATGCTAAAAACTTAACACAATTGGGTGCTAAGATTTATATACCCTTTCTATATTCAGGGTACCTCTTAGTGAAAAAAAAAAATAATAATAATGGGTGAAACTAGATGAAAAATGAAGAAAAATGCCACAGAACTTATCTTTCTATTACAATCGGTTGCAGATAACTCAAAGACTTTTTTGAGGAAACCACCATAAAATCTGTAATATCTCCATTTCGTTTCAATATTTTTCAAAGTTTGACCATATTTTCGGATTGAGCATTAAATTTCCTATAAGAGCAGTGTACATGTAACCTTGAATTTTACAAAAATAGAAGGGTAGAAATGCCTTCCCCAGTAAAATTTTCATAAAAGGCTCATCTGTCCATAAAATTCACCTTAACAAATGGTATTCTTCAAAATCATCTGCATTCAGAAGTTAACGGCAAAATTGAGGTCTATGTTCATTAATATTAGGCTTTAAACCTTACATTGAAAATCTAATCAAATAAATCCTAAATAATAATAATAATAATAAATAAATAAATGTGATAACATAAAGTCCTTTGAACTGGTGTCGCTTTATTGACAGTTTTCCTTTATTTTCTATTAAACAATAAGTTTTTTTCTTTACTTTTTATTCCAATGAAGATTTTTTTATGGTTAAAATGAATATGTCCATTACACATTTGCCATGTCTTACTTACACAAGTAAGTGATTTGTATGCCAAATGAAAATGCCATGTTTTTTCGATTTCAAAAGTAAATTTCTCGTAAAGTAAATCGATACGAATCATTAATTTGACCATACCATGTGAAATATGGTTAAATTTGCAAGTTTTTTTTTTAAGATTTGTAGTTTTGTGGATAGTTTTTTCGAAAAATGGCGAGCGTATTATAAGGCCTTGTAACTTCTCTTAATAAGGTGAAGATCAAGCTGTTCTTTAGGTCCTAAGTTTTTTAAATTAAATGTTACATGTACTCTGCTCTTATTGGAAATTTAATGCTAAATGCGAAAATATGGTCAAAATTCGAAAAATATTTAAACAAAACGGAGATATTACAGCGTTTATGGTAAAAAAAACCTGGTTTCCTCATAAAAGTCAGAATTATCTTATATCTGCAACGGATTGGAATAGAAAGGTAAGGCCTGTGGCATTTTTCTTGGTTTTTGATCTAGTTTCACACTTTCTTTTTTTTAACTAGGAGGTACTCACCCAACTTATAAATAGCTGGTTAAAACATATTAGTCTGTCAGTGTATATGCAGTACGTTTTTATTTCCTTTATTTTTTTTAAAACGTTAATATATAACTTCTAATATAATTATAACACATTGCTAATGACCCTTTCGGGTAAATGCTTGTAAAATTAATAAATAAATTATTATTAATTAAAATTTTAAACATGTAGATTCATTGATATCTCCGGTTAATCAGACCTTTTGGTCGTTCCGCCCTACACCTTTGTCTCTTAGGGGCGGACTAGTAAGGTTCTACTGTATATTTATAACCTATCGTGTTCAAATAAGGGCAGTGTCTTGTTAAAACACTTAAAGAATTCTTCAGTAATTTTTATTTACTACATGTTTGTTATATATCCTCGGTACTTAGCATGTCTCGTTGAAATACAATTCCAGGAATGGGTTGCGTGATGTTCCTAAGGGTGCAGCAACGAGCTGAATCGATTTAACAATTATTCAGCAATCACTGCTCAGAGTATGACTGGTATCACTTTCGCTATGCTTTCAATAACTCGTACGATAACCATTTTAAATAAATAAATTATTTGATTAAAACACATCTTCTAACAAGTTCGATTTTTTTGTAATCATACTTTTCAAGAAATACCTAAAATGTTTGTTCTTAATAAAAAATATTCACAAAGAATTATATGTAGGATTTTCTTTTCGAAAATTATTTCATTCCCAACTTTAAATTATTTGTATACAACCAGCGAATGTGATGAAACATTAAAAACAACCAAGATGATAAGTCAAGAGGGAGTCAGTTCTCAGTGGTAAAATGTCTAGGCATGATATTAAATTAGGAATTAGAGAAGGAGATCTCAGATCCAGCTCTTTTATTTTGGAAATAAAGGAGGAGAAAAGCAAACTCAATTTCTTCCTCAATGGCAAAAGCACAAGGCAAAAAAACACAAACGTAGGTAGAACGTATCGAAACCGTTACACCAAAAAAAAAAAAAAAAAAAAAAAAGACTCCCTACCCAAAAGACATTTGAGGCGTTCCAATACCAGTAAGTCCAATTTCCAGATTTTTTTTTTATTAGATTGTTTGCTATACTATCTCTAGGTAAAAGGTTTCCTCAAAAAAGTAGTTATATCACACTGAAAAAGTCCATACAAAAAATAATGCCACTTCCTAAGCCAGCTGTGAACATTTTTCAAAAATGTCTTAGCTGATTTTGAAATCTACGCTGTATATACATGTCAAAATCATATCTGAACATATGGTTATGTTATCCAAGATGGAAACGATACTCCATCTTCTTTTATTTAAGCAATGTTTATAGTCGTATTAAGTACTTCTAATGGTATAGGAAATAACTACGAGGTTACATAGTAGGTATTAATAGCTTGAGGAAACTAAATAGAATGGTACTTCCTTTATGCCTGGTCAGTTAGCAACTGGCGGGACATCCTGATTTTCCGCACCGCCTCCGCTTCTTGATTGGTCCAGTGAATCAACGCCGTGCACAATTATCCCGTCCTTATTTCCTAGTCTGCGAGTAGGAAGTGTTCATTTTTGACGATCAATTGTTTGTGCCTCTTAAATAACCCACCCATCATCTTTGTTACGTCACGTTCGTTACCAACAAAAAACTGTTCCATTAAATTAGTACCAGTCGATATCGTTAAGGCTTCTTAAGTATCTTTCCACGGCGAATAATAGAACATTTAATTGGAAAGATCTGAACGGGGATTCTTGCATTGTTGTTTCACCTTTCAGGTGATCAAAGTTAATTATGGTATTAAATGCTGCCAATTTACTTACTCTCACCTTGTTTGAGGTATAATTCACAGGAATGTATACAAAACACCTTTTATTAAAATTTATTATTAATTAAAAATAGTAAGAATCTAAGAACGATCTAGTTAAACTTGAAAACTAGCAACTGAAAACTCCTAGCCCGAAAACTGTTCTTTAACATCACATATACCTACTTATGTACCTAAATTCATATGGAATACGGCCAGCAGTGGCTCTCCAGCATCGGTAGGTCTCCAGCTTGCTGGCCATAAAACCGAGGCAGTACTCGTCACAAGCAGGAAAGTAAGGGAAACAATCAGCTTGACCGTTGAAGACTTTTCCTTCCAACCATCTATATCTTGGAACGACGCATAATGGGACGAATGACCAATCTGAGAGGAAAAAACTTAAACAGACCTGGCAACCTGATTTACATAAACAATAGAGTTTAAATAAGGTAAAATAAAACCACTCAAGTCAAAACCATAAGGAAAATACTTTACAGTAGGCCCCCATTATCCGTGGTTCCGAATTTTTTAATTTTTTGTTTTTTTATTAAGGTTTAATTTTTCACCATTCATTTTATATGTATCATATTAATTTAATAGAAATAAAGAGTTAGATCGTTTCTAACGTAATTTTTTTAGTTATCTTAAAAAAGTAATGAATGAAAAAACAGGTCAAGCTGACTTTTATACGTATCGTATAAATGAGATGTTTCCGGTGTACTTACTAATCCAATTCATATTATGAAACGATACTGTTTTCAAATATTTCTGTGATACTCTTACTGACCTGTTTGCCTACTAACCAAAACTATTTACTCAGTTATGCTCAGTTATGTCTCCATTTGAATAGGAACTATCGAAATGTCACAAAAAAATAATAAAATAAATAAATAAAAAAGGAATATAAAATGTTTTCATGCATGAACAAAAATTAACCAATAAAAACCGAATAGACAAAGGTGAAAGTGTTAAAGTGTCATTCGCTGAATTAAGAATTGATGATCAATGTGTTCATTAAAATTTGAAGAATATGGAAGATATTTCCGACTTTGTATCGTAACACAGTGCAACGAATGGCCAATCTAGGAGGAAAAAAGTTTGATTCACTTAAATAGACACAGCAACCTGATTTACATAATCAATGTGAAATCAGAGCGCATAAGTAACAACAATAAAGAATATAATATATTAGGCGAAACTTGAAACAATATAACTGTTTTTTGTAAATCTTAAATCTGAAAATATTTGACATTGCAGTTGACATATTCGTGCTACATTCACTATCACTCCATGTTGTCATCATCTAACGAGTCTTCATATTCCCCAGAGGAATCATCGGTGGATAAGGTGCAAGAATAATTACTATCTGGACTTTTTTGTTTTTTGTTATAAACTAACGTTGAAAAAATATATCAACAAGATTATATAGAATACTCAATGAAAGAATCAAGAATTTTAACTAAATGTGATCTGTCGAGTTAGATACTACTTACATCCTTGTTTTTATTTAGTAATCCCACAGGTAAAACCAAAACAACCTCTAAAACTGCTCTATAAACATCTTCCCTTTACACCTAATAAGACAGTTTCATTTTTCCTTCTTACAATTAGTAAAAAACAAACTAAAATTACAAATTTTTTATCTAAAATAAAGTTCAATACATAAAGTTAAAACATGCATACATACATCCATTCTTATGTATTGTAACTTTATGAATGTATGTAAAACGATTTTTTATTATAAAATTTTCTCAATCTGCTTGATGATTGGAGTCAATAATTTATAAAATGACTTTCCGGGGGGTTTTTCCTGCCTCTTATTATTTCGTTTTAATTTTCGTAACTACCAATTTTAAATATCTCTTCAGTGCAGCTGAAGATGTTAGAATAATATCTTCTAATTTAAGTGTTTCAAATATAGTAATATATATTAAATCAATGCCATTACGGTTTTGCCAAGTACGAAATAACTCCCTTCGCCGAATTGAGAATTCGTTTTCAGACAAGAAAGCAGATAAAAGCAGCTAAATGTTTCATGATTATTTCATATACCTTCTAGGAGACCCCTACTATGAATTACAGAGAGGTACTTTGGGGTGCTTTTTAGTTTAAAAAATTGAAAAATTATTTTGAGATTGGCTTACTGGTATAATAATCGTCTATATTCACTAATTACAAAATAATAATGAAAAAATATCAATACGATGATACACAAATTTAGATTGAAAGAATCAATTGTTTTAACAAAATTCGACCTGTCGAGTTAGGAACTATTTTCATCGTTGTTTTTACCTTGAAATCCACCTCCTAAAAATGAAAGAACCTTTAATAATGTTCCACAAACTACTTAACTATACACCTATCAAAATAGTTTCATTAATTTTGATTAGGAGTTTTTTTCCTCCTAGATTGGCCATTCGTCCCACAATCCCACTAAAGTTTGATGAATATTTGCACATAGCGGAAACGCAGCCCAAATAACTAATCGACTGGCTAGAATTATGGTGGCCCCAAACAAAGCAGGAGAAGACTTCTGGCAAGCTCAGCTCTTTTACATGCAGCATCGATCTGGACAAACACATTCCTAATGCAGTCATACGCCCAGAAGGTTAATAGTGTGCACCGAAGAAGAGTGATTCTAGTGCTAGAGCATTTCGCTCGGTTTTTTATGATGGGGTTCGTGTTGTAGACATGCTGCCCATGATAAACGCAACTGAATCTACCGTCGACAGCGAGTGAAACCGGGTGCTTATTGGCCCACAATCGCAGAGGAAGAGAGAAATGCTACTATACAAAGATGGCAAAGACCCTGAGATGTATTATCTTCGGGAAGATGGACCCCCTTTTGATACCAGATATTGCGACATGGAAAGCCAGGAAACATGAGGTTGTTCATTACCTCACCCAATTATCTTTACTAAGAGAAAGATGAAGTCAGGACATTAGACCATCAGTTGGTAAACCTTGTTAACGAGATGCCTACAACGGAGGAAAATTGGATTGCCATAGCAAATTACGCAGGTAATATCTGCAGAAAGTTCCGTTAACAGGACCGACAAAGACGAGGTCAGCTAGTGCCTTAATAATTATTAATGAAAAATAAAAGATAGGCTTATAAAGTTCCGCGGGGTGGTGAAGAAGAATAGAATACAAGCATAAGAGACTGCGGAAAATAAGAAAATAATTACAAATATTAATGACATTACTCTGGTATTTCACATAACACAGATCTCGCTCAGATTTGCATCTACAGTAAAACATATCGTCCACACTATATAAAACTAACGAATGTGAAAAATTTTTTTTTTTTATTTCGTTTGTTAGCGATGTATTCTACAAAGCCTTAAGGTAAAATTTCGAATCTGATCGGCAATTTGAAGACCGATATAAGTAACATCATTTTTACGAACTTACAGTATTTTACCACAAGATAGGCTTTGTAGAATACAACGTCAAAGGACGAATTTAAAAAAAAAAAAAAAATTTTCACATTTGTTAGTTTTACATAGCGGCGACCATATATAACATATAAAAAATTACATCCAATTAATTTTTTAATTTTCTGTACTAAAAGTTTCATTCATTAAAAGTTTCCATACACTTTAATATCTGCCTCTTGTGTTCATTACCTTTTTCATTCCAGTTTGAATGTTGATTTGAAATACATCTATGAGGTATATGCACAATCTATTGAAAACTAATAAATCATATTTTTTATTTATTTGTTTTTTCTAAACACAGCTTGCTTTTAATTAATTAATATCTTTTTAAACCTATTAGGTTTCATATGTCATGGTAAAAGTTTTAAGTTAAAACTTTAAGTCAAGAAGATGAAAAATTTTCAAGGGTGAAATTTTTGTTAGGGAGTATATTTACATTTTGTAGATGATATAATAACATACTTCATGGAAATAAAAATATATATATACAAGATATGGTCACATACTACACATACTATCATAATCAGAAGTACTTTCAGAAGGCTGAAAAGAAGCTGGATGAGACATCTCCTTATAAAATAGTCGTTTTTTTTTTTTAATTATTTTATTCCATGTTATTTTATTCATTTTATTCTCCCTAATGCATATCAGGCCAGATACATCGTATATCGAAAGATAACCCACAATTTTTTGCATGGAATAATAATGATCGAGCAAAAAAATAAATAGATATTTCGAAAATTAATTATTTTTATATACACCAGCAAATAGTATTGACAATCAATGAATTAAATGACGTTACCCCTTTTTAGTCCAGTCAATGAGTGCTGAAATGAGGGGTGTAGAGTGCATAAAATATGCGAAATTTTTTAACTTCATAACTTCGCTAGGAGTAGTTAGAAGATAAACATACTAGAAGTCCCCGCACCTGGGGGGTGAGCTAACGGGATAGGAATTTTCGAAGAAAAGAATTTTTACCTCACTTTTTGTCAAACATTTGCTTCTAGTACCTTCCAAAATCGTTTCTCAGAAAAAATGAAAGAATTCAAAGTTGAAGAACATTAAATTTACTTTAATTTCATATATGCGTTTCTGTCACTTGGAGCAAATGTTTGACGAAAAGTGAGGTAAACTTTTTTTTTTTTTTTTTTTTTTTTTTTCGAAAATTACCGATTTTCAATAACGTCTATCTTGAAAACGGTTGGAAGTTCGACAAATATGTATAGAGCCCAATTTTATAGGAAATTTAATTAGCTTTAATTTTATTCGCAACATATTTTCTAGAATTTACTATTTTTAAGATATAACCGAAAAACCCCAAAATGGGACCTTCTACCCTCCCCCACACCGTTAGCTCACTCCCTAGGGGCGGGGACATTTAGTATATTTACCTTTTAACTACTCCTAATGAAACTATGAAGTTATAAAATGTTCGCATATTCCATGCACTCTATAATACAATTATAGACTGTTTGTTTGTTTATTTCGTTTTACGTCACTTTAATCGGACGATGCTGCGGTGGGAGTCCTAAATTTTGCCTATCCAGGTATAATTAGGACAGGGATCTTTAACGAGTACCTGACACCGCACAGGCTCGGGACCCCCATCTTTCGTCCCTTCCGAAGGACGGCATAGCTAAGGAATTTTTACTCCCTTTAAAAAATCCTAAGGTCATCTGCCGAGCTGCGAACCCGCGATCTTGGGTTTAGTAGGTTGCTATGCTTACCACTACACCACAGGTGACCCCCAATTATAGACTGGACTGTTTCTTGGCACAGTATCCTTTGAGATTCCATCCCTTTCTAAATGTTTTTTAACATATAAAGTTCCTTACAAATTTTTCACTATCACTGAGATACTCTAAGATTATTATTAGGTTCAGTATCTCATGAGTTACTAATTTTTAATTATAAAAAAAATATATCTTATTTATTTTAATTTTTAAAATGTATTATATCAATGTTATGGTTAAAACCTTTTAAAGGGATTTTACTAGGATTTTCTTTTTCTTTTAAAAATTATCATGCCAAGAAAACGGTTAAGAACCTGATTAGATAAGAACTTACAAGGACAATAATAATAAAATTTACAAAGTTGAGAAAATGAAGTAGTTCTGACATTTTCGCTCAACGTTTTGTAATATTTTCGCTTTCACCCTCATGAACCATCAATAGAAGCTTTTCAATCGGTGGCAGAATAATTGTAACGATACCCATCTAATCATTCCTATAGTGCTTTTTCTTTACATAACAACGTAAATCGACGTTATTGAACCAGCGGAATAGTGATCGAACGAGCGTGACTATGATAACAAGAGGATTGGAAAGTAGACGGTTGACATTATGATTTAATTAATAAACTAAAGTAAAACCCTGCAATTTTTCTCTATTGTTGAGCTGCACAAAAAAGAAAACCTATTTATCTTGAGGCATTATTCGCTTGTACTATAAAGTTCGAAAGTATGTTCATTCCGCTAATAACAGAGAAAAGTGACAAAGTAATTTATTAGACAAGAAAAGAAATATTACACTACAAAGCTTTGTAAGGTAATGCTTTAATGGTCCGATTTCCTAATGTCAATAGGTCACTACTTGAGGAATAACAGATTAAAAGAAAAATCAATAACGGTTTCTATTTACGAAAAGATTTACAATTAGGCTAAACAATTGTAATTCGTAGTTGAATCCGGTAAATCTATCCCTGAACACTGAATTGAGATTTAATGGGGAAAAGTTATAAAATCTTATAAAAGTAATTTGTAAAATGTGACGTGTTAAGCATGAAGAAGGACGATACCCAGCGGTCATTCTTCCATAGCATTCATTTACTTAATGAAAGTAAAGAAATTATCTGTATTTGTATTTATAGCCATATAGGTGATGGCTAAAGCTTCTATTAAGTTCTGTGTCCTTTGATTGAAAAAACTGCGGTCTTTGTATGTGAGTTTTTTTTTTTTTACATAAGCGTAAGGCCAACCGGGTTTTAGTAAATAATATTAAACATTTAATAGATATTAAAATTTACCAATTGCGAAAAGAAATTTGATTTCTTTGTACAGAACTCATCATATAACAACAAATTGATGCAGTTAAAAAAAAAAAAAAAAAAAAAAAAAAATCATAACGCAAAAGTTGCTTAAATTAAGCCCTTTCGTTCTTTCAATACTTTCCTAGACAATCTGGAAAATGTACTGTTCTTAACGCAAATCCTAGAAGACAACCATCATGTCTAATTTTCTAGCCCGAGTGGAAAATATGATCTTTATCTAGCGAAACAAATAATAGCTGATATAGTTAAGAGTCGAACCCCAAATCCATAAATACCAGAACGACCAATATTATTCTTACCATAAATTACTATAAATACCATAAATTAAGAACGACTACTTAAATCGGATAGATTTTTTTTAAAAAACTATTTCTTGATATTTATTTTTATTTATTTAACTATTTGTACAACTGTATGCATTATGTATAACAAATTAATTTGAGGGAAATGATTACAATGACATGTTATGAACTACTCACTGGTAACACTTCAAGAAAAGTTCTGAATTAGAAGGTCTCACTTTTTTTCAGACGACTCGGAGAATTATTGGGAATGGAGTGTAAGGCAAGTTGGAAGACTAGTGGATTCGTGTGGGTATGGAGTTTTCTATGAATCAATAGTTATCTGGTTTGTGCAAAATCTTAATATCTTTATGGATATCAGAAAATTATAATCTCAAACATTCAAAACACTTAATCTAGTACATATTGAAGAATCGTTTTTAATAGAAACAATGGAAGAAAACACACTGTCTGGTACATCACTAGTTTTTTTTTTTTTACTAAAAAAAGTATAGCGCGTATGCAGCTTTAGCTTCTTTAGGTGTGACGTCTGATGGCTCCTAATCCTCGATTTCTTCGTCAGTAGGAACATCCTCACTGTATAATTATTTCGTTTGTATAACCGTAAAATCATTTCGAGTCCGGTTATTGTTTCGACATAGACAGGTTTTACCAAAGAGATTGAAAATAATTCGAGATATCGAAGATTTCGAATAATCGAGGTTCGAGTTAAAGAGAGTCGACTACAGGATCTTGTTTAGGTCAAATAAGCAAACGCCAGAAACATTTTGATCACAATGGATAAGTTTATTTGTGACATAATAGGAAGATTAAGGATTTTACAAAGGATTTTAGATTGTAATGATTGGAAACGAGAAGAATTAGAAGGTTTAGTGGGGCCCGAAAGCTCAACTGCGTATGTCCAAATTTATTTGGAGCTTTGAATGCTTTCTATTAAATTTTGAGAGTAGTTCGAAACGACGAACAGTTTCTTGACTTTTAACTCTTGTTTTTTAATTTTTAGTGTTAAAAATATTTTATATTTTGCTAGCCTCACTCTTAACAATAAAAACCAGATAAAAGTGAATGATAATCAATTAAAAAAACGAAACGAACGATTCGTGAATTAGATACAGCAAAATTAGTGTCGTAGAAAATATGACACCTAAAAAAATAACATATTATTGAACAACGTAAAATATCATGCCATCAGCATGCTTCAGTAATTAGAAAATACCTATACAATCATCTTTGATGCAAGCACTCGCCTGCAATCACGTGCAGTTAATTAGTAATTTACGCTCTTGCAACTTGCAGATGCTACCATGATTACAGACAATAATATCAATAGAATTGAACAATCACGATAATAACGCTTAATCAGTGTTGCCATTTTGAGATACCGTTTGAGCTTGTGAAGACACAAAAAGAATTACTGTGACTGCCTCCTTTCAGAATATTTCACAACATGAAATGTCACGGTCGGGAAGTGAGTGGATTAGTTCTTTATCTCATAAAAACAAAATATCGGAAACAAGATTATAAGCTCCTTAAAAGTTACGATTACTTATTACATCAAACTGTAAATCTACTATTGGATAGAGTAACAGCTGCTGGGACAATAGAAATTCACTAAGTGCCACTATCATATTGTCTTTACAGGAATTAAATATTTACATTTTAGAGTATGAATCTATTTAAAGATCAGCACACAATTTACATTTTATAAAATTATTTCTGACTATTTACATATTGAGTGTTTAGGGAAAAACTCGGCTTTCTCTAGGATCTCTACCACTTTTTGGTCCATTGCCTTCTGCATCTTCAGCGACGTCCCCTCATTAGGGTGACTGCACCCGTTCTAGTAGCATTCGCGCCTTCACTTCTCTCCAACCAAAACTTTCTATATTAGAGCTACATACCGCTCACACACCGCCTTTTTTTGATATAACTTTTAAATTATTAGGCGCGAATTAAAAGGTTATACCAGGCAAACGTCCTTCGTTTGCTTAACTTCTTCGATGGTCTTCTCTTCATCTTACCGACAAATGTTCTGCCTGTCCTTATCCCATTAGTCAGGAAGCAAAACAACGGTACTTGCTGTACAGCGTTGGTAAACTTCTTCCGCTTTACACCTTTACGGTGCCGCAAAGTCTTTGATATATAATACCTAGTTATTATTATTATTAATACCGATGAAGGTATAATATATAAATACATATATTAAGGATTTCTGGATTCTCGATTCCACCGATTCTTGGGAGAATAATTGGTATCAAGAATCAAAGTCGATACTGATGGATATAGTTTAGTAATAAATAATTATGTAATTATTGTACATACACCGATTCTTCTTAAAGATAAAAAAAAGTATGGTAATAATTTTTAAAATATATTTTACATCCTACGGTAAGAGGACAATTTTTCATAAAGTTGACCACTGTAAAGAATTATAACATTATTTTGAAAAATTAAGCATTGCTGCATGACAAACTTCAAACTGTTGAATGAAAAATAAGAATACTATTATTTTTTTATTATAGAAGCTATTATATTCGGTTCAAATCCCCTTTTCAGATCCATTACCGATTTTCCTACCCTAAACCTGATAATCAACCTATCACCTTCTGTTCCTCCGCTAAAAACTTGGGAATCATTTTTGACCAAAACCTTTCCTGGAAGCCTCAAATCGCCCAAATAGTCCGAAAATCAATATGAATTCTGAAATTATTTCATCGTTTCCGCCATTTCCTTCCTCAATCCACACGAAAACTCCTAGTTTCCTCATCATTTTTCCTCAATTTGATCATGGGTGTGTGGTGTATGGGGGCCTCTCTATGGGTCTCCGGGACAGATTACAACGAATCATAAACAGTTTTATCAGATTTGTTTTCGGAACCCCGAGACGTCCCCATGTATCGCACCTCTACACTGCCTTGGAGTGGCTCTATCCATCCTCCCGTAGACAATATTTCCTGGGCACTTTCTTGTACCATGCCATTAATAACCATTGACCACCCTACATCTGTAACCTATTGAAATTCAAGTCTTCCGTCCACTCCCAACTCACAACAAGATCACGTTCCTCTAACCTATATACTCCTTTCCACGGAACAGCATTATACCAACTCCTTCCAAGCTCGATCCACTAACCTCTGGAACTCGATCCCTTCTGAAATTAGGCATGCTTCTTCCTTAAACTCATTCAAAACGCTTCTATTCCAATACCTCCTTAAATCCCAGTTAGATGCCGCCAATATGAGTGATAATTGAAAGTCAAGATAATCAAACTCAGCATATCCGATGCCAATGAATTTGCTTCAATAAGTATACCATTGTATAAATTTAAATCGTTTTTGTTTTTGACATTTGTTTCCCTTACAATTGTTTGTTTTTTTCTCATATCTATAAATGCCATTGCATAGATCAATAGGTGTGCACAGATATATGTGAACACCTATATATACATAAGTTGGAAGATGTGTGAATATATGTTTTTATGTATCTGTAAATATCTCGCATTATAAACATTGAAGTAGTTCTTAAATTTTTTCTATATATTTTTCGTTGCTATTCATTATTTGTACTTTATTTTATTTATTTTATTTTATGTATTTCTTTATTTTTCTCAACACATAGTAATTATATAAGCATATAATTATTATATCATCATATTGTTATTATTATTATTATTTCTTTTATTTTTCTTATTTATATATTTATATCAAAAGTGATATTTTGAATTGTATATACATATATTAACCTCTTATACACATTATTATCTTCGTTTGAAATTAAGGTAGCCAGACTATTATACAACCTTATTATACATTTCTGTTATTCTTAGGGGACAATATGTCCCAGAATAAAGATTATTTTTTCATTTCATTTCATTATACCAAAGCTAAGTCAGTCATTAAATTAATGTGACCATATAATACTTAAATGCTCATACTGGTTTTCGAACCTTGATATACCAATAAAATCAACATCCGGAGAAATATATCAGTGCACAATCCCTTCTCCTGTGTGTACTAAAGGTTTTAGCAATATTTGGGATTTCTTAAGTAATAAATGAATCGTAGAACCTTTAGAATATTTATCTCCTTAAATAATAGTTAATAATATGAGTTATTTTAACTGCGATAAACTTATATATTGTATTTTGTGGATAATAAATACTGTTTGCTTATTTCTTTGGTTATTATTGTTTGTTTTTTTAATAAGATTTAGTTTGCTTTTTTAGGTTTCATATGGTTTATTTAATTTAATTATAATTTATTTTTAACCTAGGTACCGGTGCTGAGAATCTAAAATCGATTTTTTATAAACCGGTACCGAAACCGAGAATAGAAAAAAATTGGTACCGGCACATCACTGACCATCGGTATATTCACAGACATAGAAGAAACAACAAATGGTTCTCTAGACCCTATCACCACCCTTGAATCGAGCAAAAAATCCGTTTAGGCATTTATTGATTCTCAAAAGATGCAGTTCCGTATATTTACAAATTAGTTTTAGTATATCTTAGGTCAAAGTGTTTTACTCTGACAACTAGATGAATTACTAATTAATTTTAATAATAAAAAAAATCATTATTACGATGGAAAAATGTTAGGTTAGGCTAATGACTTAGGTAATCGTCCCTAATTTAAATTCCAACAGCAGTAATATTCAATCATTTGTTCTTAGCCTATAAGTCATTCTTAAATATGCTGGTAAATATATTGTATTTATGTTATAATTCGTAAGCTTAGATTGATAGTCAATTCCAAAGTGAACAAAAATAGGAACTTTAACCAGAACGTTCCGGAACGTCTAGTTATTGTTGTCCGGGCGGTTGGAAGAGGAGCGCCGTATAGTCTGCTCCCGTATCGATTAGTCTCACTTCCCTTGTTTTGAACCTTGTCCAAAATTTTGAGTTATTTCTATTTGTTTTCTCGGCATGATTTAGCACATCTTTACAAAGATAAATAAATATTTCTAAAACGGTCTTCATTTCGAAACATTTTTATTTTTTTATTTTATTACCAAAACTAATTAAAGAACATAAAAATAAAGAAATACATTATTTAAAAAAAAAAATCCTAAGAAGCGATATAGAACCGTTTGAGAAGAGTTTATAGAAACTATTAAAAAGATGTTTTTTTAATGCGATTTAGATTCGAATAAAATAGCTCAACATTCAGATGAATTCCGTTTGATTGGCTATGAATTAATCGAAGACAAATCATATGAAATACAAAGAAACATCTCCACAACTGACATTCACGGGTCCGGCGACCTTGTCCATTGCGGAGGGGTGTCCGCTGAATAGGGGAAGAAGGAGGATCCAAGTGTTTCTTAAAAAATTAATACTTTTAGGCATCAAAATAATTTTATTGATGTGAACTTCATAGTATTTTTCCAAATCAAATTATTTATTTACATATATTTATGTATGTATTTAAAAAAATACAGGAAAAATATATAAACGTATATAACATATAATATAGAAACAACGTATATTTTAATAACTATTATTTTTTTAAACTTAAATTATATAAATACATTTAAAATAAAAAAAAACAATGTATCTCTCGTCAATTACAAGTATTTTAGGATGTTTTGTCAATCATGCCATGAAACACGTGAAATGTGAAACACGTTTTCTCCAAAGCTGTTTTCCACTTATTATTTTACCTTAAGAAATTTACGCTATATCATTTTAATAATAATAATATTCAAGCTAAAAATGGCTTATTCATATTGGGTTTTAAGTGCTAAACATAATGAGATGAGTGAAAAGATTTTAACAAAAATAAGGTCTAGAATAGAGGAGGATAATAAGTTAAAATGGGAGGTGTGTTTATTGGGAAAAGGTGTCAGTTATGAGAGGTTTTAATGTAATAAAACTTGAGTTATCAAATGATTCGATTGCGCGTCGGTATTTTTTAAAAATGTATTTTAATTAATTGTTTTATGAAATGTGCTTGTGATAGCTTTTAGCGTTTAGTTGAAACTTCGGCAAAAATAAATAAAGTTATATAGACTGATTCCAGAAATAAATTCATTAATCTCATTAACCAAATAAGTACTTCATCACTTCTTCTTTATTGATTGGTTTTCAGGATATTAATGGAAGATGTTTTCATTAAATCACCTCTCTAGATAATAAACTGTTTTCTTTTGATGTATTGTTTCTTTTCAAGGATGTTTTCATTCACTAACCCTCTTTAAAAAAAAATATTAATTTACTTCTTTAGCATGTCACTGACAGGATATTATTCAATTCATATATCTAAGATGTCAAAGCGTGATTTTCGCTTAATTTCGTTTTATGAGTTTAAAATCGTTCGGAGCGGGGCTCAAAAGGCCTGAAACTTTAACGAAGTCTGGTGTAAAGGAAGTGTCAGTGAGTACACCGTTATGAGTACACAGGGGCTTAAAAAATTTGGGTAGAAGACTTCAGTATTGAAGACAAAGACAAAGTTTCAAGTGAGAGAATTCCATCCCTTGAGAGGTTTTGTCGAAGAAACCTGTAGTTCTAAAACACAACATTTTCTACACATCAGCACTATTACATGGATTTTATACTGGGTGAGTACGTCTTAGTGTAAAAAAAAAAAAATTAGGTGAAACTAGATCAAGAATGGAGAAAAATGACGCAGACCTTACCTTTCTATTCCAATCTGTTGCAGATATACAATAATTCTAAGACTTTTTTGAGGAAACCACGTTTCTTACCATAAAAGCTGTAATATCTCTATTTTGTTTAAATATTTTTCACAATTTGACCATATTTTAAGATTTAGCATTGAATTTTCTATAAGAGCAGAGTAGATGTAAGCTTGAATTTTACAAACTTGAGACCTAAATAATAGCTTGATCTTCACCTTATTTAGGGAAGTTGCAATGTCTTATAATACTTCAACCACTTCCCAGTAGGTTTTGGTCTCCAGGGAAGTTAGACCATGACCCCCATCAAGGGGAGGCCTGCACGAGGCAACATCCTTCAATCATAAATTGTAAATATATTCCAAACAGTTTTTGATATACTAAGTATAATTTCTTAATAGATTATTATGAATTGTAAATATCTTAGAAGCAGTGCATTTTATTTTATTTATGTTGCAAGATATTTGTTTTACAAAATGTTGTTTGTTTCCTCATGCAATAAAAGGCTTTATTTATTTATTTATAATACTTCAACGATCACCGTTTTTCTCACAAAACTTGCAAATTTAACCAACTTTTATATGATACGATCAAATTAAGGATTCGTATCGATTTCATGTAGAAATTTACTAATAAAACCGGAAAAAACATGGTGTACAAATCAGTTACTTGTGTAAATAAGACATTATGATAATCGGTTAATGGAAAATATGCATTTTAAATAGAATAAACTCTTCATTATAATAAAAAGCAAAGAAAATATTTATTTTTTAATAGAAAATTAAGGTTTTTTTTTTTTTTTTTTTTTTTTTTTTTTTTTTTTTTTTTTTTTTTTTTTTTTTTTTTTTTTTTTTTTTTTTTTTTTTTTTTTTTTTTTTTTTTTTTTTTTTTTTTTTTTTTCCACATTGCAGTAACCCTGCAATGGGTGCATGTATTTCTACGCGTACCATCTCTCGACATAACGCGTATTATCATTAATATTTGTACAAGCATGTTCACTTATATAATTAAAATTAAGGTTTAAAACCCAATAATAATGAGTATAGACTTCAATTTTGCCGTTAGCTTCTGAATGCAGATGATTTTGAAGAATACCACTTTTTGAATTTTATGGTCAGATGAGTATGTTTTTTACAGGGGAAGGCATTTCTACCTTTCCATGTGGAATATCGTTTGTTTAATTCATTTTTGTACTGCTGTCGAACAGTGTTGGACAAAAATTGAAAACACTTCCTTATCTTCTCTTGTTAGTGACGAGTCTTCCTTGTAGCTTCCCTTTTTTATATGGATTTTGTTTTTTTAATCAAAAGATACTTTTTCATAGTGTCTCACACTTTCAACATTTTGAAACCTATTTTAATCCTGTTTACTAATTACTAATAACGTCTAGTTTTATATGTTTTGCAATAAATAAGAGTACTTAGTTTACGAATGGAAGTTACAAGTCTTGTCTTAAACCTATCGTGAGCCGGAGGCAAGAGATAGGAAGGAAATAAGAACATTAAGAATTGAAAGTGTCCTAGAAGATTGGACTGAAACCATTGGAAGGAGCACTATGAGGGATTAAGTGATTGGAGCTCCGAAAGGAGTAGGGCGTCTCTAAGGCGTCTGGGGCTTTCTTAATTTCAACAGATTTGGCTTTCCTCTTCCACCTGGAGCTCATTCTTTCAGTTGGGCATAATTTTTACTCATTTTATAATGTTATTATTTATATTTTTTTATTAGTTTCGAATATTTCGAAGCCGGACAATGTAATATCATTGATATTAATACTTCACAGCTTTAATATCTTATGTCAGGGCAATTTTAAACAAATTTACCTAGTGCTTCAGGTATTTGAGAGATTGAAATCGAAAGTTTGTTTTTTGTTTTGATCATGTCCGTTTGAAAACCCTAGTCACGATGACGAAGTTAAGACTGCTGGTGCGATGAAGGTTGTAGATGACATCTTGTTATCAGCAATGAGGTTTCATAAAAAAAAACTCTTGCTAAATTATTTCATTAAGTGTACTGATTCAAATACTTACCTACTTCTGTTTCACCTTCTGATATTAAGATAAGAAATAAGAAAATAATTAAGTGGAAATTAAAAACTATAAGTACATTAATCAAAATCCATGTTTTGTTTTTTTTTAATAACAATTTATTGAAATTTACAACTGTACAAAATTTATACATCAAGTAAATGTGCTGTTAAATATTACAATAACATGACAAAACATGAAAAGTACTACAAATCAGTAGCACATTAATAAAAATTCTAAACTAGAAGGTCTCTGGGCCATCTTCTTTTCAGACGCCTTGGAGGATTATCAGGAATAGTGTGGGAAGCAAGTTGAGAGATTAGTGGATTTGAGTGGTTATGGAGCTTACTATGAAAGGATAGATATCTGGTTTGGGCTAAATCTGCAACATATGGAACACTAAGATCTTTATGGATAAGTTCATTGGTGACAAAGTAAGGTGCATTGAGGATTTTGGATTGTAAGGATTGGATACGAGATGAATTGGATGGTTTAGTGGAGCCCCAAAGCTCAACTCCGTACGTCCAGATAGGTCTAATCACAGTCATGTATATTAGTCTTTTGTTATTAATAGGGAGCTTTGAACGTTTGTCTAATAAATGTTGAAGTAATCTGTAACGACGGGCAGTTTCTTGTCTTTTTAGTCTTGTATGTGGATTCCAAGTAAGGCGTTTGTTTGTCCAAGTGGAGCCCAAGGTAGCGGATCTGTTCAACAGGGATTAGTGGAATATCATTAAAGGATACTGTAGGACAGGAAGTCGTGGGCTTACGACGAAGGGAAAAGGTTACTTGGTGAGATTTTTTTGGATTTATTTTGATTCTCCATTTTTGACACCATTCTTGGAGGGTTAGTATATGGGATTGGAGTGTTTGGGAGGCAATGAAGGGATCATTGTTTACTGATAACACACATGTGTCATCAGCGTAAGTATACACCGTGTAGATCCATGTTAAATGTTATATTGTTAATTTAGGCTATATTTTCTCAAGGGATGTGGAAATAAGAAAATATGAAACTTCTGATATATTTTCTTACATTCATTTGTAGATCGATGTTCTATTGAAATAATAATACAATCTGTCTCACTTTAGGGCAATAAGTAATACGGACCACAAAGAACCCATTCACAAAATGTCTAAACTTAAAATTTCTGACATAAGTTGTTGGGAGGGGGGTTTTTCACTTTTGAAAAAATTCCCAACCCCAGTGAGCGTTGGTATCAAAAACATTATCTGAGGAAATGCCCACCATTAATTACAAAAAAAAGAAGAGAATATAACCCTACCACTGATTTTAAAAATTGGGAAAACCTAAAAAGAATTTAATAAAAAATATTGAAACCCTATATGAATACTAACGTAAAATAATCATATTTCTCAATGTTCTGTAAATACAGAAATTAAATATACAAAAAAAACAGAAAAACAAAAAACAAAAAAAAAAGAAGTTTTTTGTTTATTGTTTGTTTATTTCGTTTAACGTCACTTTATGCTGCTATGGCTAATCGGACGATGCTACGGTGGGAGTCCTAAATTTTGCCTATCCAGGTTTAATTA
Source organism: Euschistus heros (assembly GCA_003667255.2). Classification (NCBI taxonomy): domain Eukaryota; kingdom Metazoa; phylum Arthropoda; class Insecta; order Hemiptera; family Pentatomidae; genus Euschistus; species Euschistus heros. Next base: position 521,363 of record RCWM02000648.1, on the reverse strand, counting down.
GGATAGGGATCTTTAACGAGTACCTGACATCGCATAGGCTCGGGACCCCCATTTTACGTCCCTTCCGAAAAAAAAAAAAAAGAAGTAATTCAAACTAAAAAAACAAAAAAAATCTCCCATAATGATTACATAAAAGAAAATAAACTTTTTTGTGCAAATTATTACATACTAAAACTAATGGTGTTACAAAAACTATTTTTATAATTAAATTAAAAAATAAATAAAAATTTTAATACAGTTTTTCCTTTTATGGTGAATTGGTTCAAGTTACGTATAGAGACTTAGGATACTAAAGTGTTCCGTGGTGTACATCTCCTCTCATTCGGTGAGTCCCGCTTCTTTCATCTTCCATGGGCAGATGTTTGTTAACTTCTGTTACACTTTCACACATCAGGGAAGAGGAAAACATCAACATATAAAACACTAAATCCATGTTAAAACTCGTGTTGTTAACTCCTGCTTCACCTTTTTACATTCCGGGAGACTAAATATCAATATAACATCCTAAACAACAAAATGAAAGTTGATACTGTGGAAGTTGATGTTTACATATGAGGTAATAGGACAGAAGCGCCTTTTGTCTAGCGCTATCTATGAAATATATTTTTTATTATTTAGAAACTTATTTCTGGCAGCATTTATTTTTGGAATCATTTATTTCTAGGTATTTTTTTACCACCTTTACCATCCTGTGGATTCTAAACAGGAAGGCTGAAAACCAATTTTTTGAGACCGACCTAAAATAACTACAAAACGAAGGGATTAAAACCCAAGTAGAAACGCCCCTATTATTTTTTATTAAACATCAAACATCTAACAACGATATGTTACTGTAAGCGAAGCCACTATCTTTATTGCAGCTTTATTTAGAATATTCTATTTTAATACAGAGACTGAACGTAAATTTGTTTTTACTTATATATGCATTAGTAAATTAAATAATGTATTTCAGGTTTTTTATATAGTACTTAAAAGACGTGGTGCTTGGTTAAAAAAATAAATCTGTTTCCACTTGTCCTCCGGTTGGTTTGAAAACACTGGTTTTTGAAAAATCATTATCATCAATTTATTAAAATCATCATCATCATCATCATCAATTTATTAAAATCGACAACTGTACAAATATATACACCAAGTAAATGTGTTGATAACGATTACAAAAACATGAAAAGAACTACTCACTAGTAGCAGTTCAATAATAGTTCTACATTCGAAGGTCTTGGCCCATCTTCTTTTCAGACGCCTCGGAGGTATATTCGGAATGGACTGGAGAGCAAGTTGAGAAACTAGTGGATTTGAGTGGTTATGGAGCTTGCAATGAAAGGAAAGGTTTGGGCTAAATCAGCAACATATGGACCATTAAGATCTTTATGGATAGGTTTATTGGTGATAAAGTAAGGAGCTTTGAGGATTTTTTGGTGGAGCACCAAAGCCCAACTCCTTACGTACAAATAGTTCTATACTACACTAATTAATTGGGAGCTTTGAACGTTTGTCTAGTAAATGATGAAGTTGTCTTTAACGACGAGCAGTTTCTTGTCGTTTTACTCTTGTATGCGGATTCCAAGTAAGACGTTTGTCCAAGTAGAGTCCTAGGTAGCGATCTGTTAAACAGGGATTAGTGGAATATCGTAATATCAATTTAGAAAATAAAACAAAAATAATCAAATATATTATGTGGATTATTTTTTATCATAAATAAAAATACTGTTATTAATTAATAACTACAACTATGCCTATTAGTTGGGTTTTAGCCTCATCTTTTGGTTTTCTTCCTATTACTTCTCTTTTCAACATAGTTGTTACTTAAACTTAAATGTGTACTTTGTATAAGTATCAATTGTAATTTTTTTTTATTTTTCTAAATAATGTCGATAGTTTCATATTTTTAGTATTTAATTGCACATTTTACCGAGTATATTTGCATATATATATATAATCATATTTTTCAATTTCTATTGCATAAAATTCACAGCCCTTCCCATGACCATCATCCATCCCATTTCCAATTACTGCAGGCAATTTGAGGCTAAGGATGGGATATCCACACCAGCCGCCTTCCGCTCTGAATATTGACCAGTAGATTAGGTTAGGTGCTAGATTAGGTAGGAGAGTGCATTATAGAGTTGGCTAAGTAGACTCCATGTATGTATCAGACATGGGGGTTTCCGCTCTAGATTTTCCGATCCGGTAGCTGTGGATTTGCCGGTCTGGTGCTCCAGGTCTCTCCTCCCCCTGCTATCTGAAATATCCTTGAATATTTCGTTATTGAGGACCTAATTTCAGGAGTGAAATGGTTCAGTGAAAGGCGAACCCTGGCTCCCCTTCACAGCTCAGCGGGTGTCACTGTCGCCTGAGCATTAGTCGTTCCAAGTTTCTCCTCTTTTGTAATTATTTCCTCTTTAAGATTTTCTATTTTACCCTAATTTTCATTCAAAGAGAAAGATAATTTCAGTTGAATAATTGGTTCTTCATAAACAATTATTTTATGGCATAGAAGGAACAAAAAAAAAAAAAAAAGCGTTGTAGTATGATTAGGGGAAGAAGGGCACGTTGTAACAAAAAAAATCAGTTTAGATGAAGATTTAAAGAAAAAGAAACATAGTACATATTTTTCGGAAAAGTATATATTTACATTCGGGTAGGATCAGTATGTTCTATCCTTTTTCGGTTACAGATAACATAAACAAGACTAAAGCGACAAGAAACTGCTCGACGTTATAGACTACTTCAACTTTTACTAGACAAACGATCAAAGCTCCCAATTCATTACAAAAGACTTATTTACACGACTGTGATTATACCCTATTTGGACGTAGGGAGTTGAGCTTTGGGACTCTACTAAACCATCCAATTCATCTCGTATCCAATCCTTACAATTCAAAATCCTTCGAAAAATCCTAAATTCCCCTTACTTTGTCACCAATAAACTTATCTATAAAGACCTTAATGTTGCATATGTTGCTTAGTTACCCCAAACCAAATACATATTCTTTCATAGTAAGCTCCATAGCCACTCAAATCCATTAGTTTCTCAACTTGCTTCCCACTTCATTCCCGATAATCCTCCTAGGCGTCTGAAAAGACACTTCTAGTGTAGAATTTTTATTGAAGTGCTACTGATGAGTAGTTCTTTTCAAGTTTAGACATGTTCTTGTAATCGTTAACAGCTCATTTAGTTGATCTATATATTTGTAAAGCAGTAAATTTCAGTAAATTGATATAAAGAAAAATTATTTCAGTTTAGATGAAGGATCAAAGCAATGAAACATAGTATATGTTAACTTAAATACGGATAGGTATAAATTTATCATATGGTTCTTACTGATGAGGTTGATATTACGTGCAAACACCAAGTCTATACAAGAACCACTACGTGTTTTCCTGGAATTTTTGTTATTAATGATTCCCTATAGAATAATATTAACATTATAAATATTATTATGATCATTAATAATATCAATATTGATTAATTATATAAATTTTTGTTATTAATGAGTCGCACTAGACTCTTGTATGACCTTGAATCGGGAGTGTAATATTAAAAATATTAATAATATTATTTTTTGTTATTAATGAATAACAATAATAATTGTTAGGAGAGGTAACGGACGGTTTCGTTTTTGAAACCCAGTCTCCGTAAAAACATGTACCATGTAAACATGTTAAAAAACGTTTATTACATCGTTTTCTAATTATTTAACATAAAATCGACAGTCTCAAACCTTCATATGTACCTCAGAACCAGACTAACGTTATTCACACTAGACTAACTTTTCAGGAGAACAAAAAAAATTGTAAAAAATGAACTCTAGATCAGGTTGCATAGCTTATACTTGAATTAACCATAAAATAATTAAATAAATTATTATAATTGTATATAGTTAACCCATTTATAGATATTTCCTTTAGAATCAACGCCTTATTTATTAGGACTGGGCTTACGTTTTATTGGCTCTACTTATAACATCGTCTTAGGACTGAAGACTAGACTTGCCTTATATTTACTGTACTTATAAAACCAGGTTTAGGATTCAACACTCACAAGATAAATACAAGACAGCAATCATTGTAACAATATTTTTAATGAATAAGTATATCAAAATGGTGTAATGGTTTTAAAGGCTGAAAAAAATCTGCATATTATAACCAAATTACAAATCTAGAGCGGTTTAGTGATCCTCAGAAAAGTTCCCTTCGTTTTCCCCTTGTGAAATGTTTTCAAAGAGGGATCTGGACTCTTCAGGAAACCTTTGAAATAAATTCATGATACCCCTGTATACACCCTGTATTTCTCAATTATTTTTCTTTCGGTTAGTCTCATTGATGGTATTGTCGCCGGCAAAACAATCCCTTTTTCTCTCCTATTTCTTTTGAGATCGACAGTTTTGAAAGTATCATCAGAGAAACTGCCCTTGTAGTACAACTTTGTATCATTTTTAGGAAGCTGTAACCACACTGAATGTGTTATCAGAAATGGCTCGTTATCAGTGTTTTCTAACTTGAAACAAACGGGGCTTCTTTATTCCTCAAGTATTAAAAATCTGCTAAGTCTTCAAGGCATCTTTCTCAAAACAAAGGAATTTTTTTAGACCATGAAGCAATAAAATTCGCCTAGTCATTTTTGGTAAAAATAGTTTGGTTTTTTATTAGTTTTTTTACTCTTTTAATAAAAGTATGCTTGCCGTTTACTTCCATTGGAGTATTTGCAGCAATCAGGAACTTATGATTGACTTCTTTGAGCGTTGGAACCTTTTCCAGCTTCCGTAAGTGCATAAAAATCATATTGACATTCCTGGCTACTGCAGTTATCAGCACAGACTGTTAAGTTTTCAGTAGGTTTCTCAGGATTTCGAAGCTCTTATAAATGAATATGATTCATCTACACTCCTCCCTCTACCAGCTGTAATTTAATTCCATATCATACACCAAATTTTGTTCGCGGTGGCGTCATAAATTGTTCTATTTAATGTCCAGAGTTTTTTTGGAGTAAAAGGTTGGGAATTCTTCAAATCTTTAGTTGGAAGGCACTTTTAGAAATGAGACATAAAAACTCTGATACCTTAAGTAGCACAAACTTTTACCTTGTCTTCTCTTTTTAGTTCATACCTAAATGAAACTTCTTTCAGGTGATTTTCTTTTTGTAGTTTGTGTTCATTAAATTTTGCATCATTTTCCTCACTTTTAATTTGGCAATCTAGTTCGTAACAAACATCATGTGTCGGTGTATGGCAAGCGGAAAGACGGAAGTTAAAGTCTTCATCAAAAACATTGGAATAGACCCATTTATTTTCTGGTTTAAAGTTTCTTTCCCGCACTCATCTACATACATTGAGTGCATTATAGAAATATTGAAATGATTACCTAAACCACTTGAGGTATGCATGATGTTATAAAAGGATCAGTACAACTAGGATTGATGAATTAATTGCCTCTTCGGTTGGAATTATTTTATTTGAAAACTAGTTTCGATTGCTAAACATTCTTCTTTAGTTCTAAAGGGATATAGCGTATATTCGATAACCCTTTGACCTCCTCAGTACTGAAGATGAATGTTTAGCATTCGAAACTAGTTTTTAAATAACTAATTCCAATAGAAGTGGCAATTAATTCATCAATCCTATATATTTACATTTTGATCTTTCCCTGCTGTAGTGGTTTTGATATATGTAAGTATTTAATGATCCGATTGTGAACTTGCGTGTTACTGTATTTGCTAAATCTTTAGAACCAGAATAGTGTAAGTGAACTTACGTTTGTCTGGGTCAATCATAGGTTAGTAGTTACGTTCTTACAACCAGTTTTTAAAGAGAGAGATAGTTATGGTTTAATGTAAACTAAAATTCTACATACAAAGATGCAATAATCTGAAATTTGCAAAATTTGGACTTTCTTTCGTCTGGTTCTGAGGTACAGATATTAGGCCTACAATAATATCAAAATTATATTTAGAATCTGCTATTTTTTTAGGTTGTCTAGAATCAACAATTCGTTCCAGCGTGCCCAAAGGGTGGGATACACTATAACAGTATCAGGGATGGGTATCGATACACGATATATTGAAATTTTTCTTCCAATAATCCTATATTTTTTCTTTCGATATATCTAAACGAACCTTACGATATATTGTTTTCTCTTCTTCTTCTTCTTTTACTACCTCCTTTGTGCCTCTCAGCGTGGAGGTGCCTCGACCCAAATCGACCAAGCATCACGGTCCCTCGCCAACACCTTCATGGTTTCCAGTCTTCTTCCCCTCTTCTCTCACACCTGGTCCATTCGGTCCATCCATGTCTTCCGTGGCCTGCCTCTAGGTCTTTTGCCTATAGGCCTTGCTTCAAGAAACTTGCGTGGTTCTCGGTTTTCACTCATTCGGCAAACATGGCCAAACCACTTTAACTGCCTCTTCTCTAGGATTTCACATATTGGCCTAACTCCTGGATCATTTCTTGTTTTTCATTCCTGATGAGATCCCTCCGAGTTCTCCCCGCCACTCTTCTAAGGTACTTCATCGCCGCGGCAGTGATTCTGCTTAGATGTTTGTCGAGAAGGACCCAACATCTTTCATATAATAGGGTGGGAAGGTAAATTGTATTAAAAATGTGTATGTTTACCTTTTTATCGAATTCTAGTTTCCCGACAAGCGTTACAGATTTGATAATATACATTGTTTGCTTATTTTATTCGATTAGATATTTCATTAATAATTAATCCCTAGGTACGTAAAATCTTCTACTGTTTCTAAGGTTTCTCCACTATACGTGATTTGCACATCCTCAGGTTGGCGTCCTGCTTGCATGACTCTGCTTTTGCTGGCATTTATAATCATGCCCTTTCTCTCTAGTTCGGCTTCCCATTCCACTACCGCTTGTTGGAGGTTCTGTATAGAGTCAGCAATGAGTACAATATCATCTGCATAGAGCAGTGTCTGCGCAAGAATTGTCCTTATATTCCATTTTCCTACTACTGCTCGTGCCGTTCTTCTTTTACATATTTTCAAAATTTCGTCCATTAGTACTATAAAGAGTAGCGGGCTTAGGCTGTCACCCTGTTTCACTCCTCTCCTCATATCGAAGCTTTCTGATTCCTTTCCGTTAATTCTCACAATTCCCTTTGAGCCTTTATAAGAGGATCTGATGGCATCTATAAGTTCCATTGGAACACTCTTTGCCCTAAGTGCTCTCCATAATTCCGTTCGAGGCACAGAATCGAAAGCGGCTTTCAGGTCCAGGAAAGCTAGATATATGTTTTTGTCCCGATCCCAGGCCTTCTCTATTACTGTCCTTAATGAGAATATTTGATCCTGAGTCTGTCTTTGGGGTCTGAAAGCAGCTTGTTCTTCTTCGAGGTTCTCTTTAACCACAGCTCTGAGCCTTCTTCCCAGTATAGATGTGTACAATTTATGTACTACTTGAGGCAAACATATAGGCCTATAATTGTTGCAGTCTCTCTGGTTTCCTTTTTTATGGATCGGGACGATGACATTGTATTCCCAGTCTTTTGGAATGTATCGTTTTCTCCATATAGATATTTTTTAAAAAAGTAACAAAACCTCATAAAATTGATTTAAATAAGGGAAAATGTTTATTTTTTAATGCTTTTGATACAACTTTGGCAATTTTATCTAGGTTGGGCGGGAAATATGTTCCTACAGTTTCCACTGCAGTACCATGGTGATTATTTTCAAGAGCAGGAAGAACCATCTCACCCATAAGGAATTAATTAAGTAGAAATTTTTTGGGAAAGTTACTTTTCCTAAAATCCATAGATGACTATAAGTGGGAGTTAGTTTCTTGACCTCATTATATTCATATCTGACTAAATATTTGTACTTACTGACTACTGTTTAATCAACAATAAATTTCTTTAAAGTTAAAACATTTGAAATAAATGTGCTCCTATTTAAGTTATGAAATAAATTATGGTAAGGACATCGAATCACTGTTCCATTCTTAATCAATGTTGAAAGTAATATTGTTAACTTCTGATAAAATTTATCACATTTGGAAAGTGTAAATAAGAAAATATCAAACTTCTGAAAATCTTTCTCACATTTTTTAATTTTTTTATAGAATTAATATTACAATCTTCCTTACCTTATGGTAATAAGTAATATATATAACAAAAAATCCATTTATACAATACGTAGAATGAAAATTTCTGATATTAGGGAAAAGGAAATAACAGAATATCAATACACGAAACACTAAATTCATTTTAAACGAATTTGGTGGAGCAGTGGTTTGATTTTCATACCTAAATTAGCTAAAACCATAAAATAAACTGGAAATACTCTTATATTGGCAAAAACTCCTCTTTATTATACTTCAATCAGATAACATGTTTCGGGACTTTAGTCCCATCATCAGACTGAAAACAGTATATCATATGATTACACAACTATTCTATTAAAATATCAATCAATACACTCAAAGATTAATTTGCCCTTAACATATCATTATAAATTTTACCTTTAATAGTATTCCTTCATGGTTTTATTACACCGTGTCTGTCCTTTCATATATTAAAATAACAATACTTCTACCTAATGGGTACAAGGGTCAATCTTAAACAATTGTTTATAGTCCATAGTTGGTCAATCTATAATGTTAATTTGTTAATTATTCCTGCATACACTGCTCCTATTTTATCTGTGTCTGTTTTGTAGTTAACAGTATTATTAATTGTTTTATTGATGTAGATTGCCTCTTTTATTTTTCTACTATGTGTTTTGCTTTCATGTTGAAGTATTTTTACTTTTTCAAAATTAAATCAGTGGTTTAGTTTCTGTGCATGTTCTGCTGAGGCTTTTTTATTATTGTTAGATTTACTTATTTTTTTTCGTGTCATATTTATGTTGATTTATTCTTTTATATAGATTTTGCTTGGTTTCACCTATATAGTGTTTATTGCAATCTAAACAGTCAATTCTGTATATGATGTATTTTTTATTCAAATGTTCTATTTCGTTTTTAGTTATTATATTTTTTATTTTATTTGTGTTGTATAATGCTACATCGATTTTAAAATTTTCATTTTTTAATTTCTTAATTACTTTTTGTGTTAATTCTGGTATATATTTTATTTTTTTATATTTTTTAATATATGTTGTATTGTTTATACCATTTGTTAATTGATCACTATTTTTAACACTTTGTTCCATTTCTTCAATATTATTTTCCTTATTTATTACATTATTATAATATTCTGTTATTTTCATTTGTTTTATTATTTTCGTGTTTTTATTATTTTCTGTGTTTGGTTTCTGTTTATTATCATCCTTTATATCATTTTTGAATGTTTGTTTTCTATTATTTACATTTGTTTGATTATTTATTACAATATGTACATTTTTATACCACATTTTATTTATTATTTTAGTGGGCACCATATTATCTATTAAATCTTTAAATATTTCCTTTTTTATTTCATTAATGTAAATTCCATCTGTTAATTTTATTGCTGTTTTTATGTAGTTTTCTATGGTATTTAGTTTTTGGTGGAGGGGGTGGTGGCTATAAAAATTTAATAATCTATTGCTTGATTCTTCCTTCTTTATCCATTTTGTGTTTAAACTATCTTTGTTTTTTACTATTAACATATTCAAATATTTAATTTTATTTTCAATCATATTTTCTCTGGTAAATTCAATTTTTTTATTCATTTTATTAAATTTATAAAATATTTCATCCATATCGTTATTGTTACTTGTTATAATTAATAGGTCGTCAATATATTTTACTATTAATATCGGTTTACTAATTATTCCTTCTTTAAAACTCTTTTCCATTAAATAATTCAATGTAATCCCGCTTATATTGACACCCAAACTTGACCCCATTGGAATTCCATTAATTTGTCTATAATATTCATCATCATAAACAAAATAATTATTATTTAGACAAATTTTCATTCCTTCCATATATATGGAATGCCAATATAAGAGTATTTCTATAATTGTTGGCTCCTTAATTGAAGAATTGAGTATAAACTGGAATATTACTGTAACGTGATTGGAATATTTAAAATGGCATTAAAAAAAAAAAAATAATAATAAAAAAATAATTAAATATATTTTTGGTCACTGATATATTGTGTATCGATATTCAGACCTCAAAAAATTGTGGATATTTTGGATTGGATGAGGAATATCGATATTTTTGTCGATAGTGTGTTGAAATGATTATTACATATCATTAACTAGTGAAGAACTACCCATTAGTAGCTCTTCAATAAATGTTCTACATGAGAAAAACCATAGGCTATCTTCTTTTTTGACCTTTCGAAAGGGTGTCTGGTGAGAAACAAGGAGATGGAATCCTAGGTAGCAAATCTGTTCAACTGGGATCAGTGGAATATTATTAAAGAATGCAGTAGTACAGAAAGTCGTTGGTTTAGAGGAAGGGTAATGGTTATTTAATGAAATTTTTTTAGTGTTTTTTTAATTCTCCATTTTTTACACCATTCATGAAGGATTGGGTGTGAGATTGAAGTGATTGATGTACAATGAGAGGAGCATTATTTACTGATAGCTAAGGCTGTGAATTATATGCATTTGCATTTTTCTCTTGGTCAACTAAAACATCTAATATTATTAATATATATATATGTTTTGAGGCATTTGAAATCATTTAAAGTAATTTTTATTTTGCATATTTTGTCATATTACATATTTTTAACTGCAATTGCATATTTATCTGCATATTCAGCATATTAGCATTTGGCATTTGAAATATTTTATGTTTCTGAGTAGACAAAAAAATAAAATATTAATAAAAACTGAAAAATACTCCTCCTACTCTTTTTCCTGCCGAATGAATGCAATCTATATGCAAACAAAAGATGTCAAGAGGACACAGTTTTTCTATGGTCTACTAGACAAGGAGGGTTACAAAGACATTACATGGCAGGACAATGACCTATATCACTATCTGGAAAACGAGAATAGAGAAGATATGGTAGCACCACCTGAAAATGAAAAATTTATAGAAGTGCTCCACGTCAAAATTATCAAGCTCTTAGGGTAGGCTGGATACCAGTAAAATTATAGAAGCACAGTGAATATGCAATACTCTCAATATAATATGTATATGAAATAATGTCATTTATGTTTAAGGTGTGAAATAAAAACAATTCCATTTAATCAGTTGAATATATATTTCAAAGGTCCTTTGAATTTCCATATATTTAATACAATTCTTGTACATAGTGAAAGTGGATAATACAGTTGGTGAGTTTATACAGTAGCATTTTTTATTAAAGAGTGTGTAAAAAAGAGGTTAAATTAAGAATACTTTTTAGAGATTTTGCCAACTTTAAAAAGAAAATCAAGCTCAACTTTAAATGTTTCATTAAATGCTCAACAAATAATATTAGAGATAAGTGAAGAGGTGCTGTATGATTGTTTAAGATCCCTTCTTTCATTCCTTTGAACTCATTTTTTATATCAACATCTGGTGGCAAACTATAAAATAATTAGTCTAGTGTTAGTTAAAACCTACTTCTTTATATCAAAGGGATTTGTATTTGATACCTCCCTGAAATCCTTTCCATCTTATCCCAACTTAATTCTAAACACTCTATTTCAAATGCTTTAGAGTGATATTAAATCAACATTTATCATAGAGATATTAAATTTCTGAAATAACCTTTGTTCAATCCACATGATGAACATTATTTATTATTCACTCATTTTCTCTTACTTTAATCATGGATGATGGAGTTATAATAGGATCCCTAGTGCCCTAGAAACTAAACTGAAAAGAAAGTAATTTGCTTCCTTCAATTTTTTATGCGACCTGCTAATTTTTATAACTCAAAGACATATAAATCTTCAGGACATTTAAAATTTTTTTAAAGATGGTTAAAAAAAAGTGTCCTCTTAAAAAACTTAAAAATAGAAAGACTTCAAATATCGAGTACCTCACAATGTTCTAGGTGTATTTTAATTGATACAATTTCCAAGCTTGATGTCGCCAACTTCTATATACATAGAACCTGATGGAATAAAACATCAAAACTGAATGTTTTCAAAAAATACAAAAATTTTTATTTGTGAAATATCTCAAATGGATGGTTTGAATTAATGTTTTTGCTTATGTTTTTGATACATTTCATTATATATTCATTTAAATAATCAAGATAATAATGACAACTCTTGTTTTTAATCATAAAAACAGAGATTGTTAACGAAAAGAGTTCATCGTAACAGTTAGTTGTGGTGAAGCTACAAAGAAACTTAATGATATGTAATGAGAATACATTTGGATTGTTTTTAATCTGGCAGATTGCACATGAGGACAAGGTTCTTAATATTGGAAATAATACCAATACAGATTGCTTAAATTGAAAAGTGTGAATTTTTTTTTTTTTCATAATTTTTAAATATCAGTAACATGCATATATTTTATATAAATTCATACATTCGCTATTTACACATATTAGATAATAGTAAAAACAAATGAATTTAAATGCACAAATATAAAACTGACTTCATTCATTTTTATTATTTACAACGATTGTTGTCTTTACTGTAAACAGTTTTTACATGAAAAATGCTTCATAGCATGAAGCAGAATTTCTTTTCTTAAATGATGCTCTTCATTCATCAATTATTTCTTGAGTTCAAGCTCTTCAGACATGAATTTTTATCTTGAGTGAAATCTCTCTTCAACCATGATTCTTTTATTGAGTGCAAGCTCTTCAAGGTAGGTCTTCCTCTTGTTTGCTAATTCTTCATTCAAAGCTTTTCTTTGTAAATTAATCACTTCTGCCTCTATTTTATATCTTGCCTTTTTGCACTTTGTTGCATAAAAAAGTCTATTTGAATACAAATGTATACTTCTTATGTTCCCCACGGCAATGCCCACATTGTCAAGCTGTGTCAAAAATTTTCCTTTTTCCCTCAGAAGCTTCCTCTACCACATCTGCTACATTATTTTGATCCTTTATTGCCGCTGCTACAAATAGTTAAATACATAAATACAATTTGTCCGAAGTAAAAATATAAACTTAACAATACACAGATATTCTCTAGTAATTTCCAATATTCATTAAACTGAAGGTGATTATGTTATTCCAACATACAGCATACAAAGTATAAATCGATTTTAATATATTGAAAGTAGTAGTACAATACTGCATCTGGTATTGTAATATTACAATAAATGGGTAATTATAATAAAAATAAAGGTATGGGTCAGAAAAAAATGACTGATCTATAGGTAAAAATCAGGATTTGTTTGTTCACTGCTTAATGGTTTTTCATGATCAAAATATAAACCATTGTTCTCAATTCTACTCTTCAGGTATTGAATTGAAGAAATCATAAACCCCATTTTCAGTCTGACTACTGTAGCACGCCCAGAACCTGATTTTTTTAAAGACTTTTACAACCTTTATCAAATTCACATACTAAATGAGTGGCCTAAGCAGCTTAAAACTCCTGTTTCCAATAATGGAGCAAAGCTACAAGAATTTAGTACTTAACCATCATTTTGTGTCAGTTTTTCTGACTCAGAGAAAAAAGAAACAACCGGCTCACTACCGAAACACACACATTGAAGGTTCAACTACAACTCTGTATTTAACCCAAGCATAACATAGAGGGCAGAGCAGGACGTGCCACAGCCATACTTTCTGACACTCCCCTTCAATTTCAAGATATTTTCTATCATTATAGTTGAAATTGTCTCAATACAAATGCATATTTTTACATGTATACATTAAAACAAAAATGAATTAAGAATCTATAAAATAAACTAAAAGATCTCTAAATTTAACAAATTTATACAGCTCTAAACTTTTAGTTAATATATCAGCCGACTGCTCATTACTAGGAACATATACAATTTTTACAAATCTTTTCTGAATTTCATCTCTAAAAAATAGTCTTTTTCCATAAACATTATCAGGATCAGTACCAAATTTGCAATAGGCATTGTCAAAGATTATATTTTTTTTCTTGACCTTCCCCCTCAGATAATTACGTGCATCTATGGGAGTCCAGTAATTTCCATTTGTGAAATAATTCCTTTTTATTATTTCGTCTACTTGGAGCTTTCTTGTAATTTCCTTCCCTATTTTGAACATTTTCCCTAGTTCTTCTTTATAAAGATCTTCAATGTATTTTACTTTTACATACAATCTCTTACTTTTTGTTTCACAATTATTATTTTCACTTGTTCCATGCTTATTATTTACCTTAATATTTTTCTTAATTGTTTCATTTACAGGTAGTTCTTCTATCCCTGGTACTTCTTTCTCTATAGTATTCCAAGAATTGGTTAATCTAACCTCAGATTCTTCTTCAATTTCTTTCTCTGGGAATTCTTGGAGAGTTGGCTCCACCTTTTTAACAGTAGAAATATCGTTGGATAATTCACCTTTAGGTTCTTCTTTTATCTCTGTATCTAAAAGCCTTGACTTTACATAATCCAATGTAAGGTCATTATCCATAGCTTCAAGCAATGTCACAATTTGCTCAAATTTATGAGGGAGACTTAACAAAAGATGACAGACGCGATCATCTTCCTCCATCTTGGATCCCATGGATTCAATGTCTCTGACTATGGCGTCAAATTTATTGAAATGCTCCTGCAAACTTGTCCTGCATTTCAGAGTTAATAGCTTTTTTCTCGTAAGAAGTTTCGAGATGCTCTTCCTCTCAAAAACATTAGTTAACGATGCCATCATTTCCTTGGCCGATTTCGCGCTGCTAATGTAATCAATATGGCGGTCGGCAACACAATTGATGATAATATTCATCACCTTCTTGTCTTTTCTCTTGGCCTCATCGGTCTCCGATGCCCATCCATCTTCAATAGTTTCTTTAACTTCTAACTCATTCAGCAATGAGTTTAAACGAAACTTCCAGGTTTTAAAATTTATATCATGAAGCTGCGGGTAAACTATTGAATTGTTGACGGCCATTTTCTACTAGTGACTTTAATGCTTTAAATTCCCAAATTTCAATTTCAACACATTTCACTCTTAACAGTAATTAACCAGAGTAATTAACTGGGCAATGATCTGGGCCCATAACCTGTCAGTTTTTCTGACTCAGAGAAAAAAGAAACAACCGGCTCACTACCGAAACACACACATTGAAGGTTCAACTACAACTCTGTATTTAACCCAAGCATAACATAGAGGGCAGAGCAGGACGTGCCACAGCCATACTTTCTGACATTTTGAACTAAGGAATAAAAAAATACTAAGCGCAGGAGACAGTAGGATCATTCCATGTCAAATCAATCAAATTATATTATGATTTGGCCCTGGACCTCTCTGATTTCTATAGTTTTTTAAATATAAGTTGTACCTACCAAAACCAAGAGTTAAAATGCAAAATATTGCATTTTTCTGACTTTTGGTCCATGAGCTATAAGCTATTAAAAATCAAAAAAACTACTGTTTTTGGTCCTCAATCAATATTTTCAAAATTACATTTTTTTCCATTTCAAATTCAGGTCCTGGGTATGCTTCAGTAGTCAGGTTAAAAATGGGGTTCATGATTTTTTCAATGCAAAACCTAAAGAGTGTAATTCAGAACAATGGTTTATATTTTGATCATGAAAAATCCAATAAACAGTAAACAAACAAATCATGATTTTAAGATTTTATACTGTGCTATTAGTATTAATATACTTTAATATCTTTGAATCACAGTTGGACTCATTGAAAGACAAATTTTCTCAGTTAATCCAGGAGAGGAGTGTTGATCAAAAGTTACTGAATTCACAAAAAAAGGAAGAAATTCAAGTACTAATGCAACAAAGTGCAAAAAGACATGATATGAAACAATAACAGATTAAGTAGAAAGTTGTAAAGGAGGCAGAAGTCTAAGAAATATAGTATTAATTTACTAAGAAAAGCTTTGGAAGAAGAGGAAAACCTCCCTTGAAAAGCTTGCGCTCAAGAAAAGAATCATGGTTGAAGAGAGGTTTCAGTCAAGAAAAAATCATGGCTGAAGAGCTTGAAATATCACTTAAGAAAGGAAATTTTGCTTCATGCATACTACGAGATTAAAACTGTTTACTATTAGCAACAATTACAGTAAATAATAAAAATGAATAAATTAAATTTTATATTTGTACATTAAAATTCATTTGAGGAGTTTTCTTTCAAAACTGAACATGTCCACCACATTGTTTTTTTTTTTCTCTTCTTATGAAAAGGCCTTGCGAGCTGCACACACTACTATATCTCATTTTTTTCAAAACACTGCATTTCCTACTGAAATAAATAAAGAAAACTTAACATGTCCATTCTATTCATTTTTATGCTACATATTAACAATGTTTTTGCTAAAACTCAACATGACCCCATCCTTTTGATTTAGAATTTAACAATGTTTTTTTCCACAGTGAACATATCCATCTAGTTAATTTTTTATGGTTTTTTTTTTCAGTTTTCCTTGGTTCCTTATGATGGCGTCAAGCTCTTTTGAAAGAAAAGTCCTAATTTGTTGTTATTATTATGTACCCTACTATGTGTGCATAGTGTATGTATGTTTGTATACATATATATATATATATATATATATATATATATATTATATATATATATATATATATATATTGTAATGATATTTGCAATTTGAGTCCAGAAAGCAAATTTTGTAAGTAAGGGTCCAAACCAGGTAGGAGCAGGGATTAAGGAAACCTTCAATACCTGGATAGGCAGTACCAGCCCTTGAGGCAGGTAGGAATAAGGGGCAGTTGGTATTAGGACAGAGAAAGAAGAAGATGTGGAGAGTTGTTTATGGACCTTAGAGCAACCAGTGTCAGGAGTCAGAAGACTATGGAATCAAGATAAGTGAAAGTGTTTTAGGTTCTCTCAGTAATGGACTTTAATTAAAATTAAATTAAGGTAAATTTAAATATGTTTATATATACAATAATAAATATAAAAAGTATGCACAAAACATTGTTTAAATAGATCCAGTCATAATTCAAAAGAATATTGACAGAACCCTAATAATGAGTTTAAGTCAATTAATGATTGATATATATATTTTATTAAAAATATATGATAGAAGAAAATCATAACAATATATATATATATATATATATATATATATATATATATATATATATATATATATATATATATTGTATACATATTACTGGTATTTAAAAATTATGAAAAAAATAAATTCAAACTTTTCAATATAAGCAATCTATTTTTTAATATTATTTCCAATATAGCCTCTTGATTCTTTTATTTTCTTCTGGAACTATATTCCATTAAGAACCTTGTCCTCATGTATGATTTGTCAGATTAAAATTAATTCAAATGTATTCACATTACATATTATCAAGTTTCTTTAATGCTTCGCCGCAACTAACTGTTAAGATGAACTATTTTTCAGAATTCTTGATCAGAATCCATATTAGCTTCACAAGAACATCCTACGCCCAGTAATGAGGACCTGTATCTGTTACTGATAGGTATACCAGGTATGCAAGTTTAAAATGTCGTTTATTTCTTAAAATATATACACAGTAATTTAAAAAAAAGTATAATATATTTTATTCAAAGTACTGACCCTCGCTTTCTACACATTTTGTCCATCTCTCGGGCAATATATGGATACCATTCCAAAAGAATGCTTCATCTTTATTTGAAATCCATTCATCGAGCCATTTTCGTACGTTTTCGAAATTGTTGAAGTGTTGCTCCGCCAATGAGTGTCCCATCGATGAGAAGAGGTGATAATCAGAAGGCGCCAGGTCAGGTGAATACGGCGGGTGGGGTAGGAGTTCCCAACCAAGCGAAGAAATCGTTTCCTTAGTCAATCTGGCTGAATGTGCAGGAGCGTTATCATGCTGAAGAATGACTTTGGCGTGCCTGTGAGCCCATTCTGGGCGTTTTTTTTTTATTCGATCAATGCGTGACTCAAATTGATCATTTGTTGTCGGTAGCGCTCGGTATTGACTGTTTCGCCGGGTTTGAGAAGCTCGTAGTAGACTACTCCCTTCTGATCCCACCACACACACAGCATTGTCTTCTTCCCAAAATCACCACGTTTGAAACTTTGAAACCAACGTTCACATGTCCTGACGGTTGGAGCAACATCGCCATAAGTCTCAACAAGAATTCGATGACATTCAGATGCCTTTTTCTTTTGATTAAATAAGAAAATCATGACATGCCGCAAATGCTCTTTATTTGGCTTAAAATTAGACATTTTTAACACCAAAGAAAGGTATGATACGTCCACGTAAACGACTTAAAAACAACTGACTTTTGTAAACAAATGACTAACAAACAAAATAGCGTTTAGAGATAAGCAAATCCTTCAATAGGCTAAGAGCGCATTCTATTGGAATTAAAAACGACATTTTAAACTTGCATACCTGGTATTATGGTATATAAGTGATGGGGTAATTTGTTTGTTTCGTCCAATCTTCTGCCATGTGTTGTGGTGTATATTTTTATATGGGAAGCAGGTACTTCCAACTATAAAGCCTTTAAATGCAGCAAAGTTAACAACCCTTTGACCATTATTGTTCGTCCAATTGTATAGAATATATTTACCAGTAGTTGTTTGATATATTGCTTCCTTACCTACCTGAGCATTGTAGTCATCTACCACAATCTTTACATTGTATTTTAGATATTCATCAAAGCACTCTCAGGCATAGCATGGAAAAGATCCTTTTCATCAAATTTAGCCATCTCCATCAGGCCATGAACACATATAAGGTTCATTAATATAGTTTTGTAGCACAACTCCTCATTTATTTAGCTTATTTCCCAACAGGTTTCGGGACTTTATTCCTATCATCAGGATTCTAAAATTGTTAGACCACATAAATATCACTTAATTAATTCAACAATTTATAATTGAGCTCTTTACTGATCTTTACACATTGTCTTTCATTTATAGTCTCTATACACTCTAAGTCCACTTAATAATGTTTAACTATTGTTTACTTAATGGCCTCACACATACCAACTAAAACTATTTATGTCAGTGATTATATTAAACCTATTAATAATTTCTATGTCTTTATGTTTTGTTACTAATATTATTTTTTTATTTCATTCTTTTGAATTTTATTCTTTTATTTATTAAATTTTGAAAATTTTTGCTTTAATTTTAGTAATATTTTAAATTTGTCGATAATATCTGTGTAATCGGTTCCTATTTTTTCTTTATCTGTTTTATAATTTACCTCTTTATCTATTGTTTTATTAATGTGTATAGCTTCTAATACTTTTCTATTATATGTTTTATGTTCATGATTTAAAACGATGGTGTTTTCAAAGTCAAATTTGTGTCCTAATCTTTTAGTGTGTTCCCATAGTGCAGTTTTTTTATAATATTTTTTATTAATTCTATTACAATCGTATTTACACTGATTTATCTTCTTTTTTTTATGTTTTGCTTTGTTTCACTTTTGTAATGTTTCTCATAATTTTTGCAATTTATTTTATATATAAGGTCTTTTTTATTCCATTTCTCTGTCATATCTTTATTGTGTTTTATTAAATTTTTAATCTTGTTATTATTATATAAGGCTATATTAATTTTGAAATTTTTGTTATTTAGTTTACTATTTGTTTAGTTAACTGTGTTATGTATTTAACTTTATTATAATTTTTATTACTATGTGTATATGGTAATTATTGAGTTTCATCTACTGTTGTATTATCATTTTTAGATATTTTCTTTATTTCTTCTGTATTTCGTTTGACAGTAGGATATGTCTGTGATTTTCCTCTTGTCTTCCAACACTTTTATTTTTTATCATGTTATTTTTGATATTATTATTACCACTTGTTGTAATTTATGTTATATTTGTTTTTTAATGTTATTAAAAACCATATTTTATTTAATAGTTTATCTGGTACCAAGTTATCAATTAAATGGTTTTTAATTTCCTTGAAATATATATATATATATGTTTCATCAGTTAATGTAATTATCAATTGTATTTAATTTTTGATAGAAGGAGTGGTGACTTAAAAAGTTCAATATTCTATTACTTGTTTTGTCTTTTTTTTATCCATTTTGTATTTATTGTATTTTTATTCTTTATGATTAATAAATCCAAATATTTTATTCTATCTTCTATTGTAAAACTAATTTTTTTATTCATTTTATGGAAATTTTCAGAGTTCTTCCATATCTTTTTTATTGTTTGTTATAATTAGCGTATGGTCAATATATTTAACCATCAATAATGGTTTATTAATTTTTCCATTATTTAAGCCTTTATTAATTAGGTGATTCAACGTTATACCACTAATGTTGACTCCAAGACTTGATCCCGTGGCTATCCCATCTATCTGTCTATAGAAGTCATTATCATATTTAAAATAATTATTATTTAAGTAATTTTAAACCCCTCCTAGTAATTTTTTTTATTTTTAATTTTTGTGCATGGCTCAATTTCTGTCCATTTTTCTTCTATTATTTTTAAACTCAATTCTATTGGGATATTAGCGAATAAATTTACTACATTGAAGCTGCAGATTTCTAAATTGTAATTATAATCTCTTCCTTTTTTAATTTCAAACTATTTATACATATTATACATATTATGAAATATAATGATATATTATAACTAAAGAATAATAAAGCTGCAGGTATTGATAACATACCAATCGAAAAATAAATAAACATTGTGGCCCTGAACTGATCAGTTTTATACAGGACCTATTTATGGATATTTGGAAAGAGGAATGCTTTCCCATGGAGTGGAAAAAATACTTCCAATTCATGAGAAGGGGGACTTACTTAAATTGTAAAAACCATAAAGGTATATAGTTGCTTCCATGTGCATGCAAACTTCTTTCTAATATGTTAGAAATTATATACTTCTAAATATAAGAAATTGATTCTATATGCAGAGAAAGAAATTGGAAAATAGCAGTGTGACTTTGTTAAGGGTAAATCAACTACTAACAAAATTTTCACCTTCAGGATGTTCCTGGAAAAGACAAGAGAGTATTAATACTCATCATGTCTTTATAAACTTTAAAGAAACCTATGAATCAATTGATAGAAAGAAAGCATAAAGGGCCATGATGGAAATGAATTTACTAAAAATATTTATAATAACTGGTGAAAATGACCATGGAAGGCAATAAATACTTTGTAAGGATGAATCAGGCATCATCATGAGGTTTTGGCACAACAGCAGGTGCAAGACAAGGAGATATTCTAGCTTGCCTGATATTTAACCTCTCTTTGAAAAAAGTCATAAGAGATTCTGGAATTCAGACAGCAGGCACAATTCTGAATGAAAGTGTACAAATTCTTTTTTATGCCGATGACCTAGATCATTAAAAGCCGTATAATATGTATTTACTGCAATAAAAAAATCAGCGAAGAAACTAAGTGTTTGTTTTTCTGACTCAGGGAAAAAAGAAACAACCGGCTCACTACCGAAACACACACATTGAAGGTTCAACTACAACTCTGTATTTAACCCAAGTGTAACATAGAGGGCAGAGCAGGACATGCCACAGCCATACTTTCTGACACTCCCCTTCAATTTCAAGATATTTTCTATCATTATAGTTGAAATTGTCTCAATACAAATGCATATTTTTACATGTATACATTAAAACAAAAATTAATTAAGAATCTATAAAATAAACTAAGAGATCTCTAAATTTAACAAATTTATATAGCTCTAAACTTTCAGTTAATATATCAGCCAACTGCTCATTACTAGGAACATATACAATTTTTACAAATCTTTTCTGAATTTCATCTCTAATAAAATGGTACTTAACATCAATATGTTTTGTTCTTTTAGATTGTAATGTATTGGCTATTTTAATTGCCGACTGGTTGTCCTCATAAAGTGTTACTGGAAGGTGAATTTTACCAATTAGTTCATCCATTAATTGTACTAAAAATTTGACTTCTGTTAAACACATACTAGCAGCAACATATTCTGATTCACAACTAGACAATGAAACAGTTGATTGTTTTTTACTTTTCCAAATAATATTATTGTCATTTATCTTAATAACATATCCAGATATACTTTTTCTGTCAGTTGTACTATTGGCAAAGTCAGCATCAACAAACCCTTCAACAAAATAATTAGTTTTTGAATTTTTAAATAATTTTATACCATAATTTTGAGTATATTTCAAATACCTTAGAACCCCCTTCAAATGCTTCCAATGCATTCTGGAGTACATGTTTTGGAATTGGCTATAGTACATGACAGAAAAACACAGATCAGGTCTCGAGCCTAACATTAAATACATAAGGGCACTTAACAGTTCCTTATGAGGAAGAGATGAATCATATTCATTCACAGAGTCTAATTTTAAACCGGGTTGCATCGGAATTTTAGAAACCTTACAATCTTGCATGTTAAATCTATTAAGAATTTTGTTAATGAGACCTTTCTGAGTTATTGCTATACAATTATCATTGATTTCAATTTCCAGACCTAAAAACTTAAAAGAATTCCTTTCAGAGATCAACTTCATTTTAAAATTAGCTATTAATTTATTAGTTAAGTCAATTTGTGACTCTTTACTTCTACTTAAATTAAAATATCATCTACATACAAAATCAAATAAATGTTCCCTTTTATATACAGACATGGATCTAATTTAGATCTCATAAAACCAATTGACATTAAATAATTATTAAAGGTCATATACCAACTCTTTGCTGATTCCTTTAAACCATACAATGCCTTTTTTAGCTTACATACTAACAGATTATCTGAATCTCGTTTTATGTCCAGTCCTTTAGGAATTTCCATGTATACAGGTTGTTCCAAATCGCCATGCAGAAAAGCTGATTTCACATCCATCTGGATGATCTGAAGATCCTCCTCGATTGGGATGGCAAGTAAAGCTCGAATAGTAGTCATTTTAGCGACTGGAGAGTAGACATCTTCAGCTAATTTAGTTTGCCGAAAACCACGTGCAACAAGCCTAGCTTTTCTTTTTACTTTTCCATTAATTTCCTTCTCACAGAAAACCCATTTACTATCAACTAGCACTTTATTAGGTGGAGCTTCAACAATCTCCCAAGTGTTGTTTTCCTTTAAAGAGTCTAATTCTTCTTTTATAGCTTCTGACCATCCTCTATCTATTGCTTCTTCATAGTTTGTTGGTATTGTTTCTGATAATGTGTTTTGGATAGTTCCATCTTCCAAATGGTCTAACTTCCCCATATAACAAAATGCTTCATACATATCCTTTTAAACAGAATGGGGAGTCATAACGTTGGCTTGATAAAGATCATATTCTTTGTATTTATTAGGCTTCTTCATACTTCTTGTAGGTCTTAAATTGTACTTACTTCTTTCTTCATCCTCTTCATCTTCAAATCCAGAAAATGGCTCTGCATCACTGTCACTCCCTAAGTCTTGAACAGGAACCTCTTCATTTTCTCTGGATATTTCATCTTCTTCTTCAATGATTTTAGTTAGGAGTTCTTCTTCTTTTTCATTTTGAAACTTGATGTTTCTCTCATCAAAAGTGACATCTCTTGAGGTCTGAATATTGTTGTTTTCTGGATCCCAAAGACGGTAGCCATTAGGAGTGTACCCCACAAAAATAAATGGCTTAGCACGAGGCTCTAGTTTCCCCTTCTTAGGTAATTGCAGTGCCCAGGCCTTGGCTCCAAAAACTTTTAATTTTTCTAAATCAAATTTTCCATAATAAAGATCTGCTGGGATTCTCCCCTTCAACGCTGTAGTTGGGGATCTATTAAGTTGATAGGCAGCTGTTCTCACAGCTTCACCCCAGAGAAACTTCGGCAATCCTGTGTCTACGAACATAGTTCTGACTTTATTTATTAAGGTCCCATTCATCCTTTCACTGAGACCATTCATTTGAGGAGAATATGGCGCAGTGTATTCGATCCGTATGCATTTTTCTTGGCAAAATCTCCTAAGGTGACTGCTATTAAATTCACCTCCATTGTCACACCTTATTCGGTTGACTTGTCCAAATTTGTTTTCCAATTCTTTAATGAAATTCATTAAATTATAAGCTGCTTCATCCTTAGTTGATAGTAAATATACTACACAAAAAATGAGAAAAATCGTCAACAATAACTTGAAAGTATTTTTCTCCATTAAGTGTAGCTGGAGAAATTGGCCCACTTATATCAGTGTGGATGAATTCTCCAATTCTTCTTGATTTGCGTTCCACACAAGGCCTAAATGGTTGCCTAACAGCCTTACCTTGTCTGCATGCATCACAGACATCATTCGAAAAAGGCAAACCCATTTGCTGTAAACTTTTACCGTTTAAATGGCCTAATTTTTTGTGCCACAGGTCTGGATTGGAATATGTGATATGACATTCTTCGTTGATATACATATACATATAACTTTCGACTGAGCTGTCCTTCAATCACATTTTCATTGTAGACAATCAAGGCCTTATCCTTTTTGAAGATAACTTCTTTCCCTGAATCCACAATCTTCTTCACCGATAATAAATTCATAGTTAATTCAGGAACAATGAATGCCTCAAGTTTAATTTTTACTCCATTGTTGAGCAAACGGAGAATACCTGCTTCCTTTGCAATAAGTACATCCCCATTAGCCACATTAATCCTGATAGGGTTTTTCAGTTTTATAACATCAGACATGAACTGTTTCATGTCAATACGCACCAAATGGTCTGTACAGCCGGAGTCCAAAATAAATTTAATTTCTCTATTTTTCATATTTTGGCCTGAAGACATAGCGCATTTACTGTTATTCACAGAAACAAATGTTACATCTTCCTTATCACATGTATACCCTCCCCTTGAGAGCTTTTTGTGATTGTCCTTTGGTCCCTGTTGTGAAGGTCTGTTCTTTTCTCTTCTACCAAATCTATCAATATTTGCTTTATCATAATTGACAATATTTTTAAATTTCAGTTTTGGGCACTTAGCTATTAGATGTCCAGGGTCTCCACATTCAAAACATTTTCTAGAAAATTTTCCATTGTTTGGCCTCGTGCTGAATGACGCTTCATCTGGAACGCCATCTTGCATATCCATCTTGAGTTCAGCGTCTAAAAGTCTTGACTTTACAAAATCCAAAGTAAGATCGTTATCCATCGCTTCTAGCACGGTAACAATTTGTTCAAATTTAAGAGGGAGACTTAACAAAAGATGACAGACGCGATCATCTTCCTCCATCTTGGATCCCATGGATTCAATGTCTCTGACTATGACGTCAAATTTATTGAAATGCTCCTGTAAACTTGTCGTACATTTCAAGGTAAGTAATTTCTTCCTGGCAAGAAGTTTCGAGATGGTACTCTTCCTCTCAAAAACATTACTAAGCGATTTCATCATTTTCTTGGCCGATTTCGCGCTGCTAATGTAATCAATATGGTGGTCGGTAACACAATTGATGATAATATTCATCGCCTTCTTGTCTTTCCTCTTGGCCTCATTGGTCTCCGATGCCCATCCATCTTCAATGGTTTCTTTAACTTCCTTCTTATCCAGCAATGAGATAAGACGAAACTTCCAAGTTTTGAAATTTGAATCATTTAGTAGCGGGTAAACAGTTGAATTGTTGGCGGCCATTTTCTACCGGTGACTTTAATACTTTAAATTCCCAAATTTAATCTTGACACTATTCACTCTACACTAATAAACATAATTAACAATAACATCAACACTAATAATTAACTGGGCAATGATCTGGGCCCATAACCTGTCAGTTTTTCTGACTCAGGGAAAAAAGAAACAACCAGCTCACTACCGAAACACACACATTGAAGGTTCAACTACAACTCTGTATTTAACCCAAGCGTAGAGGGCAGAGCAGGACATGCCACAGCCATACTTTCTGACACTAATACCATTCATCAACAGAGATAAAACCAAGTGTATGTGTATTAAGCCTCCCAGTCTTTCATCTAGGAGATATGCTAAGTTAGGACAACATGATATCGAAGTCATTTAGGGATTTGTTTTTCTGGTCATGCAGGTTAATGTCCGAAATTACATCTGTAACGAAATAGGACAGTGTATTATAAGTCATTATAAGTTATAATGACACTAAATACATAAGTTATAATGACCACTATTTAAAAAAACTGAAAGTCTATGAAAGGGTTAAGTTACTAACACTAACTTAAAAAAAGGAAAAATAATATATATATTTTAATAGAAACAAAAGATGTTGTCATTATACAGCTTGTTATTTATCAGTCATCCTAAGACAATAACACAACAATACATCATTTGGCATCAACTTAAACATAGGCATAAATAATTTATTCATAAACTTCATGCTTAAACTAATTGACAGCATAGTAAGTAGACTGTAGACTTACTTTTTAATGAGAATCAAATCTAGTAGTTTTGTTACAAACATTTTTCCTTGCTGTTTGGAAGAAAAACATATTATGACACAGAAAAAAATAAACAAATTTATTGGCTGGATGAAAAAAATTAATAACAACAAATAGTGGAAGTGTGTAAGTGTTGAAGCACTGACATATGTTTGGCTGGTGCACCAATGGTCTGCATGGTAGCTAATGCAAATGTGTTCCTAACCACTGGAATGGTAGTAAACTATGGTGGCATAATGGCAGTTATTCCATTTCTAGAGTTAACTAATAAAAATGTAACAGAATTTCTAGATTTTCAATATCATAAAACAAATAATAAAGATGTGCTATTTTTTACTTCTTTTATCTGACTTCCTGGGTTCCAGAGTTTCTTTAATGATTTGAGCTTCCTTAAAAGGTTGTTTAATACAATGCAAAAAAGAAAAAAAAAAAACAATTACCAGTTATAATGGTTTAAAAACATCAAGTTATAATGGTGAAAATCAGTTATAATTGTGTAGTTCTCTACAGAGAAAATGTTTTTATGATTGAAAGTAGGATAAGAGAACTGTAGGTTTCATAGCAGCATAAATCTATCACCAATAATGAAATCTACTAAGAGATTGGTGAATCTGAAAAACAGCATGTATAAGAGAAAGTATATGAAGAGCAGCAGTTTCCAATCTGTGGAGTATAGATGGCCCCAACGTAACAGACTACAACACCAATTCACAAAACCTAGTGAAGGCTAAAAATGGTTTACATGAGGTATCTCCTGTACTCTCAGTAACAGAACAGAAACACTATCTGTGACAAGTTTCTTGTAACATTGATTAATTAAATTTCTTTATTTCAATTTTAATTTAGAAAATATAGGAAATGTCAGGAAATTGTGGTAAGCATTATCAGATAAAAAGAAACAGTGGTGGAGGAGACAAACAAAAAACTTTTGTCTATAGAAATTGAAAATTACTATAAATATAGATATAGGTTTAAGGAGGATTTTCCTTTTGTGAAAGTTGACATAACCATGACTGCCAGTGGTTTTTAAAGTTAGCTTTATGGTAAATCTAACTTAACTTCATTTTACTTGATATTTTTTATAAAACCTCATTGAATTAGGTTTCTTATAGGATTTTTTTTTCTTTTTTCTCATTTATTGATATTTACAACTGTACAAAATAATATACATTAAGTAAATGTGTTGATAGTGAATACAATGGCATGTGAATAACGTGAAGAACTACTCACTAGTAGCACTTAAATAAAATCTACACTAAAAGGTCACTAGGCCATCTTCTTTTCAGACGCCTTGGCGGATTATCGGGAAGCATGGAGAGGGAAGCAAGTTGGGAGTCTAGTGGATTAGAGTGGTTATGGAGCTTACTATGGAAGGATGAATATCTGGTTTGGGCTAAATCAGCAACATATGGAACATTAAGATCTTTATGGATAAGTTTATTGGTCACGAAATAAGGAGGATTGAGGATTTTTCGAAGGATTTTGGATTGTAAGGATTGGATATGAGATGAATTGGATGGTTTAGTGGAGCCCCAAAGCTCAACTCTGTACATCAAAATAGGTCTTATCACAGTCATTTAGATGAGTTTTTTGTAATTTATTGTCTAGTAAATGTTGAAGTAGTCTGTAACGATGAGCAGTTTCTTGTTGTTTTAGTCTTGTATGTAGATTACAAGTAAGACATTTGTCCAAGTGGAGTCCTACGTAGCAGATCTGTTCAACAGGGATTAGTGGAATATCTTATAGGAATTTAAATGGAAATACATGTATCAAAGAAACAGTGTTATTAATTTTTATCAAGGACTCTATGTATTTGTTCAGGGAAAGCGTTTACTTTTTTCATTTCAATAATGATATGTTCCTATATATAAATCACAGGTTTCTTCCAATCATGACAATTTTCATCAATTTGGATTATAATCTAGTCACTATGAGACAAAATGAGGAAATCTAGTAATCAAACTATAGAATTTTTCTCTAATTTTAATGCTTCTATGGGTACTAAATCTAAATTCAAATTTGCCTACTCGAAAAAGCTTTTTATACAAAATACCAATTTTGATTTCTTTTTACTTCAAAAGGGAAAAATATCGCATTTCTATAATCAGTTACATAAATAAACTTAATTAAATTTACGAAGAGTTGTTTCTTAAAAGTTCCTCAATCAAAACTTCACTTTAGGAGATAGTGTGCGTTGAATTAACAGCTCATAAACAAACCTAGTGCCAGTAGTCAAAAGCCAGTATTTAGTAGTCGAATGAAGAAAAAACTATTACTATATTTAATAGTTTTGATTTTGGTGTGCTGGGCACAAATATTTTTTGAGTTTGTCGAAAAAAATACAAAAACCCTCCAGCTAATGCTATTGGTTCAGTTTTTTGCTTCCTCATAAAAAATTGATATTTTCATAAAAAAAAGTTAATCTCTTGAAAAAATAACTGTACATTAATGCCCTACAAGTTTCTACTATTCCTACAGGGTTTTTTTTTTTTTTTTGTCAAACCATGTATTTAGGCAATAGTGTCGTTGAAATTAAATATATACAACTGGATGTAGCTGTTATGGGCAACAGTATCACTTAAATACCTAATTTGATAAAAAAATTAAATATAATTTCTCCCAGACTGGGAAGACAATAGATATATCTATCTGTAATCTACTGATTTTCCCAATTTACATTTTAGAATTAAAAGGATCAAATTACTCAAATTACATTTACCTAATTAATTAAATTAAAGATTAATAATTATTTGGAATAAACAATTTAGAGAAAATAGGCATTTCACACTCGACTTTTTTCATTCAAACCAATATAGCTCCCACACGGTTGGCCCTAGCGACCAATGTTATATAAGAAAAAACAATTTTCATTAAATGTTTAACCAGGACATAGTCGGCAAATTTTCGATCCGAGCAACACCAGGAGAGCTAGATCGTGTCAAAACGTTTGATTTTTAAGGGTGAAAAAAAAAAAACGTCTCAACGTGAGTTTTTTCATTAAAAGTAATATAGCTCCTGTCAGTAGGTCCTAGCATCATATGCTATGTAACAAAAATATTCTTAAATTTCTGACGTGAAAACTGTCTCCAAATTTTCAATCGGAGCGACACCTACAGAGAAAGAGCTTGTCAATAAAGCCCCATAACATAAAATAAGCAAACGTGACTTGTTTTATTGAAATGAATATAGATCCTAAGCGGTAGGTCCCAGCGACAAATGTTATATTACCAAAATATTCTCCATTCAATTTCTGACTTGGGAGCTGTCGTCAAATTGTCGATCCGAGCAACGCTAACAGAGCTAGAGCGTGTCAAAATGTTACATCTTAATTTTTAAAAAAAAGGTTTCACCAAAAAAGAATAAGTCCCAAGACAGAAGACGAATTCTTGTCAAAGCACGTAATTAGAAAAAATATATAAACAATACAGAGAACATTACTCGTATGTTCTCGACCAGCTACAAACGAAGACATTTTTCATTTCATCAAGGGGATTTATTATCCAGTAATTAGTAATTTAAGACCAGATTTTATAATAAAGATTTTCTTATTTATCATGAAAGTTTTTGTTTACTTTTATAGGAAAACGAACAATTTGAAAAGCTTATTTACTTGTTATTATATTAGCCTAATTTAACCTCCGATTGTACTCATATAAATATTTTTGTTAATGATTTCGTTATTTTTCATTCATGAAAGGCTTTCTCTAATGCTATAAGATATCTTGAAACTATGTCCAAATCATCTGAATATTCAAGCGGTTGGACCAATCTAGAGAAGACCACGCTTGCTTGTTGTTTGGATTCCTGAATATCTGACGATCTCAATACAATTCCAAATTGAAAAATGTGTAAGATATTGCACCCCTTTCTCTTAGCCTCAAATCAGAAGGAAACTCCGAAGGGCAATATGAAAAAGCTAGGACATGGCTTATTTCCCTCTGCATTGTCATTTTAAACAGCCGAATAAGCCTCATCTAAAACTCTTCCATCGCTTCATATACCTTAAGGCGCCTAAATTTTGATGGATTGCTGAGGAGTCAGTTTTATATTCATACCACTTTTCTAGAATGGTTCGGAGAGGGAAAATATGGCTGTAAACTTAAGTCGTCCATAGCCAGCCATGTATCCGCCCACTTCACGCTCAGCGAGAGGTGAGTTTGTTTAACAGGATGTTGAAAAGTATTTTGTAAGCACATTTCAGCAGTGATTTGCCACCATTGTTTATACACTCCATCTGAATGAATTTTTTAATGAGGTGGGCATGTCACAGCGTTGCTCCGTTGCCGTGGCTGGTGGTGAATAGAGGAGAACTAGAGGGTTTTATCCTAATTCTCTATAACTCGCGTAGCGTACATTTGTACACCAAACACTTTTGAAAATTTATATTTCTGATTAGAGTGATCTTGACTGAACTTTTGTGAGTCTGAGTTTTAAGGTTTAATCTTAGAGTAGAAGAATAATTAATTGGTCTGAAAATTTTTTCCAATAAAATTATATTTTTTATAAAATAAATATTTTTTTATTTTAACCCTTGATTAAATAGTTCATAAATGAAAGCCTGTGATCATTTCAAGTTAACAAATCCTAGATATAAAAAAAAAAATAAACGATAAAAATAACGTTGGAGTACAATTGTACTCTACGCGATATTCCATGTCCAAACGGGCACTCGAGTTATGGAGGGTTAAATGGAATATAATTACCAAATGTTTTGTGCAAAAAATAAAAACAAAAATAAGATTCAGACTGGTAATATAATAAAGACAAACTTTGAAGAGCTCTTCTGTTAGTATTATAGATGGAGTCTCCGTGATCAAAACCATGGCAAATGGGCTTTTGGAAATGCCTCATAATTATAACGATCTGAATAACGAGTTAATTTAATGAATTGAATGTTAAATCATATTTTCAGGTTTGAATCCATCCAGAAACAGATTTCAAAAGACACCATCCAGCCATCGGCCTGAAACATTGGGCATTGAAAGTGTTTTATAGAAAGGAAACCGAGGAAGTCCTGAAAACTTCGAGAAATTAAAAAATAAAGAAGATTGTCTAAGAAGGGAAGGGCAACTATCAGTATGTCGATTATTGGTAAAATGATTTTTCAAAACCTTCAGAACACAGAGGAAGAAGAACTAATTGGCCTGTATGAAGAAGGTGAATCGGTATTTTTGTTTGGTTTATTATTATTAGTTGCTAGGGTCCACCGTTTACGAGCTATATTGTTATGAATGAAGGTCACGCGTGAAACCGCTATTTTCCCTCAACTTTGTTCATTTCGAATATTTATTGATTTTTAATTTAATTTAAATGTTCATTTAAGTAATTTGATCATTTTAATTATAAAAATTAAATTGGTACAGATAGATAGGCATTATCCATGATCTAGTGTTTTACCTAGTCAGGGAGAAATTGAGATTTTATAATAACATCAATATCCATTGGGAGTGAGTATAGCGAGGGCAGTAAAGAGTCATTCATTGTGAAATCAACATTATCATTTTTCCAGTTATAAGTTAACTAATTAATTTTATAATAAAGTATTACAGCAAAACATATAATGCCCCAACAGTGGAAAAAAAAAACAAACAAAAAAAAACTCTACAATGTTTATTAAATCATAATTTTATTCGTAGACATTTCTGTTTTTAATACGCTTTTATTAACTTCACATGTATGTAACACAATCTTTCATCGTAATTTTCACCAATTTCCAGCAATCTAATTAACTTTTACAATGTTATATTTACAAAATTAAAGTTTATTGAATTGTGCTTCTAAAGACATCCCTTAAGCTGAATTTAATAATGTGTTTAGCCGCAATCAACTGTCAAAGGATTTTGCCAACTTTAAAAAGTTAGTTATGGTGATATTTAAGAGTCTATAACGCAGAAATGGCTTATTCAATCAAAAAATGTTACATACTAAAAGTTGTAGATCACTACATTTTGTGAAAGATAGGCTTTTTAAAGTAAAAAATTGCACATTCCTACTCTGAGATATGTCAAAAAAACAAAAATTGTTGGTTGATTTTGGATAAACTGTATTAAAAATGCAAACAAATCACGAATACTACAGGGAAATTAGTTTCAAATCTTGAACTCAAAAATATAAAAGGTCTGACTGCTGATATTGTTCACCACTCTTAGCTTTTTAGTTAGGTTTGCTATAAAAACGTGTTTTTTTTAAACTATAATTTTAATTTTTTTTTTTTTTTTTTATTAGTTCGAGCAATGTTGGGGTTGGTTTTAATTTTTTTTTTAAATATTAGGAATTTACCACCGTTCAGAAATCTGGACTCAGTACACCGACTTGGAATTAGTTCAGCCGATCGCCGTCAGATCTCACTACGTCTTCCCCGCCTTACCGAGCCCGCGTTACTCAGTTGCCGGCGTCAGCTGTACGAGGTTGACGTAGGGATTGGACTTATTCAGTAAGCTTAGCCAGAAGACGTCTTCGAGATGGCTTCGAGGGGTCAATCCTCCAAAGGACAACCCTCTGCGATTTTGACCAAGATCAAGAAGGAACCTGTAGACCTAGACATTAAGGTCAGTTGTTTTGAAAAACTAATTTTGAACTATTTTAAAAATTAAATTCAATATCAACTGTCATGAGATTTCACCGCCAAACTTCAAAGAATATTTTTAAAAAATATCATTCTTCAATAATTGTGGTGTACGATTTTTCAAACTTAATTTATCTATTTCTGTTTTACTTATTTATTACCACTTTTCTTTATTTGATGGTATATTTTTATTTTTTTTTAAATTCTTTTATATTATTAAAAAAATATATGATTTAAACCAAAATAGCTCCTTAATTGAGTGGCAGATTCTAGTATTTTTCAAAACAAAATACTATTAATCTTATTATTTTGACCACTGTGTGTATTTTGACTATCTGTGTGTGAGTGTGAGTGCTACCCACCGAATAGATAAGAAGTAACCTTTATTTTTATCTGTAGTCTAAATTCATTTATAATAAAAAAAAAAAATTATAAGAAAAATGGTTTTCAGAACATTCTAAATAAATAAATAAAAAAATTGATATATCTAATACACTTTATTTCATCAAAAACACGTCTTAAAACAATTACTCTTCACACAATGTGACATGTTTCTGAATATTCCATACTATAAAAAAATTAAAAAATAAAATTGATTTATATTTAAATATTATTTTGGAAGAAAAGGTGTGATTATTTGAATAAATCTTATAGTAAATTGTTAATAGAGGTCGAAATAAAAAATGAATAAACCGAATTATTTAATTTATTTGCTAGAACATCTCTCTTGTGTAGATTTCTTGTGATGTTTTGATTTCACGACAGGTGTCAAGACTGTTAAACGCCTGTCAGCTATGACACTTTAAGTGTTTCTTTTCTTAATTCTTTCTATTTTATTCATTATTAGTATCATATATTTATGAAATTTAATATCATTTATATAATATTCTATTTTATTCAACAACAATAATGAATAAGAAAGGTGCCATGGTGTTTTGAAAATTTTAATTATAATGCTGAAAAATTTTTTTTAGCCTTACACGATCCCTGGTTTTTTAAAAAAATAGGGATAACTGTATGGCTCAAATGGTTAGAAAAACTTGCGAAAGTAATAATATTTCTTAATAATTATTTTATAACTCTAATAATTTCTAGGTTGAAATTACAATTTTTAGAAGATTTTTTATTAATTGATTCTTCTTAATTCAGGCTCTTAATAATTTTTTTGAGATATTTAAATGTATAGCTTATAAACAATTGAAAGTTTCGTACAATTATTTTAAAATTTATGATCACATTTTACATTATTTTCCAAAACATATTTATTTAAAAAAATAAATAAATAACAGCACAATGATTAAAATTCCATTATTTTTCTCTATTCCTATAAAAATTTTATTTTCTTATGTGGATATACCTTTATATATTCCATTAGAAAAAAAATGTTTTGTTAAGTTGAAGAGTTAATTTTTTTTTTTTATCTAGAAAACATGTTTTAGAATTTAAATTATACAACTTTCAAATGTTGGAATTTAAATTGGTTATTATCACGAAAATAATTTCTTTAATATAATAATAATAATAATAATAATAAAATGTCTGATTTCTTGTTGACATAATATGTCTGAAATGATGATTTTCATATTATGACAATGTTATGAAAAGTCAGGAAGCACTAAATGCAAAATATTTATATCTCTGGAATGAATAATTTTTAAAAATATGTGAAGCAATAATAATAACATTAATTATATAATTATTATATATACAACTAACCTAACATTTTATTATTATTTTAAAAATGTATACTAATTTCTTAAATAAAGAATGCTTGATGAAAGCTACAAAGGTGCACTATCGTTAAAAACCTGGACATTGTAAATGGATTGAGAAAAAGTAAAAGTATATTACAAAAAGGTTTTACTTTCTTAATGTTTTATTTTATTTTTTATTGTTTATTTTTTACTTTTGTATATACATAGGAATAATTTTATTTTATTTTTTTTGGGGGGTGGGGGGAGGAATGGATGCCTTTCATCCGCCCCAGATTTCGTCACTAATGATTTCAAAGAATCATTATTAATATTTATTGATTTATTACCTTCTAATGTACTTACCGCCATCAAATCAATCTAAACACTTTTCTACTACCAACTTAACATCCATTCAAATCATTTAATTCAAGATCTGTCTACGCTAGACTAACCAACTTAAAAGACGTATACAAAGAACCTGGACTAGGAATATCAGGGGGATTTCTGGAGTGATATCACCGAATTTCTCCTACCTTCACGCCTTCATGATATTTATTTATTTTTATTTTTTCACCACATTCACCGGCTGTAAATATTTTATCTGAATTAAAATATTTATAAAACTATTTATATAAAACTGAATTAAGTAAAAAAAGTAAATTTAGTAATTCATGCGCACTAGTAAAAGTCAATAAACTATAAAGTATACTAATAGTAATGAATAATAAGAA
Organism: Euschistus heros; assembly: GCA_003667255.2. NCBI lineage: Eukaryota > Metazoa > Arthropoda > Insecta > Hemiptera > Pentatomidae > Euschistus > Euschistus heros. The sequence goes on along the minus strand of RCWM02000648.1, from coordinate 486,069 downwards.
ATTATAAGTAAGGGTTTCAGCCATTGACTATAAAAATATATATCCTGCATGATTTTCCTCCATCTGCTTGAGACCTCTCAGAAATTCCATTGCAAATATTGTTTCTTGCATGATACCACATCTTCTTTATTTCTTTATTGTCTCTTCATGCTGAGGATCTAGAGATACCACTCCCACAAAACCCTGCATCGTCTCTTGAGTTATCGCCCCAGAACAACTCCCTTCCTTGTTGTGTTGTTTGTTATAGGTCGTAATTTCTGATTAAGTTTAAGTGCTTCAGAAAACCTAAAACTACTCTGTTAGATCATAGGATCTCTTACATATTAGGTCTTAATAGGCTACAGGATTCACCATGCTTCTTGGATAGTTTATTTATTTATTTATTTTTTAATTGTTCATTACTATTAGGAGGATCTCATTATGATTTGCAGCATCTTGGCCTTTTTATTATAATTTTTATTTAGTTTAGTTTAGTCTTTAATTTTTCTCAACTTCTCAGCTGAAATAATTTCTATGGTTTAATAGAAACAAACAGTAAACATATCAAAACTTATACTTCATTAAACTTCATTTTTATTTACTTAACGTAAATTTTCTAACATCATTAAAATTTTATTATATTTAAAGTTTTATTTTAATTTTTAAAAGAATTATTTTTTAAAAATATTTTTTCTTGGAGGAGAGCAATAAATGGTAATACATTGAGGATTTCTGTATTCTTGTATGTTTTATTTTTAGCGATCTCATAATTTTATTAAAAAAAAAAATTTGATATTCATAACTGTATACAATATATACATCAAGTAAATGTATGAAAATACGATAACAATGACATGACAATAACTCATAAAGAAACTACTCATTTGTAACTCTTAAATAAAATCTACATAAGAAATTCTTCTTTTTCAGAAGCCTAGGAGTATCGAGAATCGAGTGGGAAGCAAGTTAGGTTAAATGATTATAATTACATATCAATAACGTACAAAGAAATACTCTCAAGTAGCACTTCAATTAAGGTTCTGAGTTTGAAGGTTCTTGGCTATCTTCTTTTCAGACGCCTCGGAGAATTATCGGGCATTTAGTGTGAGACAAATTTTGAGACCAGTAGATGCGAGTGGTTATGAAGCTTCTTATGGAAGGGGCATTGAGGATTTTGGATTGTAAGGTTTCCGATTCCTTCAATGATTACTATTCAAACCTTACAATTAATTACTCAAGACTCATTTACATAACAGTAAATAGACCTTTTTGGACATATGGAGTTGGGCTTTGGGGCTGCTCTAAAGTATTAAGTTAATCTCGTATCCAATCGTTACAATAAAAAATCCTTTGAAAAATCCTCAATTCTATACAAAATTATCCACAGTGATCTTAATGTACCATACATTTCTGACTTAGCTCAAACCAGATAACTATTCTTTTGATAGTAAACCCCATGCCCATTCAAATCCATTAGTATCTCAAATCGCGTCCCTATTCCAGATAACTCTCCGAAGATGGTCTTGGGACTTTCTCATATAGAACTTATCGAATTGCTGCCAACGGGTAGTTGCTTTACAAGCAATTGACATGTTATTACGAGCATAAATAGCTATTTATTCAATAAATAGCTATTGTTGTTTCAATAAATAGCTAAAACAAAGAAAACAAATGGATTGTAAGGATTGGATACAAGAACAATTGAAAAGTTTGGTGAAATCCTTAAGCTCATCTCCGTATGTGCAAGTAGCTCCTAATTATTGTGCTGTAAATGAATCTTTTATAACGAACTCAAAGATTTGATTAATTGTCGTGTAAATGTTGGAGCAGTCAAAAACAACGAACAGTTTATTGTCATTTTGGTCTTCAATGTGGATTACATAGTAAGACATTTGTCCAGGTAGAGGTCTAGGTTGCTGATCTGTTCACATGGATCATTGGAATATTTTTTAAGGATAATGTAGAAAAGGAAGTCGTAGATTCACGGCGAAGGGAAAGGGTATTGGAAGAGATTTGTTTGGATTTATTTTAATTACTTAATTTCGACAAAATCAGGAATGTTAGCGATATATGTAAGATTGGAGTAATTGAGATGCAACGAGAGAGTAATTATTTACTGATAGCGTAAGTTTGTCATTTGCTTACGTCAGCTTGGATCAGTCGGGATGTCAGCGGTATCTGGAAAAATAAATTTAAATCAATGAGCACCTGAACTAAACATACTTATGCCACAACGCGTGCAACTTTTTTTTTTTTTTTTCGTTTTTGTAAACAATTTTTTTCTGAATTCAATTAAAAAAACGATATAGTTAGCTTATAAAGGCTTGAATAATACGGACTAGTATTGAATTACAATGTAATCAAATGAAAACAAAAGCAGTGGGGATAATACACTTTATTTAGTTAGTTCAATCCCATGACGAAACGTCCCTAGAGAGACAAGATTAACTCAGAAAAAAACTATTTTCTAAATCATCTGTTCGTTGGCGTTACTGGGAATTATTTAAAATATTCCTTTGGCCGGTAGTTGGAAGGCCGGGCAGGGGCTGTTGGAAAGATACCGATATGAATAGACCAACCCTAGGCGGAGGGTATCTCGTTACGTCTGTATACAACGTTTAAGTAAACACTAGGATCGTTATTTATAGAAGGAAACAAGGCACGGTTTTTGTTTCGACCGGTATAGAATATCACCAATGTGCATATATTTACACCAGCCTTCCTGGGCGCATACATAACAACCGGATGCGCCCGGAGGAGCATACAAATACAGTCGTGGATACTTAAGACCACATTTATTGCGTGGGTACGACATATATTCACCTCCACGATATACTTGATGTATTAAATGCGTCTTCTAGATATATTTCCTCATTAAAGGGGATAATTCACTGAAGACCTTTCAGAATTTATTGCATTTTATTTATTTTTTTAAATATTGTTATTTACGACTGTATACAAAATATACATCTAGTAAATTCGTAGGAAACTGATAGCACAATAACTTGTAAAGAAACTAGTGACTTGTAACCCTTCAGTACAAAGTCTGTATTAAATGTCCCTAGACCTTCTTCTTTTCAGACTCCATTGAGGGTTATCGGGAATGGAGAGAGAAGCATGTCGCGGGATACATATGGATTCAACTGGTTATGAATTCGGCCAATTCAATGACATAGGAACATTAAGGTCATTATGATTAAGTTTATTTGTGATGTAATAAAGAATATTGAGGATTTTAAATTTTAAGGATTGGATAAAAGGAGAATTGCAATGTTTAATTGAGCTCTAAAGCTCACCTCAAATAGGTCTAATTACTGTCATTTATGATTAATTGTATGGTTTGAGCGTTTGTCTAGTTAATGCTAGAGTTTTCTATAACTGTTTCTGTTTGTCTATATCAGTTTCTTATCGTTTTAGTCTTGAATGTGGATTCCAAGTTAGTCGTTTTTTCCAGGAGAGGAAGTCGTAGATTTACGACAACAGTAAAGGTTCTTTGATTTGTTTGGATTTATATTTTATTTGAAATAGTATTTTCTTTACACATGATTTCTCAAAATTATACTGAAAGGAAAAGTACAGCAAATCTTATTTGTAACTCGCTTGCACAACAATATCTTTATCTCATTTTGTTTTTAATTTTTATTAATTAAGTACCTAGCATCTAAAAAAAAAAAAAAAAAAAAAAAAAAAAAAAAAAAAAAAAAAAAAAAAAAAAAAAAAAAAAAGTAATTTCTTTTAATTTCATCAATTAAGGTAATTGATTGTTGGAAATCTAATATCAACAAAATAAACTGGGTTTGAAATAACTACTTGTAAGCATACCTCATGTTTTTTCTCGCAGGGTTAACATTAGGAATAAAAATTCAAACAGTGTATACAATCAACTATTTTATTGATGGAGATTTAATTTTTATTTATTTTAATAGCATAACTCCTATTTTATCTTTAATTTTACTCGAAATTTTTCGGAGTACACTGCTCCATCTTAAGGATAACTGTGATTTCTTTCACTTAGTCATTTGCGCATGTCCTTACTGACCCTCAACTGTGCAATGTTCACTTTTGAAGTTTTTTTTATTAAATTAAGTGATAGAATAGTCCTTCTTAAATTAATGCATGGAACAATGACTTAAGTATGACACGATATAAAATGCGAGTATTTATTGACCCTAAAATTAGAAATGTGAGTATTTAATAAAACAAAACAAAATTTTGCATTGTAATTTTTGTTGTAATGAAAAAATAGGTAATAATCCACTACCAGCGTTCCTGTTACATGCAAGACCCGCACGACACAGATGGAGTAGAACTCTCGGATATCACTTCCGTAAAATATCGGTGTATTGTTGAGCACTTGTTTAGTAAATTTTGAAGTAGTCGGAAACGACGAGCAGTTTCTTGTCTTTTAAGTCTGGTATGTTGTAGTAAATTTAATATTAGTTTTTGTGATTAGATTTTTGTGCTTAATTTTCCTTACTCATATCGATTGTACTTTTCTGTTAACATCCATTTTTATATTCATTTACGGAAATTCTTCTTAATTTTTATGCTTATTAATATTTTAATTATATCTTGTTTTTTAATTTTTTTTTAAATTTTTTTATTGATTGCTTTAACGTATAAACCTTATGGCAATTGAGTTAGCCAATAACAATGATAATTACATAATAGTAAATAAACAATAAGTACATATAAAAAAAGGATTTTACATGTTATACCATTAACATTAACAGAAAAAGCATTACTTCATATTATAATAATTTATAGGAACAAAAGATTTTTTTTTTTTTTTTTTTTTTTTACAAGCTATAATGATATATACAAACAAAGAAAAATAAAAAATATATAAAAATAAAAACATACATTTTTACAATTTATAATAATTTATATTAATTATAGTCTAGGGTCACAGAAGTTGTAGCAGCAATTGCAATAGAATCCAATATTTTATTTAGTTAATTCAAAAGAAATAAATCAATTACTTTTTTATTTAAAACATTTAAAATAAATAAGAAGACGTTATTTATCTTTTCTATGCTATTGTAGGATAAAATATTTTCCAAAGATAGACTTTCATCTGTTTGAACTTGTTTGTTTATTTCGTTTAACGTCACTTTATGCTGCTATGGCTAATCGGACGATGCTACGATGGGAGTCCTAAATTTTGCCAATCCAGGTATAATTAGGATAGGGATCTTTAACGAGTACCTGACAACGCACAGGCTCGGGACTTCCATTTAACGTCCCTTCCGAAGGACGGCATAGCTAAGGATTTTTCTGTTTGAACTATATAGTCTTTTAGGTATTTCTTTCGACAATTATCGTGTCTTTGGCACTCAAACAACAGATGTTTTAAGCTATTTATGATGAATAACCTACAATCTTCACATTTTTCATTAGCTTTAATTTCTATACTATTATTTCTAAAAAATATTTTCAAGTAGTCATCTTTGGCTATTCTCAGTTGGTTAACGGTTTTTATTTTGGTGATATTAATGTTATATTTTAAATAATCTTCCGGCTGGGGGTTATAAAAAATTTGAAATTTTCATAAATAATGGGTTATCTCTTGTTTTTAAAGTACGATCAATGTCTGTTGATAATAAATAATTAGTGACTTTTTCTATTATGTTATTTTTGTTTGATACTAATTTTTGTGGATAGAAAAAATCTTGGAAGTGTTCTGGCATATTGCCGTTAATGGTTAATTGTTTAATTTAAGATACCCAGTTATTGAAGGTACCCAGATATTGAAAATCTGGTTTATTGGTATGTGAATCAAAAAGTCTTTCGAGGCAGGATTGTTATTTTAATTTAAAACCTTTGCTATTTATTTTTTTATTAAATAATGAGATCATGGTACCACTAACCGGTTATCTTAAACACTGCAGCTAATTAAAGGAATAAATAGTGTTATTTCTGTATTTAAAAAAATAGAAGAAAATAAATATGATCTGTTGTGTTATTATTGCCGGTTTAATTGTTTATGGGGAAAGCACGTAGTAAAATCCAAACGTTCTGGTTATCTATGTCAGATTATTCTTTTTGTACCTGCCTCGTTCCAATTGAGGTAAAATCAAACATTAGCCCTGCCCTGGAATCAGTTTGTAACTGTGGTGATAGGGATTGGATATTTTCCAACGGAACATTAGACAGAGGAGCAGCGGCTGGGTGTTGGGTTCCAGGTCAAGTTTCGTTTTATATCGAGCTCCTCTCAACTTACACTAGCTCTCCACTGTTGGCATATTCCTTCTGTTTCCTGATCCTTTCATCACCCGATCTCTCATCCTCTCCTCGACAATACCTCCCTCTCGAAATTAGATTCACCTCGGGTGGGCAGCAGCGGTCGGTTCGGGTGTCCCTCAGTCCTCTCTGTTTGTAGTTCCCTCCATGAGCTAGAGGTCTATTGATAGCTTTGTACTGGCCTTCCCCACTTGTTCACCGCTGGAAAAAAAGGATTATCTATTTTTAAATACCGTTCATGGGTAAGAAATGTGACAGGGAAGCCAGTAGGAACATTATGTAAAAGATTATAAAAAGTAATGTTATATACATATATAAACGCAATCAAACACTACCTATTTTATATTATACATACTTATATATTTTTTTCATTATTTTCCTTATATCATACTCCCATATAAACTGTTTATATATATACTAGCATACCCCGTTAAATAATGAAATTAGATTATTTTAACAATTAATTGAATTTTATTTATTTATCGATAAAAATCTTATATTGAAATACGGAATTTAGTATTATTTCTGTAATGATATTTTCACGCATGGAAGTAATTTTTAAACAGGTTACTTTCATTAGGTGTTTGAAGAGTACGTAAAAGCATAATTAAACATCCAATTTGGTTGGATATTAATTTCTAACCATAAAAGTATATAAATGTTTGCCAAACCTCGTTTCTGGCACTCAAGGCTATACATTTTAATTATTATTATTACTATAGTAAACTTTACTTTTACATACCTTTCTAGAACTATGAAGATGTTGTAGGTAAAATTTGGTACAGTTGGGTCTAATAGTTTTATCATTGCAAACTTGGTTGCAGAATGGCCACATATCGGTCGAACTGCACTGGGATCCACATGTCGCTCCATATATTTATACCTTATTAAATAACAATTGAATCGGAAATAAGTAAATTGTATCATAAATTTCTAGCTCTATATAACACAGTAACTTCGTAACCTCTCACGAATGTAGCTCGCCACCTTTCGGCCTATTATCAAACCTCACTGCGCACCACATATTTACCGCTTTTTTAAGGCAATGCGATTGAAAATCTTTAAATTTTATTTTTGCTAAACTTTCCTTGAACTATGAAGATAATAAAGTTAAAATTCGGTACAGATTGGTTCAGTAGTTTTCGCGGTTAGTCATCACAAACGAAAAATAGCTTGTCCTTTTATGTAATAGAATAGATTTACAAGCCCCATGCCTTTAAGACCTTTAAAAGTAATGAAATAAATAAAAAAAAAAGAAAAGTATTTATTTATTAAAATATATATATACATATATATATTATTATTATATATTATATAAATTATATATAAAATAATTGAAAAGTAATATTACAACTACCTACTTACATGATATAAACCCCTTTTTTTATTTTTTGACATGGATGTCTGTGAATCTGTAGTTTTTTGGTGTAAATTTTGTTTAAATTAAAAAATCTAACATTTCGACACGCTTTCTGTTGGTGTTGCTCGGATCGAAAATTGCCCGATTGTTTCACTATGATATATTTAATGAAAAATATATTTACATTACATTAATTAAAATATATTTATAACATTTTTTTCGATAGGGCCTGCTGTATACGAGCAATAATGGATTGAATGATGGTTGAAGTCATGTTCGCCTACATTTTTTAAGTGTTGGGGATTTTTTTGACACGCTCTAGCTCTGTCGTAAAGTATATTTGACAAGAGTTCACTTGTCAGAAATTTAATGAGAAGTATTCTTATAACATTTGTCGCTAAAAGGCATATTGGTTTGATTAAAAAAAAATGGTTATGTTAGTGTTTTAAAAAAAATTAAATTTTGTCGGTAGTTTTCATATTACACATTGAGTGGAGAATATTTTTTGTGAAATCATATTTGTCATTAGGACCAACCGTTTAAAAGCTATATTGGTTTGAATTAAAAAAGTCACGTTTGAAACTCATACTTTTTTTCTACCCTAGTAATTGACGAAAACAAATATTGTTTGCTTATTGTGGTTTAACGCCATTATGAACTCCAACTAGAGCTGATAGGACGGTTTGTCCTTCAAGTTACTAACCTATTTTAGCCAAGGTGGGGAGGTCAAGATTAATACATTTTAACCTGCCTAGGTGGGATTCGAACCCACGATCGTCATTTTCGAGCGTGCCCTTCAACTCGCTCGACCATCAAGTCTCAAAACTATTATCGTTGGAATAGATAATATAGTTCAGTCACTAAATTAAAGATAATGTTACAATTGTCCACTTCAATAGACCTGTGTTGAAAAATTAATACTATAATTTATCTTATTAAATACAACCACATCAAGGTTAAGTGTTTCGCATATGCAGATGATCTGGCCCTGCTAGCAGAATCAGAGGAAGAGGCAGTTGGCCAAATTAACACACTCAAAGAAATAGCTGAAAAAACAGAACTGATGACCACAGATACAAACTTCAGAAAGAAAATAGTGGAAACTAAATACGGGCCAATCAAAGTAACACAGAAATTTGAATACCTAGGAGAGATCATCTGCAGTAGAGGATTGGAAAGGGAGAGCATGAAGGAAAAGATCGCTAAACTAGAGAGATTTAGCTTTGTAACCAGTAACATTTACAGTAAAAATAGCCTGTCCATAAAAGCAAAGATCAGGCACTATATGTATAGTAAAGCCAGTTATACTATATGGGACAGAGACCATGAATCTCCCTAACCTGGAAAGAATGCTGAAAGTGGAAAGAATGCTGGACAGAAGAGAGGAAACGGAGGCAATCAGAAAGAATGAAGGAGATATAGATGATGAGAAGGAACAGAATTAAGAATCCATCTTCGTAATATTCGCTTGGTCTCTATGGCCTTTTCGTGGAAAAAAAAAAAAAAAATCTAAAACTCCACATTTTCTATAAGAGTCTATATTTATAAGAGTTTATTATATTATATATGTTTTTTATTATATTATATGTCTATAAATGTGTTTCATTTATTTTTTTTATCATTTTCCTCCTTTTTTTATCTACGAAATATAGATAAAGATGAAAGATATCTAAAAAACTTTAGAATATTTTTAAGCCATATTTTCATGAATACCGTTCTGTCGCAATCACATCTTATTCCTAAGGATTTTTTTAGCTGGCTACAGCAAAACTGACTTGGCTATTTCTTTTCAACCGACTTCAAAAAAGAGGAGGTTCTCAACTCGTCTGTATTTTTTTTTTTTTGTGTGTGTATGTTACGCGATTACTCCGTCAATTCTGAATCCATTTTGATGATTATTTTTTAGATCGGTAGGGCATACTTCAGAGGTGGTACCATAAAAATTATTTTGAAATCAACGCAGCACTTTTTAAGAAAAAAAAAAACCGTTTAAAAAATCACTTATTAAGGTTTTTTTGATTTTTCTCAAAAAGTGCTGCATTGATTTCAAAATATTTTTTATGGGACCACCTCTGAAGTATGCCCTACCGATCTAAAAAAGAATCATCAAAATTGATTCAGAATTGACAGAGTAATCGCGTAACATACAAAAAAACAAATACAGATGAATTGAGAACCTCCGTCAATTCTTAATCAATTTTGATGATTCTTTTTTAGACCGGTAGGGCATACTTCAGAGGTAGTCCTATAAAAAATATTTTGAAATCAACTAAGCACTTCTTAAGAAAAATCAAAAACCAGTTAATAAAAATCACTGTTTTATAACCTTACATTTTAAACATATTTCTGATTATGATTATTTAAAATCTCTAAGTAACTAAATCTCCGTCCTAAAGAATAAAGAAATATCGCCACTGGTGGAAGGCGGTGTCTACTTTTAGGCACCCTCAGAAAAAACTCAATTCAGTTGAAAGTTTTATGATAAATTGGTACCAGGTATTTAATTTTCTTTATCGATGATTTTATATGTATGTACCAACAACATACACATACCCATTAATGAAAAATATACGTAATGATTTCAACTCCCATTTTGTGTTTAATTTTCCCAATTACATGAAGGTAAGTGGAATGATAACCTCGATAAGTCTTTGTTCAGTAACTCGAACTATTTTTCAGGGTAGCTTGAAGATCGAGAATTCACTATATAAACAAAAATACACTCACCACTAAAAAGTGAAAAATAAAAATAATTTTTAGAGAAAAAACAAAACCGACTTCAAGATTAAACCTACTTACACGAACTTAACTAAAAAATAAAAAATAATACTTTAATTGCTTCAAAACAAAACCTGTTACATGAAAAATCAATGAAATTATCGATACTTATATACCTATTCACAATTTATGATCAGTTATTTTTGGAGATGGTGCCAACCAAAACTAACAGAATTCCAAAAGAAATGGTAATTGTAAAGATCCTCCCACTGTTTCATCACCGCCACGCCGCTGTATCGGGCCATTCGAAAGTGTATTGCAGAGGCAGGATCAAACTGCCATTCTTGGCTGGCACCGACTCTAAAAATAACTGATCATAAATTGTGAATAGGTATATAAGTATCGATAATTTTATTGATTTTCATGTAACAGGTTTTGTTTTGAAGCAATTAAAATATTATTTTTTTTATTTTTTAGTTAAGTTCGTGTAAGTAGGTTTAATCTTGAAGTCGGTTTTGTTTTTTCTCTAAAAATTATTTTTATTTTTCACTTTTTAGTGGTGAGTGTATTTTTGTTTATATAGTGAATTCTCGATCTTCAAGCTACCCTGAAAAATAGTTCGAGTTACTGAACAAAGACTTATCGAGGTTATCATTCCACTTACCTTCATGTAATTGGGAAAATTAAACACAAAATGGGAGTTGAAATCATTACGTATATTTTTCATTAATGGGTATGTGTATGTTGTTGGTACATACATATAAAATCATCGATAAAGAAAATTAAATACCTGGTACCAATTAATAATAATAGAAAGAATAAGTTTTTTTTTTTTAAAGAAAATATGAATTTTCGAAACAAGATTTATTCCCCAATCAGCAGCTTCGTTTTATTATTTTTCTAATGCTTTAAATAGCAAAGGATCGAAACAATTATCATTTTTTTTCTTTTCTGAATAGGCCAGTAGAGGACCACGTGCTAATTTCAATTCTTTCTTCCTTGTTCCTTTCTTTTCTTCCAGTATGCTTTCATCTGTTCACCATGTTTCTTCTTTCTGTCCTCAGACCATTTGGCACCAGTCCTTTTCACTTTCCTGCCCTGGAATCCCTCCATTGTCAATACTTTTCGCCGAAAGTCATCCTTATTATTTATTTCCTCTATTTTTATATTGTTTCCTTTCTAAATCCGTTTTTACTTCATTGACCAGCTTGTTGTTGATTTCTTACCCCACAGATACCTGAAAATCTTACTTGTCAATCTACTATTAGGCATTCGATATAAGTGACCAAAAAAACATCAATCTTCTTTTTCTCATTACGTCTGATATATTTTCTGCATTTTGATATATTTCAGCATTACTTTATCATTTTTTTTTATTCTTTTATTAATAGATATTTACAACTGTATTACAAAACACATCTAGTAAATATGCGGTATATATGAGATATAATGACATGAATACAATTTGTAGAGGAACTACCCATTGGTAGTACTCTAATGAATATTTACAAAAGAAGATCACGAGGCCATCTTCTTTTCAGACGCTTCGGAGGATTGCCAGGAATGGTTGTGCAACAAGTGGATTTGGATGAGCAGTGAGTTTATTATGAAAGGAGAGGTATCTGGTTCGTGCCAAATCAGCGACGTATGGGATATTAAGGTCATTGTGGATGATTGCATTTGTGACAAAGTAGGGAGCATTAAGGATTTTTCGAAGGATTTTGGATTGGAGTGATTGGATGCGGGAAGAATTCGATGGTTTGGTGGATCCCCATAACTCTATTCCGTAAGTCCAAATAGGTCTGATAACCGTCATATATATGAGTTTTTTATAGTGAATCGGGAGATTTGAACGTTTGTCAAGTAGGTGTTGCAATAGTAGAAATCGACGTGCAGCTCCATGTCTTTTCAATCTTGTATGAGGGTTCCAGGTAAGTTTAAAATCCATTTAAAATCCAAGGTATCTTATCTGTTCTACATTATTTAATGGTACTTTATTAAATTATACAGGAGGACAGGATGAGGTAGGTTTTCGACGTAGGGTAAAGGTTATTTGCTGGGATCTTTATCATTTTTATTTTATTATTATTTTAATTTGGGTAGATTAAGACATAAAATAAAAATCATTACAAATAGATAAAATAGATCAATAACTAAATCAAAAAGCTGAAAGGTTTTTATCAACTTTATTTTGATATTTCAAACATCGATCGCATAAAACAAATACTGTTTGGTAACACATTTATATATATATTTGTTTATTTATAGGTATATTTATTTTTAATTCCTAATAATTTAACGTCTCTATCTAATGGATCACATCAAAATTGTTCAGGAAGTATGACATTTTTACTATGGATTCCTAACCATGTTAAATTTAAAAATCAACATTTCCAGTTATAACTTAGGGCTGTAACTGATTTTACATTGTTTATTTAATGTAGTTTAACTTAACTAGAAATAGAAGTTTCACTTCGTTTTTTCTCTTCGCCGATAGCATTCAATCTTTTTTGGTGTTACAATTCTGAAATAAAGGGATGCATAATTTATATTTTATTTTATTGCATAAATATATTTTATCAATAGCAAAAATATTAAGAATTTTGTATACTATCTTCTGTTCTGTGTTACATGAATATAAATAATATTCGCTACTATAATAATATTATATAATATAATAATATTCGCTAATATAAATAATATTCGCTACCTAGAAAAACGTACTTTGTAAATAAATAAATAATAAAATATGAAACTCCCCTCCCCCCTTCCTTCTTTCTTCTTTCTTTCTATTTTTTTTTCTTTACAGTGGTGACTGTGTGCTGAAGCGATGCAGGAGTTCATAACACTGCAGGAGCTCTGTATTCCCACTAACGTTCTTGTTATCTTAAACCTATATATATTTTTTTTTTACTATCTTTTTTTTTAGACTTTATTAATCTTTATTGACAAATATCAAACATACAAAATGATAACTAGTCAATGTTGACTAAAAAAAAAAAAAAAAAAAAAATGAGATATTTTCTAATTAATGAAAACATGTTTGTTTTGTTGTATCATGAACAATTTATTGCTTGATAAATCCAAATTTCATTAGGTCCTTGCGTAAAATAGTATTCTAACGAAGATTTGTAGGAAGGCTGGCGTCAGATTATGAGATGCTCCTTTGGACCGTTGCCAAGTTCCGTAGGTTAAAAGAAAAAAAAAGAGATAAAGAACTGACAGAAATAGATACTTATCAGCAGAAGTTTCTTGTAAGAACACGAAATGTCAAATAACAAGCGGACGGTTCGAAAACATTTTTTTTTTTTAAACATTGTTCTTTCATCATTTACATTCATTCGGACTACAGGTTAACTCTAATGCATGGGTTAAAAAACTTAATTTCATAATTTTTTTTTTTAAACTTAAATATTATCTATTGTGCTTCCTAGTGTTATTTCAGTTTTTAAAAACATCAAAGGATCTTGCTCAGAATATTATTTAAAAATAATTCCAATTTTATAAAATATTTAATTTTATTATTCCCCTTGATCCCCAATGTTTCTTAGATGTTACTAAAAACTCTTATTCATAATGATGTTAAGGTTCCATTTGCTGCTAATTTTGATGTTTAAAAAATACTTTTCTAAAATTTAACTCTCACGTTTTAGTGATTTAATAAAATATTTAAATGATCCATGAAAGTTAATCGAATTCAATCCAAAAATTTTGTGGAAAAGAAAAAAAATTATTTTAAGAATCGCTTGCTTATTGTAAAATAAATAAATATTTTTTTCTTTTAATATAAACGAATTAAATACCCTGAAATAGCACTAACCATAGTAATACCTAATACTGTTTCAGTATATTTTTTAATTTATATTTCTATGCGAAGATTTAAATCACCATAAATATTAAATATTTTATTTTTTGTTTTGAAAATATTTTACAATCTTCAACTATTATAGTTTGGCTTGCAGTAGCAATGCTTGATTTTTGAGATTACTTTAAATTCTGCAACAAGATTATATTATACAAAATAGATGTATAGGTATTGGAAAATTATCTGTATGTTAGCGGTATCGATCGGTTTCTAGGAATCGATTCTGAAACATAATTTATCTCAATAATCGATAGAATCGAGAATCGACATTTGGAATCAAAACATCCCCCGTTACGATAGTCAAATATATATAGAACAATTAGCATCTCTTGATCAAAATTCTATGTTGTTTTTTTTTTTTGCTAAACCTTAAGAAAACTTGCTAATAAAATGTCTTATATCCTTCAAATTAATATGATCATCTCTTTCAATCAAATGAACTGAAATGATCAGATTTATCCTCAAAGATTTTTCAACTTTTTTTTTATCATCTATACTATTTTATAAAAGGACAAGTCATTTTTCGTTTGTGATCACTAACCACGAAAATTACTGAACCAATCTGTACCAAATTTTATCCACATTATCTTTATAGTTCCAGGAAAGTTTAGCAATAAAAAAATCTACTGATATTCAGTTGATTTGTTAGTAAAAATAATATTGGATAACTGTGAAGTTTGAAAATTGACCGATAAGTGGCAAGCGCCATTCTATATGAGAAGCTACAAAGGTGTTTTATAGAGCATGGAAATGATGATATATTTTGCTCATATTTAAAATGCAATGTCTGCAATTATTAAAAACATTTATGTAAGTGGTGTGGGACGTGGATCCCAGTGAACGTATTAAAATGTTTATGCTGGTAAAACTATCAAGCCCATCTGTACAAGTCCTCATAGTTCTAGAAAGGTTAAGCGATATTAAAATTTATAATAGTTAAAATTTAAATATATAATGTTGAGTGGAAGAAACGAGGTTTGCCAAACTGTCATATATTTTTCATAAACAGAAGGAATCAACAAAATTATTTCTGCTGGAAAAAAACAAAAAAAAACAAATCAAAATTTCAACCCATTTTGATATTTTATGTTTAAATATGATTCACAGGTCTTTAGTTGTAAGCACTGATAATGCAGTACATTATCCGCAAGAGTTTCTTAATAGTCTCTTTCCATTTGGAATACAACTCATACATTTTGTTTTTTTTTAAAACATTTATTGAGTAATTATTACAATCTGCCACAAGTGTGGGCAATAAGTAATATAGATGACATCATGATTACATTCACACATTATGTACAATAAAAGAAAGAACAAAAATAAAACAAAATAATAATAATTGAAAAAAAACAGAAGTACTATGCTAAACATAAATAATATATAATATAAAATATATATACAATATATGAATAATACAAAAAAAAAATATATATATATATATATATATATATATATATATATATATATATATATATATATTCATAAAAAGAAATAATATTAAAATTAAAATAAAAAATAAACTACCTAAATAATAGCAAAAAAAAAAAAAAAATTAAAACTAATTAAATTAAAAGTTAAATCTACAATCATACTCTATTTACAATACACACTCATCCAACTCATACATTAAAACTAAAAATTGTATGTCCAATTATGCTTTTATTTATTATTCAAACACCTTTCAATAGTGCTATTTTAACCAAGCTAAAAATTACTGCTATGCCTAAAATATCATAGAAGAAATAATGCTCAATCGCTTACTTCAAAACAATATTTATCGATAAACAAATAAAACTTCAACTATTAGTTAAAATTTACTAATCCGCTTGTCTCTCAACTTGCTTCCCATTCTATTATAACTCTCCCAGGCGTCTGAAAAGAAGATGGCCTAGAGACCTTCTATTGAATCATTTCTATTGAAGTGCTACTGAGTAGTTCTTTTCAGTTTTGACATGTTATTGTAATCTTTATCAACTCATTTACTTGATGTATATATTTTGTACAGTTGTAAATTTCAATAGATGGATAAAAAAAAATAGTTAAAATTACCGAAGTTCTTTACTTATGATAGCGGGAGAAGCCGCGATGGAGGATGCTATTTCAATATTAAATTATTGAAAACATTTTTTAAGGTACTCTATGGACATAATTTTGTACTTGTAACTAAATTATAATTGCAGCATTTCATGTTTATTGGCCTATTATTGAATAGCTGAATCTGGTCGTGCTCCTTGACGTTAAGCCGGAAACCAGTCTCTAATAGTTTCATCTAATAGTTTCATCGGCAATTCCATCGGAACAAGATAACGGCTCTGATTATGACAGCCATACACCCCATATCTCACCCGTATAACATTTAAATTAAACTGCAAAGTTAGCCTTCCTTCAATGCAACGATTGTTTCATGTTTGCTCGAAAATTAAAGAAAACATTGCTGATAATAGACGGACAAACTATGGGCAGACATATAAATCGGGGGAGGGCGGAAAAGAAGAGAGAAGCTAGGTTAATTTGTAACAGGAGCTAGGAGCTGATGGATTGGCCATATCCGGTAACCGTGCGGCCTCCAGATCCGTTTTCATCCCCCCCCCCCCTTCTCTTCCAACAAAACAAAACTTCATTAGCCTACCGTCCAAGGCTTTACTCTTATTCGGACGACTTAGCCAAGTCCTGCCTTCCATTACCTCCTCTTACCTTACAACAAACTACCCTCTCATCCGATCCTCCGGTGTCCTCTTCCACCTAATTGTTTCTCCTCTCCTCTATTATATTAAGCGATTAAAATTCGGGGAATGGGATAAGTCTCGGAACATCTTTGTATTATCCTTCAAGGAAAGGAGAAACTGTATTAACTAGTTTCTGCTTTTATCCCGTTTAATATAACGAACTACCTGGAATTTTTCATTGACAAAATAAAATCTGTTATTAAAAATAAAAATAAAATAAAATAAATAGTCATAGAATTTAATCAATAAGATAAAGATTTGGAAATTTCTCAGTTAAAACATTGATCCTAATTTCAAGTTTTAATATTAGTAAGGTGAAGTGGGGCAAGTGCGTCATATGGAGTGTTAAAGTTCAACTTTAACTTAACATAAAAAATCAGCTAATAATGCTAGGATAATATTTTTTGTTATATTGCAAACGTTGAACTATGCTCTTTTCAGCAATATAGTTGATTTCCCTGATATCCTAAAACTTACAATTACAATTGCAATTAAAAATTAATTTTAAGTCCCATTTACGCACTTGCCCCACCTAAAGGGGTTAGTGCATAAATCTCTTGTAAACTCCTTAGCAGTGATTTGATTCTTTGATGGGGTAAGTGCAAAAATAATCAACTCCCAGTAATCATTTTACCCCTTGAAATTAAAAAAAAATAGAGAAAAATATATACAATACAATTTTATAATTTTAACTCATTCAACTTTACACAACACCTAGACCAACAGGTTGAACTATAAAAATTCCTAGGGAGGTCATCTTCTACAGTAGAGCACTCTAGTATGTTAGGTTTGTAGGGTAAGTTCTGTCTTCGAACAAAAAAATGGCAGTTGATGTAACAAAATGACAATAGAAATTATGGCGGACTAATGCACTTACCCCATAAACGCACTTAACCCACCTTACCTTATCAACGCTCGACATTGCAGAAACTCCTACAGCGATTGAGCATATATACTGATTTACTTAAACCTTCGCTCTCTGTAATGTACAATGGACAAAAACCTGAAGTATTAATTTCTTATATTAAATTCTTGACTCGGGGTTAAACTAAACCTTCTAATTCTTCCCGTTTTTAATCCTTACAATTCAAAATCCATCGAAAAATCCTTAATTTGTTACAAATAAATCCATGAAGATAAGTGAAGATAAGACGCCTCATACGTTGCAGATTTAGCCCAAACCAGATACCTATCCTTTCATAGTAAATAACCGCACTAAACCACTAGTCTCTCAACTTGCTTCCCACTCCATTCCCAATAATCCACCGAGGCGTCTAAAAAGAAGATGGCCTAGAGGCCTTCTAGTGTAGAATTTTAAATGAAATGCTATTGATGTGTAGCTCTTTTCAAGTTTTTACATGTTATCGTAATTGTTATGAACACATTTACTAGATGTATATATATTCTACAGTTTAAATTTCAATTAATAAAAAAAAAGACCAATAGATTTTTATTTTTTTTTTTGCTGAACAAACGCTTTATAGTATTGTAAGCTGGGCAAAGTCTTCGAACCCTTTTTCATACCAATAATCAATTAAAACCTTGCTGGAGATATAGCAGTAATTTATTATATAAGTGATCCGAAGAAAATAACAATAAAACTATCCCTTTTCTAATCATAGATATATTCATATCATATTATCATTTATTTAACTAGGAAGTGTGAATGTTGTAACCAAGGTTTATATTATAAGATTCGTTATGTTTTGTTATCTTTTATCAGACCCCCAAAATCTTCAGGGCCTAGGGGCCTTACGCCCATGATCCGCACAAAACCTGAAGTATTAATTTCTTATATTAAATTCTTGACTCGGGGTTAAACTAAACCTTCTAATTCTTCCCGTTTTTAATCCTTACAATTCAAAATCCATCGAAAAATCCTTAATTTGTTACAAATAAATCCATGAAGATAAGTGAAGATAAGACGCCTCATACGTTGCAGATTTAGCGCAAACCAGATACCTATCCTTTCATAGTAAATAACCGCACTAAACCACTAGTCTCTCAACTTGCTTCCCACTCCATTCCCAATAATCCACCGAGGCGTCTAAAAAGAAGATGGCCTAGAGGCCTTCTAGTGTAGAATTTTAAATGAAATGCTATTGATGTGTAGCTCTTTTCAAGTTTTTACATGTTATCGTAATTGTTATGAACACATTTACTAGATGTATATATATTCTACAGTTTAAATTTCAATTAATAAAAAAAAAGACCAATAGATTTTTTATTTATTTTTTTTGCTGAACAAACGCTTTATAGTATTGTAAGCTGGGCAAAGTCTTCGAACCCTTTTTCATACCAATAATCAATTAAAACCTTGCTGGAGATATAGCAGTAATTTATTATATAAGTGATCCGAAGAAAATAACAATAAAACTATCCCTTTTCTAATCATAGATATATTTATATCATATTATCATTTATTTAACTAGGAAGTGTGAATGTTGTAACCAAGGTTTATATTATAAGATTCGTTATGTCTTGTTATCTTTTATCTAATTTAAGTCAGACCCCCGAGATCTTCAGGGTCTAGGGGCCTTATGCCCATGATCCGCACAATGCAATGATTAGTCCATTGTCTATGGTATCTATGGACAACACAGCAGGATTGCATCGTAACGCAACCTGTAAAATAGATTAAGGAGAATAGCAATAATGGCCGTGACCGGGCTGAACATGCTCGTATTCAACCAAGAACAAATCAAATGTTCTCTTATTTTAAGTAAAGTGGATAGTATCATACGGCATATTGATTCCAAAGATTTCCCACGTGCAATCTGGCAACAAATTATCATGAGATTGTTTTGAGATAAAAAGTTGAGCTACATAAAAAAAAGTGAAAAATATTCTTCGAATTAAAAGGCAAGAATGAAAATAAGGAAAACCATTTTTTTTTTTTTTTTTCCCTGCTCAATCAACGAAAGAAACAACCTGTAGCTGTAAAGTAAGCAAAATTAAATAAAAAAAATATGATCACATTTGAATGCCATTTTTTAGGATCCACAAGGAAAACATGATATAATTGTCAGGAAAAATGACGATAATATTCATATAAATTATAATTAATAAAACGTTATTATATCGGTAGCTTCCAAATTACACACAATAAAAATACAACTCTAACAACTTTGTAAGTCTATATACTGCATTGCCTAATATATATAGCCAACAAAAATTGGGAAAACTATATGCGCTTAAAATATTGCTTTTTTTTCACCATTGTTTGAAATGTTAAGTGTTTAATTTTTATTGATTAACCTAACTGCATTATCGATTAAATTAAGGCATACTGACAGACAATGAAATAATTCCATACCTTCTATTCTGATTTTTAAAATCGCACTCATCAACTTCACAGAGTGATTGACAACATATAGACAGCACCAGTGCGGAAATTATATGCCACCGGAGTGTTTTTGGAGGTCACCCAAACTAAGTATGGACCAGGGGCTTCTCTTCAAGTCCGTGACCTCTCTGCTATCTACCTATTACCTTAGTCTTCACCCTTTACTCGCTGACAGATTTTTCTGTGTTCAATATGGTCCAGGAAAATCCGAAATCAGGAATTCTTTTAGTCCTGACACCCTCCCTTCCAGCAATATACAAGGACGACACAGAATTGACTAGAAACCAAAATTATACACAAAAATCATTTAGCTTACAACACCATTTACATAAAGTACAAGGCTTATGAAACAAGAACAAGACGAGATAGAGTCATGAATGAATGTATTACAGAGACGCTCAATATAAGAGCCATCCAGGATTTACTTGAGAAGAGATAGATGCAGTGGTTTGGTCAGGTCTGCAGAATGGAAGAACACCGTGATCCAGCTAATTCTATGAAATATAACCCTACTGGAAAGAGACCAAAAGGATGTCTCAGAACATCATATGTGGAGCATATAGAAAAGCTAGGACAGAAGAGAGGGAAAACACTTTCAGAACTGTGAGGCTTGGCAGGAGACAGGGAAGTCTGGAGGACTTGGCTTAGTGCACCCCACGCTGAAAGGCACTATGGGGGAAAGCGAAAGAAGAAGAACTTTTTTTTAGCATAATCTTGATATCAATTAATATAGTTAAAGTAATAATTAGGTGATGGAGCTCACTGTTTATTTATGTGTATACGACTTACACACTGAAATAACCTATATCTATAATTTCATATTTAAAATAATTTTGTCATCGCTATTGTTCTCCTGCGGGGGAAATTTAGCTGTACAGAGGATTTGAAATATTTTTTAAGGTATCGACAATTTTTTCTGTCCATTTTTCTCATTGTACCATTTTGGAATGATTAAAGTTTGCTGTTTGTATTTTTCCCATTGGATAAAAATAATGGTGCCCATACAGCAAGGTTGGTCGGATCACATATTTATACATATAAAGCTAAATTTGAAGAAGATAATAAGTAATTCATTTTGTAAGATTGTAATCTCGCTTTTCTTATTGTATCAAGTTAGTGGGCCGAAAATTTAAGGTGTCTGTCGAATTTAATACCCAATTAAACAATGTTTTTCGAAAGTTTGTTGACAGAATTATTAATTTTGAAATTGGTTGGAAGTAAATAATATAAATAAAGTATGAATCTTAAAAAATCAACCAAATATCGAGGAATGAAATTAAACTTGTCGGGTAACAGTGCTTATCGCAAATTGATAAGGTTGAAACTTTGGGATGAAATGCAAGATGTTTGGCTAGATAAGTGATATAGCAGACCTTCGAGGAAGTTAACCTTAGGAAATAGAGAAACTTGAGGAGAATTTGACAAGAGTACCAGAGCGTATCGGATTTCTCCTAAATTAATACGTGCACATATTATATTCGAAATACAATATTCTATCGGCAAATCAACTTATAAATGATGCTTTATATTAATAAAGGAGATCCCTCTCTATTCTGTGATGGATTCCCTAAAATGCTAGCTCTTATATTGGAAAGTCATCTACAAGATGACCGGGGGCGGCTCACAGTTGGGCAAACGCGGAAAAAAAAAGAAAAAAAAAACATTCGACAGTCTCACTTGGGTTCGAATCCCAACTGGGGTCAAATCTTTTCTCTTCAAAAATAAAAAATATATTTATAAAATATTTAGTAAACAAGAACCAATTATAATTTAATATATATATATGACAGCTCGTCAATAGATCTAATTAAAGTAATGTTCAATTTGAACATTCATCCCCGAATTGTACGTCGCAATTGCGAGTGCCCGGGGGTATGGATCAGTGAAGAGAAAAGATTTCCCTGGTTCGGATACGAGCCCGGTAGCCTAGTGGATAAGGCGCCACGCTAGAGAGGTGGAGACTTGGGTTCGAATCCCAACTGGGGTCAAATCTTTTCTCTTCAAAAATAAAAAATATATATATATATATATATATATATATATATATATATATATATATATATATATATATATATATATATATATATATACATGCAGGGTGAGTATCTCTTAGTGTAAAAAAAAAAAAATTGGGTGAAACTAGATCAAAAATGTAGCAAAATGCCGCATACCTTACCTTTCTATTCCAATCCGTTGCAGATGTACGATAGATCAATCAGACTTTTTTGAGGAAACCACGTTTTTTTCCATAAAAGCTGTAATATCTCCTCTTTGTTTAAATATTTTTTAAATTTTGACCACATTTTCGGATTTAGCATTAAATTTTCTATTATAGCTGAGGACCTGTAACCTTGAATTTTACAAACATGGTATCTAAAGAACAGCTTGATCTTCACCTTATTTGGGGAAGTAACAATGTCGTATTTACTTCAACGCTCACCGTTTTTCGAAAAAACTATTCACAAAACGTCAAATTTTACAAAAACTTGCAAATTTAATTAGCTTTCGAATGATATAGTATGTTAAACGTATTGATTTTGTTTTCATTTCATGGAGAAATTTACTTTTAAAACCGAAAAAAAACGTGGTGTTCTCATTTGGCATACAAATCAGTTACTTGTGTAAATAAAACATTATGACAATCCCTTAATGGAAATGTGCATTTTAAACATAATAAACTCTTCATTGAAATAAAAAAGCAAAGAAAAAATTATTGTTTAATAGAAAATAAAGGAAAACTATCAATAAAGCGACACCAGATCAGAGGATCTTATGTCATTACTAGAGCCCGGATTCTCGTGCAATTGCATCTTTTTGTTGCAAGCTCGTAATCAGCCAGGGACAAATTATTTATACGAATTAGGATGTTTAGGCCAAATTTACCTTAGTTTAATATTGCACGTTTTGGGGGTTACTGCATAAAATTGCACATTCTGCGGTTTGAATGCATAAAATTGCACATTCTACAGTTTGAATGCATAAAATTGCACATTCTGCAGTTTGAATGCATAAAATTGCACATTCTGCAGTTTGAATACACAAAATTCCTGCATTCAAATCCTGAATGCACAACACTTTCATGTTTTTGGAAAAGTAACAACTTTAATATCAACTTTAGATTGACTTTAGCAAGGGAAACTCGGGTTCCAAACTTCCAAAAAAATTTGCCTCTCCCCCCTAACTTACGGATATTTTTAGTAAGTACGACATAATTATTAACTTAAGCCCTCTTCACTGTTAGTAAACATTTTTACTTTAAACAAAGCAAATTTATTCATTCTTCTGCCTTCTTAACGGGAAATTAAATAAAGTTTAATCATTCCTAACATACATATTTATACTCCCAAGTATGTACTACTAAAGATATGCGATTTGTTCTTATTGTATTTTAGACAATAATTATTTAACTACTCCCTACTAAGGACTGGAACAATAAATTTTAAGATTAAAACCACTTTTTGGAGAGAAATTTAACTAGCGAATTCTTTGTTTAACATTTTTTATCATTTGCATTTTATTTTGCATAATTTTAAGTTTTCATCGCACGATTTTGCACGATTTCAAGTTTTTACTGCACATTTCAGAATTTTTCTTGCACGAAAATCCGGGCTTTAGTCATTACATTTATTTATTTATTACTATAATTTAGAATTTATTTTATTAGATTTTCAATGTATAGTTTAAAACTCAATGATAATGAACATTAACCTCAATTTTAGTATTAGCTTCTGAAGTCATTTCTACCTATCTATGTGTACATAATATATATATATATATATATATATATATATATATATATATATATATATATATATATATATATATATTTTTTTTTTTTTTTTTTTTTTTTTTTATTATTATGAGATTCCAATTTTTCTTGGTTTTTTCCTCAGGTAAAATTTTTTTATGGTGAAATTCCAATGTAATTTTCCATTCTGAATTCAATGATACTAACTATAGATCGATAGGATTATTAGACTAAAAGATGACAAGGATTTTTTCCTCTTTTTGGCTCCACTGTGCGGCACTGGATCATTGGTTAAAAGGAATATGACTAATGATCAATTGATGTGAGAAGATAAGGTAGTATCTTTATTTTTTGAAGGAAAGACTTTAAAGATGAATGTCGTATTGTAATTGAAATCGATATCTTTTAACAAAAAAGCAAAGAGAATGAGATAGCCAAAGTGTTTTCAAACAACATTACTCTAGAGAGTACGATTGATTATCTTAAAAATAATTATCTAGAAAGATTTATTATACACAACAGTTATTGAAGAATATTCCAAGGAATCACCACCATGATATTCCAACTGAAGGCCGATCGTCGCCCATGACAGAAAATGGACAGAGTTGTGGAACACCTAACCTGGTTGGCCCCCCCCCCCTCCCCTTCCTCGCCCGGTCTCTATTGTTCGCCAGTGTTTCGGCTCTCGCTGGGTATCAGGAGTTCATCATCCCGTAAAAGCTATCCTGAGTTTCTGAACCGTGTATAGAGAGGCACAGTTTAAACAAATATATGAGTCTATTTAATTCGGATCCTTGCTCAAGGCAACTGTTTAATCCAGATGGATAAAAAAAAATTAATTTGTTTTTTATAAATATTTATAAATACATTTAAATCTTGAACTACAAAGTCGTATTGCTAAATAATATAACAATTTTTGATAATCTAATTAATAATTTGGTTACATTTTATTTGATACAAATTTAATTGAAAAAGATCATTTATAATATAATATGTGAATAATGACACAAAGTGAAAAACAGGTTATAATAAAATTATGTATGTTAATACATAAAATACTAGTTATTTCAAAACATAAAGTTAGCTGCAATGTAAGTATATGACAACATGTGTTATAATAATAAAAGTATATCTAATTACAGAATATAGAGGAGTATGAAACTACGTACAATGTTACTGGTGGATATGGTATCGACTAACTAAATTTTAACAATTCTATCACACAACTGACCTGGGGATTTTTTTTTTTTTTTTTAATAACAGTTACGAGGTTATGGGGAGAATTTCCCAACTGGGATATCTGGTACTCCCAAAGATACAGGTGTAAAAGGTTTTTTTTTTTCCGTATTAAGGTGTGATATACTTATAAATGGATAATTTGTATGATGTATATTAATATAAATTTATATTATTGGTCTGAATGTATTAAATTAGAATAACAGGTGTTAAGATTTAGAACGTCTGATTTTTTGTTTATTGCGCGATTTTTAAATTTTTCTATGGTTATCATTTCTTTTAAAATTATTTTGCTCATGGTGAATAATTTTGAGGGGATTCAAATTTAAAAGAATGTTTTGTTTGCCAGTAATGTGTGGTGAGAGCTGTTTGGTCAGGTTTATTCGGGTTTTTATTTAAAGACGTGCAACTGTATTTATTTATGTTGATAACGTCACTTTATGCTGCTATGGCTAATCGGACGATGCTACGGTGGGAGTCACGTCATCGCACAGGCTCGGGACCCCTGTTTTACGTTTCCGAAGGACGGCATAGCTAAGGATAAGATATTGTTCCGATGTACCGAAATAAGACTTGCCACAACTATCTTTGTAAACAATATTAGACTGCAATTCTTACTTATATATATATCTTTGGTTTCGGTGAATAATTTATCAATGGTGGAGGTATTTTCGAATGTGAAATTGTGGTCAGTTTTATGGTTATTTGTGAGTGTTTTTCTGAGTCTTTCTAATAGTGTATTTGTATTAATATGTATTTGAGAACGTTTCAGCCGATTTTATTGCAATTTGATTATTAAGTTACCTTAATACTTACTGGAATTTGAAAAAGTGTTAAGAGGTAGGATCTGTTCTCAAATACATATATAACCTCTTTCCATCCAACTCCCCCCCCCCCCCCCCCAATAATCCCAACAACATATTTTAATAGTCGAAGAATATATTTTAATATCGGTGGTTGTCGTAAAGAAGTGGATAAGTCAAATTGCTCTTAAAATGAGTGAACTATTAGCCTACAAAGATTAATCAGGTATTTAATATATGTGTTTTTAAAAATTGGTTAAGTTAAAGTATTTATTTCGTCGTAAATGGTATTTTTAATCTTACATGAGGGTATAACGGTAAAGTAATTACATGATTTTGGAAAATGTTCAAAAATGCCGTAATCAAAAGTGCACAATCCCGACCGACTACTTGTCTTCTTCACTTAACGATACATCACTATCTTCATTATCTTGTTATATATTATATGATTAAGGAGAATGTGCTCAGTAGAGAGCATATTCCTTCACACCCACGGTTCTTCGATTACTGGAATTTTATCATAAAATATAGTGTGCTATGTAACCGAAACCTGGAAATAGTTTTGGGTCATGTTATTTTTTTTTTTTCTTTGAATATGTTGAATATATGTTATTTTAACGGCGAAAAAAACGATGCCGGAGATTTCCCTTTGGTGAGGGACGGTCGAAAATAATTACTGGTTTCGTATTACGATCGTTACGGAGCTCTCGAGTTACCGGAGTATGTAAGAGGGCCTCTTTTAATTAAAAAGCAGCGTAACTAGAGACCGGGGCGATCCGTCTTGTAGATTACATCTCAGTTCTCCTAGCACACATCTGCTCCACTATAACGTCTCAATTCCAGCCGCTATCTCTCCCTATATCTGGTGTGTCTCGAGGCGCCTGCTGAATTTTTAATTATTTATCAACCCTAATGATTAATTGTGGTTTTAAAGAAGTTTTAGGGCGTGAAGAGCTGAATGTTATCCTGAGATTACATCTAGGTTCCACAGAACAATGTTGTTTATTTTATACCACTCAACTAACTTCCGACTACTCGAATTTCAAGGGATGTAAAAATAAAGATGAGTAACAGCATTTTTGGACATTAAGTTTCAGACTTTTATCCCTTGTACATTACAATACAAACAGAAAATTTCGAGATAAATTTTAGATTATTTTTATGTTTAGCCCGTTAGGTATCAGGGAGACCCTTACATAAAAGTACGTCATTATGGTATCTAGGAGTAGTTATCGATTTATTTTTTTTTTTTTTTTTTTTATTTTTACTTTTGAATGGATATGTCTTTTGGCTAGGAGTATATACTTTTTTTCTGTGTAACGTTTTTTTTTTTTCACACTCAAAAATGTAAATTTTTACAAGCTCCAGCTCTGTTTTTCTTGTTCTGATCGAAAATCTGACGACAGTCTCCTCATCAGAAATTTGATGGAAATTTTATTTGTTATGTAACGTTTGTCGCTAGGATCTACTGCTTAGGAACTATATTGATTTGGATGAAAAATTTAATATTTTGCCTTAATTTGTAAGTCTTGGATGTTTTTTGACTCACTCTAGCTCTGTTGCTCGGATCGGAGAATCGAAGACAGTTTCTTCATCATAAGGAGTAGATATAAAAGCAGTAGATAATAAATAGAAACACCCATGTTCTTTTGTTTTTTTTCCAGGCAGAGAGAAAATGAGATTTTTTTTCTATTAAAAAAAAAAAGTAATGTACGACTACAGTGTATATGTATGATGCACTGCTACTTTGATTTTCATAATTGTGACAACGGATACTTTTCTTTAATATTTCTTTCAAAGACTACAAACTTCAGTCTGTTCACGACTAAAACGACAAGAAAGTGCCCGTCGTTACAGACTACTTCAATACTTACTAGACAAACGTTCAAAGCTCCCAATCAATTACAAAAGACTTATTAACATGACTGTGATCAGACCTATTTGGGCGTACGGAGTAGAGCTTTGAAGCACTAAACCATCCAAATAATCTCGTATCCAATCCTTACACTTCAAAACCCTTCGAAAAATCCTCAATGATCCTTACTTTATCTACAGTAAACTTAGCCATAAAGATCTTAGTGTTCCATATGTTGCTGCTCTAGCCCAAACCAGATACCTATGCTTTCATAGTAAGCTCCATAACCATTCAAATCCTCTAATTTCTCAACTTGCTTTCCACACCATTCCCGGTAATCCTCCGAGGAGTCTGAAAAGCAGATGGCCTAGATAGAGACCTTCTAGTGTAGAATTTTTATTGAAGTTTAACTGATGAGTTGTTATTTCAAGTTTAGACATGTTATTGTAGTCGTTATCAACACATTTACTTGATGTATATATTTTTATGGTTTCAAATTTCAATAAATTGATACATAAAAAAAAAGAAGTAAAAATAAATAGCAGAACGAGAAGAGATGTGACCTACAGAATTTCACTACCTACAGTATATCTACCTAAAGTGTACTTTTCACTCGTATTTTTCTAGTGTCGTTTCCTATGGTTAAGTTAATTATATAGAATATTTTAACTATCATAGCTTATATAGTTTTAACAGATTAACTATTTTCTTCAGTATCACGTTTAAATATTTAAAGATCATAACTGCTGGAATGGCTTCCTTATTTGCTGAATTTAAGATTGTCGAGATGAAGCTCTACGTGTGCTGACGTCGGGTGTTAATGGATACAGCCTCTTAGATTATTTCCGAAACCTTCCTCAACGGTTTCCCTAATCGCATCTTTCCTGCTGACAATAACCTGGAACGGAGTAATCACTTAGCTGGTAATTCAAAACGAAATCAATCACAGCTCCCATCCGGCTTTTACCGGCCGATAGAGTTCTTTGTAGGGTGTGTTGTCATCGCTATATCAAAGAAGTCTCTTGTACACACAATTTTTGCTTTATTGATACCATCTAAGACTTTACAAAGGATTTCTTTGTCGCAACGTCTAAATCGGTTGGAGGAGCCTGTATAATGTTACAGCTGGCGAAATGCTTTGGTAAACAGGAACGTTTTCAAAAACAACTTTTAGATTGCAGATAATAGCCGTTAATAGATCTAACTTTCCTAGATAACATTTTATTTTCTAATTTATTTCTTTTTGCATTCAATTTCATAGAATTAGTATGTGGTAGTGCATATCCCATTACCTCTGAATCTTGTCTCAATTCAATGTAAAAAAAGTGGGTCTACACCTATTGGAATAAATGACAGCCCAGTAGGCTGCTGAGCCTACCCATCACAGGTAACCTGTCAGGTCAAACTGGGTATGTAGATAAACAATAACAAGTTTTTGTTCATCTACAGTTATTAAAATAAAAACCAGACAGTTATTGAATCAAAGAAATTGACTATAGATTTTATTTATGTATATCAAATTTATTTACAACTATGAGTGATAATGTTTTAATTGATGAGTAACAAATAAGTATTTCGTTATATTCGATTTTTTAATTCAAATTCATTGTTTTGTTTTTTTCATTTTATTAAATTATTGTTTTATTACCTCTTGGTTTATGGATTTGGTTATTATTTCAATAAAAACTATGTTACCTTCTCTTAGACTAAACTTTTACATCCCTAAATTTTATTTTTCATGAAATGGATTCTTTATATTGTTGTTTACTAGCGCTTAACGTCCTTAAGTACTCCAACTTGGTCAGGAAGGACAGGTTATCGTAGAGTTTACCAACCTATTCTAGCCAGGGATGGGAAGGTAAAGATCCATTCGTGGTCCGCCACGAAATAAATTGTTACACGCTCTGCTTGGATTCGAACCCTAGAACTTCTGTACCTGTATTGGGGCCCTCGCCTTAAATCGGCCATAGAGTTCCAATGGTGTTTTATATCTTCCCTTATTTTTAATTTTGTTCCATTCTTTCTTTCTATCATATTTATTCTAACCATATTTTTGGTTATTTGATCTGCTTTTATTCAATCTCTCTCTCTCCCCCCCCTCTCTCTCTCTCTCTCTCTCTCTCTCTCTCTCTCTCTCTCTCTCTCTCTCTCTCTCTCTCTCTCTCTCTCTCTCTCTCTCTCTCTCTCTCTCTCTCTCTCTCTCTCTCTCTCTCTCTCTCTCTCTCTCTCTCTCTCTCTCTCTCTCTCTCTCTCTCTCTCTCTCTCTCTCTCTCTCTCTCTCTCTCTCTCTCTCTCTCTCTCTCTCTCTCTCTCTCTCTCTCTCTCTCTCTCTCTCTCTCTCTCTCTCTCTCTCTCTCTCTCTCTCTCTCTCTCTCTCTTTCTCTTTCTCCCTCTCTCGCTCTCGCTGTCGTATGTGATTTCGCCAACTCCTGGAAACGGACAAGTCGAGCGCTCTTCCATAGGGATGTACATAGTTACTATAAAATTATTTCTCTTTTATACCTTTTCGCTATCCCCGATAATTTATATATCGTTTTGTTTTGATATCTTATTTTTTTTAAATTTTTATTTATTTTTTCATGCCTTGTTTGCTTATACATTTCCTTTTGCATATAGTTTTTTTTTATTTTTATTTATTTTTTCATGCCTTGTTTGCTTATAAATTTCCTTTTGCATATAATTTATTTTGAGTTTGTAAAAATGATTACAAAATTTTTAGCTCCAAGTTGAAATATATTTTTATCTGTAACCCAGAGGCTCTAAGTCAATCTCATTTGACGGCAGTTACGTTTGAAACCGCTATTTTCCCTCAACTTTGTTTATTTCAAATAATCATTGATTGTTAATTTTATTTAATTATTAATTTAAGTTATTTGATCCTTTTAATCCTAAAATTCCAATTAAAAAAACAGTAGATTTTAGATATACATATCCATGATAGATTGTTTTTTCCCAGTCAAGTAGAAAATGATTTAAGTTTCGATAATTTTTGTGTAAGTAATTTTTCAAGTTTATTAGGAAAATTAAATGCTTTATTCTTTTTTTTTTAATTGTTACATTTGATCACAGATTTAACTAATCCCACTTCAGTTCATTTGAAATTGTTGGTAAAATCAATTTTTAAATCAACTACATGTGTCAGAACCAATTCTTGAAACAAAATTAACTGACATTCACTGGTGAACGTGTCGGAATGCTTTTGGAACTGGATGCTGCCTTTTGGAACTTTTCACAGGGAGATAATAACAGAGGACTATAGCTGCCCTGAGGGAGTCCTGTTACCCGGCACTTTATCACAGTGATAGGAACTGCTACCTATAGTAACCGAGTTAATAAAAGCTCAAAGGTTGCAGTACATCACCGTAATTAGTAAGGGTTTTGTCTTACTTGTTAGCCGAGTTCTCAGTTTCAGTTGCGCATTCGATACCCTCGGAGCATATTAGCTTACATCCAGCAGCTAGATCTCCTCTTTCTGTCATTAGTCTTTTAAATCAGGCGCCATAGGCCTGTCTGGAGCCGTATAAGGGAAGCCAGTTATTTTTGATCCGCCGGGGAAGGACGAACAGCTTCAAGTTTAAAGTTCATAAAATTTTATTATAGAATCTGATATTCTGAAGGCTTATAAAACTTATTATTTTGATCGAATGATAAGTAACTATGAGATACCCAAATTCTCTCTCCATTACCGCTTTCAATACACTGCAGTCTTGTAGAACTTTTTAAAAAAATTAATATTACTCCAGAGGAATCTCTTTGTATTTTCTATATATTATTTACGAAAGCACGTCTGCTGACTGAGCCCATGAGCATAGGTGTAGATTAAAAAATAAAGAGAAAAATACATACTTATTTTATTAAAGACTTTTTAACAAAATACTGAGGCGTAGAATTCCAAAACCAGCCAAGTCCATATTCCAGATTTTTTAAAAAAAAATATTTTCTATGAGATAATCTTTTTATCGTTTTTCTCCCAAAAGTAGTTAAATCACACTTTCTTCCTAATCCAGATTCCAGTCTAATCTTTCTCTTAAGTCATAAAGGTAGATTTGGGGGAAAAAATCCTAAATGTTTTGGGAACAAAGATATATCAGTCCCAGGATTTTTTAAGTGTGTATTTATTCTAAGATGCTATCGCTGTTTCGTGTTTCCCCTTGTTAAAAATATACCATTATAGTAACAATAAACAAGCCGTTTCTGTCTTATATGTTTTCAGTAACAAAGGAAACCCATTCTACTAAAATAGTGCGAAATAAAAACTAAATTTGTATCAACTCCAACGTCGGATAGTTGAGGGTCCCAACTTTACTGTTTCTTCTCGGGTTTCTTTTTCTCATTATAAATATTGATGTATATATATTAATAATATTTCAGTTTTTATTGTCATGCGCAAACTATATCTGATATTTATTTATTGTATTATTTAATTAACAGCTAATCTAGTGCTTTCACTCAGCCTCCTCTAGCCTAACCTTTGAACTTTGAGCTGAGTGAGCAGCGTTGCGATCTCTTAGTGTCCAGATTTTCCCCTCCATAAGTTGTGGGACAAGCCCGGTTCGGAATTCCCTAGGCAGATTGTTAATATATACTTTATATATAATATGATAGTGTCTTAAAAATGCAACTCCTGTCATAACAATAACTGATAAAAATAGTGAATGGAAGTGTCATGTTACAAATAATAATGTACAACTTTCTCTGTTTCAATCACAAAATAAAGCAACAACTTCATCGAATGAAATTCAAGTTTTAATCAAGAATTTTTGTTTGCTGTTATGAGGCGTAGATAGCACCTTCAATCGTAAAAAACATATGGGCGGGGCTTGGCTCAAAGATAACAAATGCACTTGGAAAATTTCTCCTTGATTGGGAAAAACTATAGATTATGGATATGTCTATCTCATGGAGGGGTCTTATGTCTCAATCGCTGAGGCAATAGCTGATTTGAGACAGCCATTTTGATTTGCATTATATAGTCAGCATATTAGCCATTTTTCCGTTCAAATGTTGGTTTCATTGGCTTTATTGAGGAATTTTATTATATTTAATGCGTTATTTTTCCATTTAATAATGCGGAAATACCCTAGCCTAAATGGAAGCAAGTCGCCAGTTGGGCAAAGTGGGCGTGGCAGGGTGGTGTTTTGGCCTCACCTCTCACTGACGAAAATACTGGAAGGGCCTCTCGATATGTCTTATAACTCCATGGTTTATCTATAACCTACTGATTTTACCAATTTACTTATTAAAATTAAAAGGATCAAATTACTTCAGTTAGTAATTTAATTAAATTAACAATTAATCATTATTCGAAATAAACAAAGTTGAGAGGAAGTAAGGGTTTCAAAGGTGACCTTTTTCATTCAAACCAATATAGCTCCTAAATTGTAGGTCCTAGTGACAAATTTTATGTAACAAAACTATTCTCCGTTAAATTTCTGACCAGTATATTAACGGCAAATTAACGGCCCAAGCAACACCAACAGAGCTAGATTGTGTAAAAAAAATACAAACCTAATACTAAAAAGATTTAGGCAAAACGTGACTTTTTTCATTCAAACCAATATAGCTCCTAAACGGCAGGTCTTAGCGACAAATGTTATAGTAAAAAACATAAATCCAATTAAATTTCTGATCAGGAAACTGTTGGAAAAGTTGCGATCTGAGCAGCACCATCAGACCTAGAGCGTCGAAATGTTACATTTTGAGTGAAAAAGACGTTACACCAAAAAAGTATAACCCCAGCCAAAAGATATATCCATGTAAAAAAAAAAAAAATGTAACATATTACCTTATGTCTTCATTCGCTGAAATATAGTCACGATAAAAAAAAAAAAAAAAAAAAAAAAAAAAAAAAAAAAAAAAAAAAAAAAAAAAAAAAAAAAAAATATATATATATATATATATATATATATATATATATATATATATATAAACTTATCCCACAGATACAGGATATGATCACAAAAGATATTCCTCAAAATTATTTATTTGTAATCCCTTATTCTTGTTTACTATTAAAAATATCAGACCATGAGGAATCCCTGCCCACTGGTGTTGCTCAAATAATTAAAAGAGCAATCAAATATTAAACTTGATTGTAATATATTATTTTATAACATCTAGAAGTCATTTATGTTTCCTAATAATTTTGTACTGCAGAAAAATTGATATCACTATCTCAAAACCAAAAAGTAGCTGTTTTTTAATATATGTAGGTTAACTGAATCAAAGATTCATTGGCTTTAAATTAATACTTATTAAAATGTTATAGTTCATTTTAAAGTTTTATTGTTTTTAAATGCATCTATATATTACCCCGTCTTTCCGATAATTTTTCTTCATATTAACTTTAGATTTATACCTCCTTGAAAAACAACCACTCTATGTTTCGACTTGAACAGTGTTCTGCTACTATATAATTTATTCCATTATTTACTGTGACGGACTTAAGGATGCGTAAATTCTAAGATCTATGGAAGTCAAATGACTGCCCGCATTCGACCACAGCTCATAGGATATGGAAAGAAAAGTGCTCCAAAGCTTTCTTTTTATTTTATTTTATTATATCTATTTATTTAAATTTACAACCATATACAAAAAAATACATCTAGTAAATGTGAAGATAATGTTCATAATAACACGATAATTGCTAGTAAACTATCCACCAGTAGCACTTCAATAAAAGTTCTATAGGTGATCATGAGGCCATCTTTTCAAAAGCCTTGGAGGACTATCGGGAAAAGATTGGGAAGCAAGTTGGGAGACTAGTGGATTTTAATGGCTAAGGAGTTCACAATAAAAGGATAAGTATCTGTTTTGGGCCAAATCAGCAAAATACGAAACATTAAGTTCTTTGTGGATAAATTTATTTTGACTAAGTAAGGAGCATCGAGGATTTTTTAAGTATTGGATATGAGATGAAATGGGTTGTTTAGTGGAGACCCAGAGCTCATCTCCGTTTTTCCAAGTAGGTCTAATTACTGTCAATCACTGTAAATAATCGTTATCTCAGAGCGTTTTTCCATAAAATATTGAAGAAGTCGAAAGCGACGAGCAGTTCCTTGTCAATATAGTATTGCATCTGGATTTCAGGTTAGTTGTTGGTCCGGTTAAAGTCCTGGGTAGTGGATATGTTCAACTGTGGTGGAGTGCTCCAATAAATAAATAACAATAAACAAAATAAATAATAAATAATTAAATTTGTTTATACGAACTTTTCTTTTAATATTTTAAAACATCAATTCAATAACAATGTTTTACTCCCAGAATGAATAAAATCACTGATAGTCTGTAAAATAAACTAAAAAAAAAAAATGTTTTCTTTTTCTTTTTAATTATAGCCTCAATTCGTAGTTGAATAAAATAAGGGCTAATAAGAAGAACGTGACCAAATCTCCATAAATCCTAAGAAAGTCGGGAGCTGGCTGGTGTAATGTGATCCGAGGCCAACCCTTTATCTTCAGCTGTGTCTCTTAACTTCTTCTCAGCGTGGGAACTGCTACTGTCTCCGTACCCCCGAGAGAATGCCAGCCCGTCTTCAGCTATCCTTCGGCGTTAAGGAATTTATTTATAAATATAAAAAAAAAAAATATTAACATCTTCGAATATACTTCAAAAAGGTTTAATAAACGATACTAATCAATTTCAAAGCGGTCAGCCGCTTAATCAAAAAACTAACTCTAAATTATATTAAACTAAAACGACCAGTAACATCCTATACTAGACAAACGTTTAAACCTCCCGATTAATAACAAGAGACTCATTTACATGACAGTAATTGATCTATTTGGACATACGGAGTTGAACTTCGGGGCTCCAATAAACCGTACAATTCATCTCATGAAATCCTCCTTACTTTGTCACAAATTAACTGATCCAAACGTTGCTGATGTGTTCTAATACAGAATTTTTGTTGAAGTGCTACCGATGGGTAGTAGTTACTTTACAAGTCATTATTTACAGGTCATTATAAGCATTATTCATAGCTATTAGCTATTAGCCGCAAGATCCACCTAGAAGAAAATATAAGTGTAGGGAGCCAAATCTTCCAAAAAGTAGACAGTTTTAAATTCCTTGAAAGTACTATAACCTCCATTAATGACCAGCTCAGCGAAGTCGACCAGAGAATCCTCAGCGCAAACAAAGCTTTCTTTTCAGTAGCCCATATTCTAAGACCCAAGAATATATCACGGAAAATGAAACTCCGAAGTTATAAATCGATCATTCTACCCGTATTAGTGTATAGCTGCGAGACCTGGTCTCTTTAAAGAGTGAGATAGAAAAAGGTTGACAAAATTTAATGAAAGATTCTCAAGGTAATAGTGGGCCCAAAGTGAGACACCGAGTTAAGGATACGGAGAAGAAAGAATAATAAGGAAATAATCTCCGAAACAAAGTAGTCAGTTGTGCTGGACGTGAAAGCAAGGAGATTGCGATGGGCCGGACATGCAGCAAGGAGCCATCCCTACAAGTCCCCTCTTCCAAACAATGAATTCTACTGTTGTAGGAAATAGGCCAAGAGGAAGGCCGAAACTAAGATGGTCAATGTGTCATTAACTGGAGAGTTATTGCTCAGGATAGGCAGATATGGAAGATGCTGGTGGAGGCGGCTAAGGATCTTTAAGGTCCATAAAAGCCAACAGAAAAAAAAAAAAAAAAAAAAAAAAAAAAAAAAAAAACAACTCAGTTTAGATCAAGGATTAAGCAAGGAAATATGGTAGGTACATGATTTTTTGGTACATATATGTTTACATTCGGATAGGAACAATATGTACAATAATATTTCGGTTTTAGCTAATATAGGTTTATGATAAGTAAAGTAGGTAATGTAGTTCTTACTGGTTAGGGTGATATCACGTGCAGACACCAAGTCTATACAAAAACCACTATGTTTTGCACTAGAATTTTGGTTATTAATGAGTCTACTTGAATGTAGTGCGACCAGGAGGTGAAACTATCACATACACATCCTACTGCTGTGATATTGACATAATGCAAACACATAAAATAATTACCTTTATTAAACCTCCTCATGTTCCAAGACTCAGTGAAAACTAAACAAATTCCATCCACACATACCTTAATCGCCATTTTAATCTGTAACAGATTTCCATCAGTTCAGATGTAACTGCTTCCTTAATGGTAAAATTTATGAAAATGAACTTTACCCAATCTGCCGGTGTTCCTCAATGCAGTATCCTTGGCCCCATCCTCTACACCATCTAATAGCTGATCCCAAATCGTCCTACCACTGTCATCACCACTTACGCTGATGACACATGTGTATTATCAGTAAACAATGATCCCTTCCTTACTTCCCAAACACTCTAATCCTATATCCTAAACATTCAAGAATGGTTTCAAAACTGGAGAATCAAAATAAATCCAAAAAATCTCACCAAATAACCTTTACCCTTCGTCGTAAACCTACGACTTCCTGTCCTATAGTGTCCTTTAATAATATTCCCCTAATCCCTGTTTAATGGATCCGCTACCTTGGACTCCACTTGGGAAAACGTCTTACTTGGAAACCACATACAAGACTAAAACGGCAAGAAATTGCTCTTCGTTAAAGACTGCTCCAACATTTAAAAATTTATTAGATAAACGTTTAAAGCTCCCAATAAATTACAAAAGACTCCTTTACATGACTGTGATTAGACCTATATGGATATACGGAGTTAAGCTTTGGGGCTCTGCTAAAACATCCAATCCTTACAATCCAAAATCCTTCGAAAAATCCTCAATACTCCTTACTTTGTCACCAATAAACTTATCCATAAAGATCTTAATGTTCCATTTGTTGCTGATTTAGCCCAAACCAGATACCAATCCTTTCATAGTAAGCTCCATAACCATTCAAATCCACTAGTTTCTTAACTTGATTTCCACTCTATTTGCGATAATCCTCCGAGGCGTCTGAAAAGAAGATGGCCTAGAGATCATCTTGTGCAGATTTTTTATTGAAGCGCTACTAATGAGTATCGGCATGTTATTGTAAACGTTTTTAACACATTTACTTGATGTATATTTGTACAGTTGTAAATTTCAATAAATTGATAAAATCAAAAATTCCATAAAGTTCATTGACTAGTAGCATTTCAAGTGAAACCGGACATTTCATATGAAATTACCCAATAGCTCAACCCTCTTCTTACTTCCACCATGTATTCTCTTCTTAAATTTTTCCTTTTTATTTAATTTTTTTATGAGGGCCATTTAAGTATATGGTTGCCGGTATTTCGTTACAGGCAGGAAGAGAGGAATGTATGGCTAAGTGAGGACAAACATAGGCTGTAAACCGAGATAGGATATACCGTTACATCCAGGGCTATAATGGACTCGTCCGAACAGACCCCATGTACTCGTCCAATATCTTATTTGGGATCACCAGTTGTCCTCTTCGATAACTGCCCAGGACAAACAAGGACTCTTGAACAAGGTTTAAAGATGGAACACTGAGGAAATAAGTGTCGCCGTTTAATAATTGCTGTAATTTATTTCAGATGCTAGTAGAAACCCCTGTGAAGTGGACATAGAATAAGAAAAATTTAACAACTAAAAACAAAAGTTGGATTATAAAAGCCCGTTCAGATTTAATAAATACGAATCATAAACAGTATACAATGGATTCTACGAATTACCAAGTATGTTATAATTATGAAACGATACAAGAATATATA
Organism: Euschistus heros; assembly: GCA_003667255.2. Classification (NCBI taxonomy): domain Eukaryota; kingdom Metazoa; phylum Arthropoda; class Insecta; order Hemiptera; family Pentatomidae; genus Euschistus; species Euschistus heros. Next base: position 447,511 of record RCWM02000648.1, on the reverse strand, counting down.
GCCATTTTTTCTGCCTTAGCACAAATAGGTTTATTATCTATCAGCTATTTTCACTCAGACCTACTAACTTACGAAGTGGTCATACATACATTAATTGAACATACATACATACATGTCATACATACATTAATTATTCCAGTGGACACTGGAGTAAAGTAGAAAAAAACGCTTACAAGGAACACACTTGTAATTGTAGTTTGACTTCTTATAAAGTTGTTTCATAACAATTCAATTTTTTACATTTGGAAGAAAAAAAAAAAAAAATGCTGAAGTAATTTTTACTATAAGAAAACATTTTCTCTCTGACTAGGAAAAACAATAGATCATAAATATGCCTATTTTTAATCTACAGCTTTTCCCATTTACATTCCAGAATTAAAAGGATCTGATTACTTCAATTAGTAATTATATTAAATTAATAATTAATGATTATTTGAAATAAAAATTTTGAGAGGAAGCAGGGGTCCAAACGTGACTTTTTTCACTCAAACCAATTTAGCTCCTAAACGGTAGGTCCTAATGACAAATGTTATATACTAAAAAATATTCTCCATAAAATTTCTAACAGGGAACAGCCGTGAAATGAGATTGACTTAGTGCATGTGGGTAACTGATAAAAATATATTTATATTTATATTTTATATATTTTAATTTTATAAACACAAAATAAACTGTAACAAAGATATACAAAAGGAAATATATAAGCAAACAAGGTATGAAAAAAAAAAAAAAAAGATATCAAAACAAAACGATATATAAATTATCAGGGATAGCGAAAAAGAAAATAATTTTATAGTAACTATGTACCCCCTTGACCTGTCTGTTTCCAGGAGTTGCCGAAAACACATAAGACAGAAAGAGAAAGAGAGAAAGAGAGGGAGAGGGAGGGAGAGAGAGAAAAAGAGAGAGAGAGAGAGAGAGAGAGAGAGAGAGAGAGAGAGAGAGAGAGAGAGAGAGAGAGAGAGAGAGAGAGAGAGAGAGAGAGAGAGAGAGAGAGAGAGAGAGAGAGAGAGAGAGAGAGAGAGAGAGAGAGAGAGAGAGAGAGAGAGAGAGAGAGAGAGAGAGAGAGAGAGAGAGAGAGAGAGAGAGAGAGAGAGAGAGAGAGAGAGAGAGAGAAGAGAGACTGAGAGATTATATAAATGCAATCCTAGCAACACCAATACCTGTTAAATTTAGGCCAAACTTGACTTTGACTTTTTTCATTCAAACTAATATAGCGACAAATGTCATGAGACGCATGATGGTATTGAATGATCCGTACAATTAGGACTGGCGAATTCATCATTCATCATCATGTTCTCAAAACATACAAACATTTCGAAACATAAGCACTTAAAACTGATGATGAAGGTTTAACATTCGAAACTAGTATTCAAATAAAAATAATTCCAATACCATAGAACTGTAATTTTTTATTCTTGGAAATACTCTTTGTAATTTAGGGAATCACGAGTGAAAATAGACATTACAAGAATAAAAGAAACAATCTAATTTATTTTTATTTTTTTAATGTGGTACATGTTTTTACGGGGACTACCTGGGTTTATAATCTATATATGTAATTAGAACGAGAAACATCTCTCAGATATTTCATATACCAACTGAACAATAATAAATATTTATTTGATGTTTTATCTTAGATTCTATATTTTATTTTGATCTTTTAAAAACGGTCTGTTACAATACACTGCTAAGTACTATTATTTAAATAGAACTATTGAATTAAAAAATTCATCACACGGGAAATAGATTGGTGCTGATATGTTGAAACCGTGATATGAGAAGAGCTCCTTCAGACATCTGCTATCCTGGTATTCTCTCCGTGCTAGAAAATGTCTACGGTATTCTATTAATGGGAGACATTTCTGGTATTCGTCATTTTTCTTCACATATGTACGCAACAAATAAACAGCTTAACTGGAAATATATAAACAATAATAATAATTAAAAATAATTTAAAAACATATATATTCTTAATTAACCATAAAATAGATATATAATATATATCTTTAAACACAAGAATTTATGTTTGTCCTCCATAGTAATTTGAACTACGTAGTGAGTAAATAAAATAATTGACTGAAAATTCGACATAACTCCAAATTATGCAAAATGTTTTAACGTTCGCATTAAAATTAATAAGGATTTATATATCCATACATTTTTTTTTTTAATATTGATAAATAAAACTGATAAATTTTATATATCTGTAACATTAAATATAATAAAAAAAAAGAAGGATGAAATAATTAATGGACGGGATATAAATGAAAAAAAAATTGACTTAATTAAATTTTAAAAAATCCTTCAACGAAGATGGCGAGGAAAATGAATGAATGTATGAATGAGTGAAGAGAGGAAGAAGAATGGGGGAATGAGGATGAACCGGTGGGGGAGCGACAGGTTGACCCGTTGAGCTGAGTCACTAACAGGATTGCATAGGATTTGTGGAGCTCCTGTTGGAGTTTATCTCATCCGAGAGGAAATGGTTCCAAGACAGTTTCTTTCTATTCTAGTTTATTTTTATTTTTAAATTACTTAATCTTTAATTCGTTTTTAATTATTTCATTCGATTATGACAATAGTATTAGACTCTTCAATTGATTATAAATATAATTTACCTTCTGATATTAAAATGAGAAACAAGAAAATAATGAAGTGGAAAAAACAAAAAAGCAAAATATAAGACACTAAATCAATGTTAAATTAATATTATATTAAATAAAAAATAATATAATGCTAAACCAGCAGTAATGTTAACTCCTGAAAAACGTTCTGATGTCAGGGAAGTGTAAATAAAAAATTATAAATTTATAAAACACAGAATCCTTGTTGTAAGTTATGAGGTTAATTTTTGCTATATTTTTTTTTCAAAGGAAGGGGAAATAAGAAAATATGAAACCTGTGATATACTTTCTCACATTTATTTTTAGATGGATGTGTTTCATTGAATTAATAATACAATCTGTCTCACAAGATACAACAAATATAAATATATAAAACACCAAATCCACGTAGAAATTAATCTTTTTAAATTTCTTAACACTTACACATTAAAGAAGAGAAAATAAGAAAAACTTATAAAACACTAAATCTTTTATGAAACTCATGTTGTTAACTTCTGTTTCACCTATTTACATTTAAGAAGACTAAATATCAATATAACAAACTAAACAACACAATCCAAGTTGAAACTGTAGAGGTGATTGTTTACATGTGAGGTTATAGGAATGAACTATCGATAAATGTAAACTCGAAATTGACTCATTTTTCCTTCTTTAAGAATATTTACAAAGTATTTTTAACAATTCATGTTTTATATAAGGAAAAAAATCGATTTCTCCCATCATTAATTTATTATTCTAAAATTGTATTTATAATCATACGGGTGACGTATCATGGCTTCGCCATATTTTCAAGCCCTAAAAAAAATAGATAATAATATAATAAAAACTGTATTATGACAATCATAATAATTTTTTTTTCTCATTTATATATAATATATACAATTTTTTTTTTCTGTATTACCTTAAACTTAGATCATTGTCAATAAAAAAATTAGTTTCAACTAAATGTATCGTCAATCCTTATTAACAACATATTCCTGCAAACAATATATAAAGTCATTTATTATACATATTATTATTACAAAAGTTGCAAAATTTATTATATTTTATTATTATATGTGTACAGTAATTTATTTAAAATTTTATATAATTTCCTTATTTAACAGAATATTTGAGGTGCTATACAAAAACCATCACATTATAAAATATTAGTCGTTTAATAGCACTTCAAATACTATGTTAAATAAGGTATTATGATTATAAATATAATTTTTGAATAACAAATTAATGTTGGAAGATATCATTGCTTATTTTCCTTATATAATCTTAACCTCTTTATATAATAATACATATCTACTCCAGTTAATTTTTTTATAACAAAAATGTTTTACTAAGAGCAATGAGTTAGTTCTTTAAAATTCAACCAAGCTCCAATTCCACGCATTTTATAAAAGATAATCTAAAGTTTCTGCAACCCAATATCCTGTTATCAGAGTGAACGATGAAGGATGGGGGTTACATGAAGAAATCTTGATAAGGTGAGAGAGCTGTGGAATCTAGTGAAACTCGATACCAAGTTCTTTTTTCTTTTTTTTTTACTTTACACTGTTTATCCATTTAATTTAAATTTAATACAATTCACTCTGAACATATGGTACGTATTGATATGCCTTTTAATTTTTTTTTTTTTTTTTTTTTTTTTATTCACTGCATGGTAAGATACAGCGTTTTTATCGTATTACCGGTTCTATTTATATTCACAATTGATGGATTAAAATATTTAAAATCAAACAGAAATTCACAAATAATACTTGTTCTAAGTATCGTTCTTCTTTCATTTATCCGTTATATTTTTCAAGTGATCATGGTGCAAACCTAAAAAAGAGATCGTCGAAACTGATGCAGAGATAAAAAAATTTTTATAAGAATCGTGCGTACAAAGTTTTATGAAAATTAGCTCATTTTTTTTTAATTTTTAAAGAAAGGCTTCTTTATCTTTATCTTTATCTATGTAGAATGGGCATATGGGATGATTTATACGCCTAATATATTTAGTCTGCCAATCAAAAATGGTTTCAAAAGGTATTGTCTTCTTGGGTCGATAGTAGTTTTGTTGTCTTATCAGCTTAGAGATGATACTTCTTGTCCAGTAAAAGAACTGTTCATATACATTCAAGAGAAACTCTCGTTATCCCTTTATTAATTAACTAGCATTCTCCGTTGGCAACATATTTTAGAGATTGGAGGTTTTTAAAAAAAAAACGACAACTGAAATAGCACTTTTTCCATATATTTTTAAACACTTTTTTTGGTGAAAAACAGTTATATATAAAATGATAATATTTAATACATAATTAATGTTTATATTTTTTCCTTTTGTACTCTTCATAATGTGTCTCCCATTGTAGTGCCCAACAGCATCTTCTTATTGCACTTACCGCGCTATACGTTTTTTCCATCTGGGCTATCTCTTGATGAAATCATTCTTCGTGTTCTACTAAGTTAGGTGGGAAGAAATTCAAAGTGGATTGCAAAAAATGAATTTGTGAGGACTTGTTGCAACCCAGCCTTATATGATAAAAGCAATTCAACAATGACATTTATGCAACAAAGCCCGATACTTATGCTCTCCATTTTCTTTTTTTTTCATTCTGTAATACATTATAAAAGTTTCAAAATGAAATAGGTTTTATAATTTTTTGTTAAAATTTTGAATAGTAAAAAATGTTCGATATTTAACAAAAAAACCTCATTTTTCGACCTAAAGCACAAATTTGACAAAAAAAAAAAATGGTGCCTAATTGAGATTTTCTGACTTCGGATTCCTGTTCAGCACACTTCAAAACATAAGAAAACAACATTTTTGTTGAAGGGAGTATTTCGATGCAGAACCGTGATATCGGTGGATTTTCAAACTCCAATGCGCACCACAAACCTATTTATTACTTTTTTAATGACAAATTGAAAATCAGTAAATTTTACTATTGCACTATGAAGATGTAGTTAAAATTCAGTAATGATTGGTTCAGTAGTTTTCGCAGTTAGTGGTCAAAAACGTGATATGGTCCTTTTATATAATAAATGATATAATAAAATTGAAAATAGTAAATTGAAATAATAAAATAAATTAAGAAATAAAAATAATAATAATTATAATTAATAATAATAATAATTAAGAAAAAAAAACTTATATTAAATAAAAAGTTAAGAATGCAATCTTACTCCATATACAAAATATACCTTCAGACTAGAGATCCACGAAATAAATCGTCCCCCCTTATGAAATGAAAGGTCAGATACAAGTATTATTATTATATATGAACCACACCATCCGCTGATTGTTAATTTATTTGGATAAATAAATAAAGTTAAAAAAAATCTTTAAAAAAAAAACACTCGACAAAGAATTTCAAGCTATTACCCACATGTATGTAGAGTTGGGCAAATTTTAATCATAGCTAAACATTAATCAAAATTTGATTTTATCTATTTGACAAATATTTTCCTAAAAGTTAATCTTTCAGTCAAATAATCATCAGTTCACTAAAAAATCAACTGAAAGATTTAATCATTAAATTAGTTAATTGATTCCAGGAAATTATTTGTCAAATAGTTATGATTAAATTGTAGTTGTGATTAAATTTTACCCAACTCTGACAATATTAATCAAAACTGAAAATATTTCTAACGAAATGAACTTATTTTACTTAAATAAATACATCATTTCAGTGTCTCAAATATTCTTCTTTTAGTTAATACCCATTTATAATAAGATTTATTATAATTTTATTGGTAATTAAAATTACAAATAAAGTGGTGGTCGTCGGCTAAGATGTGGTTCCTCCTAAGCGCCAATTTAAAGAAAAAGAGTTTTGCAACCATTATTTTCCCAACAAAATACTGCTTATTCGACAGATCAACAAAAATAGGTTAAAAAATGTACTCATTAGAGGAATAATAATTTAAAATGCCAACTATTTTATTTTATAAACAGTTTTTTGCTCCTCCTGTAAAATCGGTATTTTACACATCTGAGGTATCACATATTAGCCGAAAAATTATTCCATTTTAATTTTAATAACCATTCTATTGTGTACTTAATGAATTTCTCTACAGTTTATATTTTCTCCATACAACAATAACTTAATGGGTAATGTAATGGGTGAGTGTAATTGTCCTACGTTCACCATTATTGGGATTATAATCATAATGATTTACTTAATATAAGTCCATTAAATGTTTTATAATCGCAATGAGATTGAGACAGAATTGAAAATTTATATCGCAATAGCACCAAAGGTTCATATCAGAACCCTCACTGTATGGAAATGGTCGCTGGGAGCGGAAGGGAGCAATGCATGTCAGGCCCGACGTGTTGCCCCGGCGAACTCCTTTCCCTTTCTGATCTCCTGCTACTATTTCGGCCGTAGAAGAAAGTTTTTCTTCCCCCTCTGCACTGCCAAGGAGCCAATTACACAATTTAAAGGAGGTAAAAAAACGAGAAGGAAGGAAGGGAGTGGGATCTTAAGACAGCGGTGTAATTCGCCGACGGTTGTGGTTCTCGGTAAACCTCCGACAGCTGAAGCTTGTGGTTAGCCTGAAGGCTTAGTTCCTAACTCCTCATGTTCTCCTGCTATCTTTACTGCTGTTACAGGGGCGACCGACCGGACGACCTCGTTAGGAGGGGGGGGGGACTTTTTAAAAATTTATTTAATTTTAAATAATTGAAAGGAGAAGTACAAATTGAATTTTAAATAACATCTGCTAAAATTACATACAGTTTATTTTATTTATTTTTTTAATTTTAATTACCAAATTGGCCAGGATAAATTTGTTTGCAGGGACCTTTTTTGGGTACTTGAATTGTAATACGCAATGGTAAACTATATATTGATAATAATAGTACTTAACAATAATAGTACTATAAACATTAACAAACAAAATAAATAAATAATGTAATACAATATGTAATGAATGTAATTGGTATGTAATTCGTAGGTATGATCGCGTCTTCTACGTGATCAAGTATATTGGTTTAGCGCTCTCTCAAAAAATATGCAGTATTTTGATTATATCGCTCATGGGCAAGAAAAGTGACACAATTCAAAAACATCAAATTTTTCAGGAGAACCAAAGAAGTTTTAGAAGTTATTATAATAATATCGCTCATGGGCAAAATAACCGTCCCAACTCAAAATATGACACTGTCCTTAATTCCCTGTACAAGTTTCATTTGTGAATGTCAAGACACAACTGAAATGTGCCGCTGTTCCTGCTTCCACCGTTCGCCATCGTAACTTTGGATAAATGACAAACAAACGCAATTTTGCGGCCGCCCGCTGAGATACCTTTATGAAACTTTTCCTGTTGCAAGACAAACCAGAAACGATCATTATTCTGAAATAAAACATAAAATGAATTTTTTTGAGTTGTGTCACTTTTCTTGCCCATGAGCGGTATGTTCTTTTGATCTTTCATTGTTTGTAAGTAGGTATATATTAAATATTATTAAAAATTACTGATATACAATGGTGAACTTCGATGTAGAATTTCAGTGAGAATTTAGCCTCTGTTTCAGTGAATGCTGTTATAGCAAATAGAGAATATGTCTAGAACTCGTGAAAATAAAAATTATTTTGTTGCCTGATTTTACTTTATTTTATTAATAAATTAATTGTACATATTGTATGATCTAATTCTTTGTTATCCATATTTTTCATTGCCCCTAGAGAGCCAGCTTTTAATATTTATTCATTAAAACAACAGTTTTAAAAACAAAAAAAACAATTGCTTTACGTGTGGAAAGTATTAGTAATCGTTGTTAATTTATTTTCGAAACCCCTCTTATTTAATTAAAATGTTTCCTGAACCATTCAACCCTAATGTTTGAGATCCTCAAGTTTTGGTAAACATTTCAAATGAAACTGTTAATATTAGTAATAACGGTTTTTTAAATTTCAAAGACACCGGGATCAGGAGAGAAACCATTCAAAATGATAAATGGACAAGAACCCTTCTTCACGATTGTTATTTTGTTTCTGTTTCATATCTCTATTAATAAAGTTGGAGGATTCGAATAAAAATAAGGTAATTGTTCGGATCGGCGACACCAACCCCTAAACGCGCCCAGAATACCTTTTATCGATTCTTACCTTGTTCCGATTTATTTCCATGTTCTAGTCGCTGCTTTTAGAGGGGAAAGGTTATTCTCCTACATTTACTGAGAAACTCTAAATCCCTGTTCAAAGTAATATTAACTTCTGTTTACCTTCTAATATTGAAATAAGGAAATATTAAAGTTGAAATAAGGAAATATTGAAATATAAGATACTAAATCAATTTTGAATTAATATTAATTTAATCAACAATTAATATACTACTGAACCACCAGTAAAGTTAATTCCTGATGAACTTTCTGTCAGAGAAGTGAAAATAACAAATTATAAATATAAAAAAGACAGAATCCTTTAAATCCAGAAGTATTTATTTGGCATAACTCCTATTTATTTAACATTTGTAGCTACATGTTTCGGAGACAATGTTCCATCATCAGGCTTCTAATTTTTTTTTAAAAACACATTAATCTATAACATTATACCAATAGTTCTACAATTATATAGTAATGTGTCATTTACCTCTTAATCTGTGATTATTTTCACATTGTCAATTCTCCATGTTAAAAGCCATGATATAATATAAGACAGAATCCTAGTTGAAAGTGATGATGTTAATTTCTGCTATATTTTCTCAAGGGAAGTGGAAATAAGAAAACATAAAAAACCTGTGATATACTTTCTCACATGATGATAAAAGTAAGGTTGACCGGATGATAAATGGAGAAGAAGATAGTCAGGGATGCAGTCAAAGTAACACCACATCAAAGAAGAATTGACGTTGTGTTGTAAGACGTTGGGACGTATTAAAGAACTCTACTTTCTCACAGTTATTTATAAACTGATATGTTTCATTGAATTAATTATACAATCCATCTTACTTTAGCACAAAAAGTAATATGGATGACAAAGAATCCATTCACAAAATATGTATATTGAAATTTTATCACTGAAATTGAAACAACAAATAAAAATAAATAAAACACCAAATCCATGTACAAATTAATCTTCTTAAGTTTTGTAACACTTTCACACATAAGATAAGATGAAATAAGAAAACATAAATTCATAAAACACTTAATCCTTTATGAAACTCATTTTGTTAACTTCTGTTTCACTTATTTACATTTAAGATGTCTAAATATAAATATAACAAACTAAACAACACAATCCAAGTTGAGACTGTAGAAGTGATTGTATACATGTGAGGTTATAGGAATGAACTATCGAAAAATGTAAACATGAAGTGAAGCGTAAGGATCGAACTGGTCGGTGTAGCGCGGGTCAAGCCAGTTTGGTGGTGTCGCCGATCCTAACAATTACCAAAAATAATAATGATTTTGGTTAATAGTGCTATTATTTAATTCTTGGCAATTCTTTAACTTTTGCTGTTTTGTAGTTATTATTAATCCCTATTTCATATTATAATTTGTTTTCCCTCACACTTTATTATCTATATCTCTACTATTAAACAAAAGGACAAGCTAATTTTCGTTTGTGATCACTAATCACAAAAACTAATGGATTAATCTGTACCAAATTTTAGCCACCTCATCTCGATGGTTCAAGGAAGGTTTGGCAATAATGAAATCTACTGATTTTCAATTAATTTGTTATTAAAAAAGCGATAAATATGTGGTGTGCAATGAAGTTTGTAAAACGACCGATAGATGGCGAACGCCATTGAAGAGAGGTTACAAAGTAACGATGTTATATAGAGCTAGAAATTGATAATATAATTTTCTTATTTTCAATTAAATTGTTATTAAAAAAAGATATAACTATATAGAGCGACATGTGGATCCCAGTACAGTTTAAAAATCGACCGATATGTGGCCATTCTGTAATAGAGTTTGCAATGGTAAAAATATTAAGCCCCACCGTACCAAAATTTAACTACATCTTCATAGTGCTAGGAAGGTTTATAATAATAAATTTCACTATAGTAATATATAGCGATAACGCGGCTATCACGACTATACACAAGACTATGCACTAAAGACTAACTAAAGACACTTTTTGACAAACTGTCATATACTTTTATAATTAGAAATTAAAATACAATCAGATGAATCGATAAAACTATTGCTGCCAAAGTGGATGTCTAATTATACTTTTATGTCCTCTTCAAACACCTAACTAATGGATTTTTAAACAGGTTAAAAATGACTGCTATATATGTTGAATGTATATATATGTTGAATGTATATATATGTATATATATATATATATATATATATATATATATATATATATATATATATATATATATATATATATATGAAGAAATAATGCTAAATTCCATACTTCAATACAAGATTTGTGGTGCGACGTGTGGATTCCAGTGAAGTTTAAAAATCGACTGATATGTGGCTAGCGTCATTCTATAACAGAGTTTCCAATCGTAAAACTATTGAATCCTTTTGCACCAAATTTTAACTACATTATTTTCATAGTTCTAGGGAAGTTTGAAATCGTAAAAGTGACTATAATGATAGTTTAAAGGTACAGTTTTGAGTGCTTAAAACGAGGTTTGACTGATTGAAATTAATGTTCATGGTTAGAAATTAAAATCCAACCAGATGAAATCGATAAAATTATTCCTGCCAAATAAAAATTATAACCAATACAAATTGTCGATCCTTAGTTTTTTCATATTGTTGGAAAAATATGATTCGTGGGCCTATCTTTATAGTTTCTTCAAAATTTCTTGAATGTGTCTGCCCATCTGGATTACCAACTCATACATTAATAAAAATTGTTTATTCAATTATGCTTTTCCGTAATCTTCAAACACCTTATCAGTGCAATTTTAACCAGCTTAAAAATTACTATTGTGCGGGAAAAGATCATTGAAGAGATAACGCTCAATTTCATACAAGATTTTGATCATAAATCATCAATTATTAGTTAATTTTATTATAATTAGTTCAATAATTCTTTTGCTTATGAGAGCGGGCGAAGCCGCGACGGGAAATGCTAGGTCATAATATTATTGCCATCTTTGAATATAATTTTGGCTTTCCAGGTTATAAATATTCGTAGGTAAATAAAGATTATTTCGCTAATTCGATTTCTCTTGTACCTTTAATAAAGCAGTTTTTAATCCTGAAGCCGCAAAGTTTCACAATATATCTATGACAATTTTTCTCTAAGTTCGAACTTCTGATGCCCTTTTTTATACTTTGCCTTTGTTGTCTTTTGCCATATTACTGTTTTGTTAGGTAAGAGGCGCCGAGACACAGGATGAGGATGCGATAAGGCTCCGGGAATTAGGAACTTGTCATGTCAGGGCCAGCTATCTAGTAACCCCAGACGGATCAGTGACTAGTAAAAGCTTCCAATAGGTTTCGGTTTTCAACCTGGTCACCTATCGATGGTATTAGGCCCAACTTCGGGACTGTCTAACCTCCGCTACCTAAGGAGATAACTTCCAGACTTAGAAGGAATCGGGAAGGGTATCAGGTGAAGACTGTCTCTGGGGTTTCCTGTTGTTTTTAACGAATGTGTATAGGTTGAGTTTGGGTCGTTGGAATTCATTAAGGTTTATTGGTTAGTAATGAATATCTAACCTTCTCTTTAAATATAAGCAGCTAATGTCGTTTCATAAAAATTTTAAATATAGGTGTAATATGCTTTTAGCTGTGTATATCCATCTGTATTACCAACTCATAGATTAAAATTAAAAATTGAATGTCCAATTATGCTTTTACGTAATTTTCAAACACCTGATCTGTCCAATCAATAAACAAACTAAATATCAATTATTATTTAATTTTATTATCATTAATTCAATAATTCTTTACTTAAAAGAGCAGGCGAAGCCGCGATAAAGTACCTAATAAATGTGAAGATAATGTTCATAATAAAATGTCAATTTCTTGTAAAGCAACAATCCAATAGTAACGCTTCAATAAAAATTCTAAATTAAAATGTCCCAAGGCCAGAAGGTTTTCCTTATAAGACGCCTCAGAGGGTTATCGGGGATAGAAAGGGAAGCAAGTTAAAATATTCCTGGATTTGAAAGTTTATGGAGTTTACTATGATAGCATTGTTATTTAGTGTAGCAATCAACAACAGATGAAAGGTCTTTATGGATAGGTTTATCTGTGACAAACTAAAGAGTATTGAGTATTTTTCAAAAGATTGGATTCGAGATGAATGGGATTTGTGGAGCCTCAAAGTTGAATTATGTCCAAATAGGTCTTATTTCTATCATATTTAAATGAGTATATTGTAATTAATTGTATGTTAGATAGTATGCCTAATGTAATGTCGAAGAAGCCGAAACCAACGGACAGTTCCTTGACGTTTTGGTCTTATATATGGATTCCCTGTTAAACGAGTGTTTAATTGGATTCCTAAATAGCTGATCCGTTCGACAGGAATCAGTGAAATATTATATCAAAAATCTGTAATTATTACGCTTTTATTAACATCACCTTTATGTAACGGAATCTTTCATTGTAATTTTCACCAATTTCCAGCAATCTGATTAACTTAAAAATTTGCACACGTTTCAAGGACCAATGACAATACAATAATTGCACAACTTTCTAATGTTCACACTTAGTCTTTAAATTGCCCCAAAAAGGGGGGGAGGGGTCCGCCTAGAAAAAGATGAAGTAGTAGATTTTAAGTTTTTATATAGTCTAGGTGGGTCCTCAGAATAAAATATCAAAAATGAAACTAAATTTGATAAGGGGAAAATATTTGGGGGACAAAAAAACCCAAACTTTTTAGAATTTGAAAAAAAATATATAGAAAAATATTTTATTTACAAAATTAAAATTTATTAAATCGTGCGTCTAAAGACATCCCTTAAGCTGAATATGATTTAGACGTATATCTACAATCGATTGTCAAATATCGAAGAATTTCGCCAACTTTAAAACGTTAGTTTTGTTCATGTTAAAGAGTCTAAAACGCAGAAATGGCTAATTCAATCAAAAAATATTATATAATAAAAGTTGTAGGTCATTACATTTTGTGAAAGATTGCCCATTCCTGCTCTGAGCTGTCAAAAAAAAATGTTGCTATATTTTTGATAAACTGTGTTAAAAATGCCGACTTCCCAGCAGGCTGGTCACCTGGGAAAGTCTAGACCTATACTCCCTGAGGTAAGGCCCATGTTCAAACTCATAAGAATTTTGTTTGTAAATATGGTTTTGGACTTAGTTGTATATATGTTAAATTTTTATTTATTTTTTTTATTGTATTTATTAGAATTTAAGGTTTATTTGATGAGTTATGGACATAGTAAAAGGTTATTATTATTATTATCATTATTATTAAAAATGCAAACAAATCAGCTTTGCTATAAAAGCGTGTTTTTCTAGTTTTATTAAATTATATTTTTTTATTAATATAATCATTCTACAGACGATCTAAATAACGTACTGAAATCACAATCATACAACTTTTCACGGAAATCATTTTAGCCTTATCAAATTAATTATTGTAAATTATGCTGTTTCCTGATCAACACCTGATGACCACAGATCTGGAAGTGAAGTTCCCCGAGCTTTGAGTTTAATCATTAAACTGCCTCTCTTCTTTCCTCAGTTCCATTCCTTCCAAAGTGTCGGTAAAATGAGAACGACTGATACCATCGAGTCGTTTTGGCCAGGGAGGCCTTATTTGTAAACCCGAGGCATTCTTTCGAGTGGCGGCTTGACCGACCCATCACCGGAAATCTACCCTAGCCTTCTCGAGTTTCGCTGCCTGCCTACCTCCTTCCTTCTATGGTCATGAAAAAGAGTCGAAACAAACGGCAAAAAATAAATGAAGGAATAACTGGAGAAATAACAAAATGAATAAAAGAAGGAACGGGATGCAAGGGTCCTTAAAGGATTTTCCATGTCTGTTTGTGGCCCCTTCTCGTATGACCACTGATTTAGTGGGGGCTGGATATACACCTCGCCGGTAACCCGATACCCTATGCATTATTCATACCGAGCCAAAGATACTTGCCTGTGAATAAAATCTATAATTTATTTAGAGAACTCGACTTGAAGTGGCTGTGTTGCCGAATTCTCTACATATACCGCATTCCAGATTTTCTTTTACATATTGACAAAACATTAAAAAAGAAAGGAGTGATAAACAACCTAGTATGATACTTTATATACTTCTGGCAGTTAAATGCACAGGGTTTTTTTTTAAGAATGACTTTTTTTATCAACGCAAACTTTCATGGTAGTTCGTTACATTATATGAGATAAAAGCAGAAACTATTACAGTTCCTTTTGCAAACTTTGCACAACTTCATTCTTTAACGACCTATCAATAATCTTTATAATGCATGTATTAAAATATTAAATAATTATGAATAATTAGCTTAAAACTGCTGATGATTCGTCACTTAATCTTAGAATTGCAAAATTTCCAAAAATTATAATTAATTTTATTGTTTTTAAACTTTGGCGCAAAGTCAACCGGATTCCAGTGAAGTAAGGCTAAAGTTATTTGGATGGATTAAAGTAGAGTGATTTTCTGGGATGTGACTTTGTACCAAAATATACTTAGTGCAGTCATTCTTAAATTATATTAAAAAGTGGATTCTATTTTATTTTCAAATACCACGACTTTGGGCAAATATTTTGCCCCAGCAAAATGAATATTATATATTTAAATTGCAATAATTATAGAATAAAATTAATGCAAAACTTACTCGATTTGATAAATATTTAGTTGTGGTAAGGAGGAATTAATCCCACAAAGGTATCATACCTGTTAAAACACTACGATCAACTAACGACCATAAAACATGGATGGTAACCATCAGGAAGAAAATTCCTTAGACCCAATCAGTGCTGTCAAAAGTAAGTAAGGAATATAAAATATCCCTCATTTATACAACAGCAAAACACTTTTTATTCAACTGAAACGTTTTACTGAACTTGGTGAAACAGTGAGCAAAGTCAGGCCGTTTTACGTTTTGGCCCGTTGACAGGGTAACAATTATTTTTTTTTTATATATATCTTTCCTTAATTCTAATCAACCTCTGAAGCCTTGATTATAAGGTGTTCATTTAAGATTTAAAGAAAGAAAATACTTTTGTTATTATTATTCATATATCTGTTTTAATTTTATGTTCATTTTTAAAACTCAATTTATATGACAAACCGATTTGGACATACGCAGTTGAGCCATTAGTCCATTTGTATCAATGAAGGCCTGAAATGGAGGAGAGTGCGTATTCTGTAATCCAAGGTTTTTCTTTGAAAACATGTTCAGGGTAGTTACAAAGTAAACATACTAAAAGTCCTGGAGTTCTCTATACACATTTTTCATATTCTGTACCATTTCCGAGATGTGTAGTACTTTTAGTATTACCAAGAAAAGTTTTTTTTTTTTTTTTTTATATCCATTTATTGAAATTTACAACTGTATAAAATATATACATCTAGTAAATGAGTTGATTATGATTACAATAACATGCGAAACTTGAAGAGAACTACTCATCAGTAGCCCTAAAAAAAAAAAAAAAAAAAAAAAAAAACTTTACACTTGAAGGTCTCTAGGCCATATTCTTTTCAGATGCCTCGGAGGGTTATCGGGAATAGAATGGGAAGCAAGTTGAAGGACTAGTGGATTTGTGTGGTTATGGAGTTTACTATGAAAGGATAGGTATCTGGTTTGGGCTAAATCAGAAACATATGGGACATTAAGATCTTTATGGATAAGTTTGTTTGTGACAAAGTAAGGAGCATTAAGGATTTTTCGCAGGATTTTGGATTGTAAGGATTGGATACGGGAAGAATTAGAAGGTTTAGTTGAGCCCCAAAGCTCAACTCCATATGTCCAAATAGGTCTGATAACTGTCATGTAAATGAGTCTTTTGTAATAAATCGGAAGGTTTGAACGTTTATCTAGTAAATGTTGAAGAAGTCGAAAACGACGAGCAGTTTCCTGCCGTTTTAGTCTCGTATGTGGATTCCAGGTTAAACGTTTGTCTAGTTGGAGTCCAAGATAGCGGATCTGTTCAACAGGGATCAGTGGGATATTGTTAAAGGATATTGTAGGACAAGAAGACGTTGGTTTACGGCTAAGGGTAAAGGTTATTTGGTGGGATTTGCTTGGATTTATTTTAATTCTCCAATTTCAACACCATTCTTGAAGGTTGAGGACATGAGATTGGAGTTTTTGTGAGGCAATGAAGGGATCATTATTTATTGATAACACACATGTGTCATCAGCATACGTGGTGAGGAGGACGGTGCTAGAATGGGTCAGGATATCAGCTGTATACACCGTGTAGAGGATGGGACCTAGGATGCTACCTTGAGGAACACCTGCAGTTTGGACGAAGAGGGAAGAATAGGAAAAGATTAACTTTAAAGTTTCTATCACTGAGATAGGAGCGGATAGTAAGAAAGTATGTGGAAGGAAGGAATTTACGGAGTTTGTAAAGCAGCCCCTGGTGCCAGACTCGGTCAAAAGCTTGCTCTACGTCGAGAAAGGCTCCTGTGCAGTACATTCCGCGTTCTAATGCTGAAGAGACCACGTCCACCACGCGATGACATTGCTGGATAGTGGAGTGTGAGATTCGAAAACCAAACTGGTGATCTGGGATGATATTGTTGGAATCTAGGATGGGATACAAGCGTTTCAGAATGAGTTTTTCCAGGATTTTGCCCATTATGGGCAAGAGTGATATTGGACGATATGAGGATGGGAGTTCAGGAGGCTTTTTGGGCTTAGGAATCATAGCAATAAAAAATTAAAATGTAATTTTTTACAGGTTGAAGACACATATTTATTGGCATAAATATGTGTATTTTGAAGGAAATTTAATGTTCTACAATATTACTTATAAAGACTTTTGTTGTAGGATGAACCTTTTAGAAGATATGGAAGGAAAGTTTAACAGAAAACGTGAGATGAAATTTTTTTTTGAAAATGTTCACATTTGCAAAGGGTGTATCTCGGAAACGATACAGAATATGAGAAATGTGCTTATAATAAAAGTTGTAGAGAATAAAATAAATATTAATTTAGTAAATAATCATATTTTGCATATGACGCACCGTTTTCGAGATATTAGCTCAAAACAAAATAAAGAGACTTTCCGCGCCCCCCCCCCTTCCTGTTCCCAGGCCCGAAAACTCCAGGAATTTTATTATCTTTACTTTCTAACTATCCTGAACATGTTTCCGAAGAAAAACCTTGGATTACAGAAAACGCACTCTATAATCTTTTACTGACTTGACTATGTAGGGCTGCTTCTGATTATTCTCATTCCATGTCTAAACAACCCTAAACATAGTCTATACAAATCTTTCTTAAAATCCTTAATGCTCCTTATTATGCCCAAAATAAATTTAATACTAATGATCCAACCTTCTAATATGTCGCTGCATTGGCTCAAACTTCCATGATAACCATCATACCCACTCGAATCCAATAGCCTCCCAACTTGCTTCCCACCGCAGGCACTAGATATAGATTTTATTGAATTGCTACTAATTTTCATTTTTTAATTTTACTTGATGTATGCACTGTACACAATTTTGAATATCAATAAATTTAAAACAAATTTTTTGTTTCTAAATAACGATAACGCTAGATGATTCTAGGCAATATTTTCTAGTTTTAGCCTCTATTTGATTTGGAGTGTCTCCTACAACTAATCTGTCTCAAATAAATAAGATCCGTTCGAATAATATTCTTAATAGATGTCGAATTTAACCACGATGCTTTATTGTTTAATGTTCACAAACGACATATTTTCAAACCTATAACATATAAGTTCGAATAAATGTTTTCTTCCGTTAAATTAGATATAGCATGCCATAAATCAAAATGACACATTTATACACAACTCTATTTCAATTAGTTCGAATCAAATCAAAAAAAATAAATCGATTCGACGAAAAACGTGATATTATGCCGAAAATGATATGATATTATGCATACATACAAATAAATTAAAAATCACTTCTTATCAATTTATAGTTGCAATTTTTTTAATTATTCCAGGATTATTCAGAAAATTCGATGAAGGACGCGCTTGGATGGTACGGCTACGAAAGGGGTGCAACTTCAGGTTCAGAAACCAGCTCTGACAGTGAACTGCCGCGGAAGAGATACTCACCCCTACGAAGCAGTGAGTACCTTACTAATCAATGTTAAATAATTTTCAGATCTTTGTCAGGCTTTATTTTAATTTCATGTGATGTTATATTTTATTTTATTTGGCAATCCAAGATCCTCAAGTTTTTGGCATCAGTTCCACAAATAACTCTGTACACTTTGAGTTATTATCAGTATTGGCTTTAAGTTACCAAGTTATCATTTCATTTTAAGTTATGGTGTTTGAGGACGGTTCCATTTTATTTATTTTTTTTAATTCAGGCTAAACAATCGTACGAATTTTCTTATATTTATATTTCTTATTATATCAGAAGGTAACCAGAAGTTAATATTAGTTTTTGAACATGGATTTAGAGTTTCTCTGTAAATTAAGGAGTATGACCTTCCCCTCGAAAAGTAGCGATTAAAACATCGAAATAAATCGGAAGAAGGAATCGATAAAAGGTATTCTGGGCGCGTTAAGGGGTTGGAGCCTCGCTTTTGAAAGGGTACCAATCGTTTTATTTGATGCTTATAAGAAAAAATAAATGGGTGAACCTAGATCAAAAATGTAGAAAAACACCGCAGACCTCACTTTTCTATTCCAGTCCGTTGCAGATATACAATAAATCAAAGACTTTTTTGAGGAAACACTTTTTTACCATAAAAGATTTAATATGTTTCATTTTGTTATTATTATGTTGTTTTCAAACTTTGACCTCATTTTCGGATTTAGCGTTAAAGTTTCTATAAGACCAGAATCCTTGAATTTTACATACTTGGGACGTAAGGGACATCTTCACCTAATTTAGGGAAGTTACAATGTCTTATATTACTTCAACGCTCACCGTTTTTCGAAAAAAACTATCCACGAAACTGCAAATCTCACAAAAACTTGCAAATTTAAACAGCTTTCGAATGATATATGAAGCATTCAGGCGCTAACATCAAAATTGAGTTCTATGATCATTATCATTGGCTTTTAAACCTTACATTGAAAATCTAATAATATAAATCCTAAATACTAATAATAAATAAATAAATGTAATAACATAAGATCCTCTGATCTGGTGTCTCTTTATTGACAGTTTTCCTTTATTTTCTCTTAAACAATAATTTTTTTCTTTGTCTTTTATTCAAATGAAGAGTTTATTATGTTTAAAATGCACATTTCCATTAAGGGGTTATCATAATGCTTTACTAACACAAGTAACTGATTTGTATGCCAAATGAGAATACCATGTTTTTTTTCGGTTTTAAAAGTAAATTTCTCCATGAAATCGAAACGGAATCATTACTTTTAACATATCATTCGAAAGCTTATTAAATTTGGTCAAAGCCAATCAAATCAAAGCTTCAAAAATATTAAAACAAAATGGAGATATTAAGTAAAAAAACGTGTTTTCCTCAAAAAAGTCTTTGATTTATCGTATATATATATCAGCAACGGATTGGAATAGAAAGGAATATAGCGGTTTTTTTTCACTAAGAGGTACTCACTCTGTATATATTATTGGAAGTTAAATCTTTTGTAATATGTATATACTTTTTATTAATTCTACATGTAGAACGTATGCATCTAGTTCAGGTTTGCTAAAATAATTTAGTTATGCAGCAGGTTTGTTTGTAAGACGCTAAGTTATATTTTAAGAGCATATGCATAGATATGAATTATAAATGCAATTAGTCAGTGAGCCTCAGGTTTCAATTTGTTACCCTACACTGTTGCCTTATGGAGGAGGGAAGGTATGCCAGGCCCGTGTGCCCCTGGTATAGATAAGGACATCTAGATCAAAAGTGCCGCCGCTTTTTCTACCAGCTAGTGTTACACCGGCAACTCGAGTCTCTTCTTTTATCTCGCCGCCTCCTCCGGGAAGGAGGAAGTGCGCTCTGCAATCCATTAACTGATTACAGATACATTTATCTATGCAGGCTCCAGATATCTCCTTTCAGAACTTATAATAATCACAGAGCATTGAAGAATTTAGGAGTTCAATTTTGTCTTCAGAATATTTTTATCAAACTCTAATCTTTACTTGTTTCTTTTCTTTAATATTCAACTTGCTTCTTGAGAATGCCCTTAGTAATATATTATTGTTTCCTATTCCGAAAGATGGGAATTGCTGCTACTTTATTATCGCTTTTTCTTTTCATTAGTTCCTAATTATTGCACCTTCTATAAAGAAATGCAGTTCAATGGTCAGGTTTTTCTCCCGATTAAGAGTACCCCCAATAAATGGAGGAACAAGCTCGATTCGGGGTTTCCCAGGCTGTGTCTGTATTGTATATATAGTATGAATGTATAATATTTATTTTTTTTTGTATTTTAATTTTTGTGACTTAATTTTATTATTTCATTTTATTTTTACTAATTTTAAGTAATTATTAATTTTATTTTTATCATATATTATTATTAATTCTATGTGTATATGTATGTACTTGTATATATGAATGGATACATCATTAGCACTGTTACCTATTTCCCTTCACTGAGGCAGGTTGTACATCTATTTCTATTACTCCAGTACCTACTATATAGAGGCTGTGTTCCAGAAAGCTTCCCTGACTCCAGGTTCGGTATTACTATCGAGGAGGCGCTCCATTCTCTCCGCGCGCCCTTCAATACTTTTTATTGATTTTAACTTGTACTGATTTATTTCGATTTTTTTGTAGCTACTGAACAACACAACACAAATCAAAATGGATGTTTACATGTAAGGTTATAGGAAAGAGCTATGACAAATGTGAAACTCGAAGTGAAGTGTCGGAATCAATCTCGCAGGTGCATTGAAGGTTGGGCCGATTTGGTGGAGCGCCTCGTCCATAGTCGTACCCCAGGTTCTATCATTGGCTTATAAATGAAGCCAGAATATTGGCAGAAACATAATAAATAATTACTTGCCTTAGCAGGACTCGATCATGGGCCCATGTTTGGTCATGTTAAATTTCTTATCCTGATGGACACTTACCATTGAGGATCTTTAGTTTCCTCTTCAATCATCATATCAAAATAATAATACTGAAACTATTATTTTCAAAAATTTTAGTTTAATTTTAGGAAGTGTGATAGACTTAACAAAAAGTTCATAAATATTCAATGATATATGATAATAAATAAATATATACTATATAAATATAGAGTATATTAGTATATTAATGATACACTTGAACGTATCTTTATTTTTTCATATTTACCACATGACTGGAAAATTAATATACTATATAGATACATTACATTTACTTTAACAAATATTTTTTTATTTTCTATGATGTTTGTTTTTAACGAACACAATTGTGTACCAACTTGTTCGTTAATTAGAAATGTGATAATATTATGGGGAAAAAAATAATGATTAAACTTGTAATGGTACGAGATTAAATTTCCTAAATTTCTGTATAGTTAGTATTTCCTTTGATCCGGCACAAATGGCGAAACCTGGGGCCTCATGTGGGCAGTGGATTCGTGTAACGTGATCCTTGTCGTTTCAGTGCACTGACATCCTACACCGGCAGTTCTATTGAAGCGTCCGTTCGTGTTTTAAGTCCGGCAACATTGTTTAGTAAAGGTTTAGAATTGGAAATAGGAAATATAATAGTTTTGTAAAAACAAATATAAACGATTCCGTTGCTTTCTTGTTAAAGAAAAGATTCTAACAGTCATTTGTGTTTGGAATGATTATTATTTATAAACCTATATTCTTCATTTTTATATTTCCTCTTCTTTACTTGTCTTAGGGGAAATTACAGAGAGTTGTTGCATTCTTTATAAAAATGTTGTAAAACCTCTGAGAGGAACAGTGATCTGTGAGCTCTCATCGTTGGCTGTACTATCCGAATAATTATGGATATCATTTCCTATTTTAAAATGTATGCTGAATCACTAATATTGTAAA
This sequence comes from Euschistus heros, assembly GCA_003667255.2. Lineage (NCBI taxonomy): Eukaryota > Metazoa > Arthropoda > Insecta > Hemiptera > Pentatomidae > Euschistus > Euschistus heros. Next base: position 424,860 of record RCWM02000648.1, on the reverse strand, counting down.
AATTAAAATATTTATGTAAGAAGTTTGCTCCATGGGACCACTACTACGTAAAAGTCAAGCGGCACCAATTTAAGACTTGTTCATTCTATAGCCATAGGAGCGCATAGGAGAGGATTTTCTGATGACGTTGGTTTGATAGGAAAATGCGATCCGCTCAGAGCTGATTGTCAAGTTGTGTCCAACTAATTTTGCCGATTGATGTCGGAAATACGCTTCGCTCCTATCTGTACTAGTCTGCGCTAGCTTTTAGAGTTCCGAATCCTTAGACAAATAATGATATAATCTAGATATCTCAACTAAATCCATTATGATAGATCACCGGAATTCATCATCAATTTGATTTTTTCACAGAACTATTTTTCATTGAAAAGTGAAATAATTTTCCATTTTCCGTAATAATTTTTTTTTTCCCTTATCATTCACACCATTAGCACAACTAACTCAGTGATGCTACAGCACTGCAGGGCTAGGGCCTCCTCCAAAATCCTGCTCTACTCTCCTCTATCCTAGAAATAGGAATCACCGGATGGAGGAAGATCCTATGACTCCCATCTCTTCAATCGCTCTTTTTATACCTTCCATCTCAAGCGCGGACTGCCCCTCAGTTTTTATGCTTCTGGTCTTCTCTCTGTCCTATTCGCCAGCATCCGCTCCACATGTCTTAGCCATCTCAACTGGTTCTTCCTAACAACGGACACCAGATCTGGTTCTTTGAATACTTCTTCAAGTTCAGAATTTTTTTTCTAATTCTCCAGTTCTCATTGTTAAAGACGGGACTATGTATTTCTTTAGCATATTTTAGACACGCAAGAGTGAATTTAGACTAAATTGGCGTTGTTTAAATTAATAATTATGGTTTTGTTAAATTAATTAACAACTTATTAATATGCTTATAGTTGAATCTTGCCCCATCAGTTAGGGACTAGGCCGCATATTATTTTCTGTCATATCAATAATAGTACAAACACGAAAGCCATAGAAAAAAAAAAAAAAAAAAAAAAAAAAAAAAAAAATGTGTGTGTGTGTGTGTGTGTGAGAGAGAAGAAAATTATACTTATATATCATTTATTTAAATTTACAGCAAATTATGCTGAATTAAGGATTTAATAACACGACAAAAACTGAAAAAGAGGAACTACTCACAATTAATAAAGTTCTTAGATAGAGTATTGAGTTTTTATGGAAGGATATGCATTGCTTTTTAGGAAAAATAAGTAACATTTGGGGATCATGATCGTTATTAGTATATTTATTTGTGATAAAGTAATAAGGAGCATTGAGAATTTTAGTAGGGATTTTGGATTGTTGTGATGGTTTAGTGGATCCCGAAAGCTCAGATCGGAAAGCCCAATGGCCTGTAAAATTACTGTAATGTAATTGAGTATTTTGTAATTAGTTAGAAGTTTAGAAGGTAAAAGTCATTAAGTAATAAAGTCAATTTTTTTTCCGTTTCAATATTCAAACGGGAATATGTTCATTGAACATTTAGACAGTTATATAGTGAATTTTCTCATGTTCTAATGTGCATACATAGCAGTTATATTCACTTGATGACTTTTTATATTTATGGGATATGATAATATTAATAATAATAATAATGCTTTATTGACATATTTACAATTACAAATGACTTAGTACAGGGGTCACCTGTGGTGTAGTGGTTAGCATAGCAACCTACTAAACCCAAGATCGCGGGTTCGCAGCCCGGCAGATGACCTTAGGATTTTTTAAAGGGAGTAAAAAATCCTCAGCTATGCCGTCCTTCGGAAGGGACGTAAAATGGGGGTCCCGAGCCTGTGAGATGTCAGGTACTCGTTAAAGATCCCTATCCTAATTATACCTGGATAGGCAAAATTTAGGACTCCCACCGTAGCATCGTCCGATTAGCCATAGCAGCATAAAGTGACGTTAAACGAAACAAACAAAATGATTTAGTACACATGTGCCGGTATAAAGTCCTCTACATGATTAACATAGTTATATAGTTTAGTTAATAGTTTTACACTTTAAATATTATCTGTGAACAGTGGGAAAAATAAGGAAAAAACCCGCATAAAAAAAAGAAATGTAAAGAAAGAAAAATAATTACATAGTATAAAATAAAATATAGCATAACAGCTAAATACAATTAATAATTAAATACAGAACAATAATAATAAATATAAATAATCTATATATAATAACCAGCATACATAAATGAATGACTATATGTATACATAGCAGTTCAGTAATCAAAGACAGGTTTATGTTAAGAGCACATGTTTGGTTCTTTTGTGAGTGTATGTTTTGAGGGAATTTTTATCATAGTTACCAATTTCTTTTAATAGGGGATTTTCTGAATTTGTTTTTTTTTTCAAAGCATGCTTTGGTTTGTTCGAAGACATACTGTTTTAGAGGGAGTAAGTTTAGGTCATGGAGCATGGTTGATATTTTAGTATAACGAGGATAATCATTGATGATCATCATGCAAATGTTTTGAACCCTTTCCAATTTATTATAGTTAGTGGAGCAAGTTGAGCTCCACACCGGTGAAGCATATGTGATTTGTGCTCGGATAACTGTTTTATATAGTATAAGTTTATTATTAGGGCTTAATTTCGATTTTTTATTGAAATAGGGAAACATTTTATATAAAAGTTTTTTTAACTTTATAGCTCTGAGTGACTGTAGTTTAGCGCTCTCACACAGCCTCCACTGGTGTTACATTATACTAGTGACGCAGCTAAGAGAGAAGCGCCTGGGATCTCTTGGGGCTTGGCTTGTCCCTCCAAAAGTGGAGGGACAAGTCTATTTGGGGGATCCCTCAGATTTGAATATAGTGTAAATAAAGTATGAATGTATTTTAAGATTTAATTTAATTTAAATTTTTAATTTATTTTTTTTTTTTATGTCTTGTTACTTATTTTATAGATTATTTATTTTTTATTTTCTTAGCTTTATGTATTGTATAGTTTGAGATACTTTGTTTATTTTCTTATTATTATTTTATTTTATTTTTTTATCTATTCTTTGCATTTATTTTTTATTGTAAATAGTGTGAGAATGGATCCATTTAGTCATCCATATTACCTATTGCCCACATTGAGGCAGATTGTAATACTTTCTCAATTAAAAAAAAAAAAAAAAAAAAAAAAAAAAAAAAAAAAAAAAAAAAAAAAAAAAAAAAAAAAAAATAAATAAAAAAAAAAAAGCTTTGTATGATAATATTAACACACAATGACATTTTGTCGAATTTGGAAAAAATGCACTTGGTGACTTTTACCTCCAAACAGAAGAAATGTTGATTTATTCGAAAAGAGAAACGGGAATATCAAACTTTAATGATTTAATGTTACAAGAGATATTTGAGATCGTTGGTATAGTTTCAAGCTACTGTAGAGGTTTTGTTTAGCTTCAAGCCAGTTCCAGTAGCAAGTTGTCGCGTTAATAATTTCTTTCTCGGAAGGCAACATAAGTATTATAGATAGGTCTTAAGGAAAATTTCTGAAACTAAAAAAACAGTCGAAGTAGATAGGGTCTTTGATAAATTACTCGACTGCGATACGATCCAAGCCATTTGTCCCTGAGCGGGTAAGGGAATACTGGACATTAATTAGCCGGATGGTAAAAGGAGTAGGATGATAAATCGAGGAAGAAGAAGAAGAGGATACAGATCGAGGAGAGGACGGATAAGGGACTATAAATATAGAATGTTTCCCGTCTCAAATTACAGGCTCATTCACAATTAGCTAGGTGTCACATTACCCAAGTAACTGGATCCTCTTCAACATTTTTAACAAGTTAACGGTTTTATTACACCGAGTACGGGGCTACGGTGCGGGCCAACTTCTCCTCTAACTTACCCAAACTTGGTAATATTAGGTCCCTTGGAAATATTATCTATCCTTAATCAGGTTTACTCCTGAAGGAAATTCCATTGTTATAACGTAAGGCGGCCACATCCATAATCAGCGGCTGTAATACAGTGAGATTACTCCTATTTCGCTACCTGCAGCTATATAATACTGTAATACTATACATTTTGTGATACTTTACCAATTATTTATGCTTAAAAAGTACATTAATAAATTATAAGAATAGTGTAGATGAATGTAAGAGGTTAGGTTACGTTAAATTTCTTAAGGACACTCAACATCGTGGGTCTTTAGTGTTCCTCCTTCAATCTCCTTGATATTTTTTTTGTTCCGTTCTTCAATCATTTTATTTAAATTTTTTATCTTTTTTTTAAATTTTATTGGATAGGTTATATTTTTTGAGTTGTTTGAGAATTTCGTCTACACTCCCTACAATCTGTAAATCTTCTGAATATTATAAATTTTAGAAGTACGATTTTTTTTTTTTAATATATATATATATATATATATATATATATATATCAATTTATTGAAATTTACAACTATACAAATATGTACATCAAGTAAATGAGCTGATAACGATTACAATGACATGTAATAACTTGAAAAGAACTACTCATCAGTAGCACTTCAATAAAATTTTACACTAGAAGATCTCTAGGCCATCTTCTTTTCAGACGCCTCGGAGGATTATCGGGAATGGAGTGAGAAGCAAGTTGAGAAACTAATGCATTTGAGTGGTTATGGAGCTTACTATGAAAGGATAGGTATCTGGTTTTGGCTAAACCAGCAGCATATGGAACATTAAGGTCTTTATGGATAAGCTTATTGGTGACAAAGTAAGGGGCATATGGGATTTTTCGAAGGATTTTGGATTGTTAGGATTGGATACCAGATGAATGGTTTAGTAGAGCCCCAAAGCTCAACTCCGTACCTCCAAATAGGTCTAATAACAGTCATGTAAATAAGTCTACCATATTGTAATGAATTGGGAGGTTTGATCGTTTGTTTAGTAAATGTTAAAGTAGTCTGTAACGACAAGCAGTTTCTTGTCGCTTTAGTCTTAGAAGTACGATTAAAATATCGTTAGTACTTATTTTTCTATACATCCAGGAAATCTTGTTTTGTTTATTTTTCCTTGAATTCTTGATGGAGACAGTAGATTGGATCATTTTCTGGCGTAAGAGAGATTTTTTATTTATTTATTTATTTATTTTTTTTTTGTTGGCCTCAAGACTTGTCTACGCAAGTCCTATATTGCCAGTGTAGCACTATAACCTAAGTAATTGAGAGGACTCATATGTAAGGGAAAGTGTTAATGGGTGGAAGAGAGATAGGTAAAAGGATAAAGGAAAACAGAAACGAGAGAATTAGGATTGGTGAATAAATTGCCACTTCTATTGGGATTATTTTATTATAATACTAGTTTCGAATACTAAACAGTCATCTTCTGCTCTAAAACTTACAAAAATGTTTTGTCTTCATTATTGGTATTATATGATTTGTTGAGTATCCCTTGTCTTCCTCCATTATATGAGGACATTTATGTCTGATAAAATTTACTTAAATCGCGGGTCTTAAGTCCGTGTACCCAGCGCTCTGATATTGAGAAATCTTTTACGCCTTCAGATAGCGATGTACCTTGAGTCTTCTAGGCATCGACATACAGAACATGTACTATGGGCTAATGCCATTAAATTGAGGTGGAGAGAGACATTTTAAATCCTCGTATAGGTAACACGGAAGAGATTGGACGAGTAGCAGGGATGGTTTCCAGTAGAAAATTAATTTTTTTTGCTAAGGATATACATTTTAAATGAAGTTATGTACATATCATTGCCTGTAAGTAACGCTGCAGGTTATAATGCGTTACCTCAGAAACATTAACTAACTGAAGATCGCGATTTCGGATCCGGATGGCATAGGATGGAATTCTGAGTTATTGATTCTTCTGTTCCAAACCTCTGGCCAGAAGCACTCCGTTTTTTTTTGAGATGGCAAGGATGGGGAGGAAAAAGTAATAATAATTCGCTAGTAAGTTATGGAAGGATCAGAAATCAAAGTGTATGTCGTTTATGTACTTTTGTTCTTCTGTATTGCGAAGTTCTGCAGGTTTTAGTTATAGTTGCTTCAGATGCACTTTTATTGTAAGCGAATTGAAGATCTTATAATTTAAAAGATCTCTAAAGTATCGTGTTCCTAGTCCTTGTATTTTAAATATTATTTCAGGTATTTGTACACGTACAGTTCAATTTTTGTTACTAAATACTGCATGGTCTCATCTTATTGCTAACTTAGGTGACGGTGACGTAAGCTGGTAAAATTTTAAGAATCGAAAAATATTAGAATAAATGATTGTGGTTCGCTAATGTTTATTATTATAATCATTATAATTGTATGTATATTTATGCGTACCACGCCTTCAGCAGCTATGCATAGTATCAAGCTGCATTGAGAACGCCTCTTATAAGCTGAAAAATGCGTGACACGCATGTATGGCATGACACACGAAGGCACAGCGTTGGAGGTATTACGTATCGCCTATGAGGTGTCTCTGGTTTCACTTATCAGATATCACGAATTGCAGCTTCAAAATGAACGCATTCTAATCCCAAAACAACCAATAAAAGATTGTGTGACACAAGAAATAAAGCCCGTTTTACTTTAGAATGGAATTCGTGTTTGTTATGGGATATTTATAATTATTTATTTACTGTGAAATTCTTTTGTGCAATTTTAAATTCGACGTCCTTTTTTTTTATAAAAATCCTATAAAATATAAATACATCCTATAAAACTGTAAACTTTTTTATAAACACCCTCTTCAGACCAGAACATCGTGAAACGCGGTTAAGCTGGAGTTTTCAATAATCACAAATGAATAAAATAAACAAACCTCTAACATTTTTTACTCAAATCATAAAAATGAATTAATTTATGTATATTTGTGTAGCAATTCATGAGTCGGGGGAAAAACGGTTTGCTGTCACATTTTTCTGAAAACTCGGAAATTTAGAAATGGTGTTTGTGATCGTTTTCGCCTGGTTCTCTGTATTTACTTCCGAATGAAGCTCTTGCCCCCGGAATGAGTTAGTACAGATTTGTTGTCAGTCATAAGATATATATCTATTTGCATTATGCTGGCGGTCCAATGTATTGGGTCTCGGTATATGACCTAAGGTCGTCAAATCCGATTAAAAAAAAATTACAACGTGAGGTCGTCTTTACCATAGGACTATGAGATAGTTTGGACATGAATTCTTGAGCAATTTACTATTATCGGTTAATATTTTCAAATCACTACTTACTACTCATAATGATACTTCTAATGTTATCTATTGCCATTAGTTCTATTTTTACTTCCTTACATTATAAAGTAAACTTTATTTAAAATGCAATGCTGTTTTTTTATTTTATATGTTTTTACCATTAAATTATTTGAATTATCATATTACTTCATGTCAATTATAATCAATGTTGAATTATCATTATAGCAAATCAGAATTAATATAATACCTAATAAATCATAAGTTATATTAATTTCTAAAAAACTTTATCAAGTTAGAGAAATGAAAAATAACTTATTATACATGCATAAAACAAAATCCACGATGAAAGTTGTATTGTTAATTTCTGCTATATTTCCTCACATTAGGGATGTGGAGATGAGAAAATATGAAACATCTGATATACCTTCTCACATTTCCTTTTATTCTCATTTTATTCCCTTATATTCACATCACATAGGGGAAGTGGAATTAACAAAATATAGGGAAGAGTAAATAAGAAAGCATCTGTTTCACCTTTTTGCATTTAAGAAGACGAAATATGAATCTAACACACTAAACAACACAACCCAAGATGCAAAAAGAACTATAGAAACGGAAGTTATAAGGAAAGAGCTATCGATAAATGTGAACCTCGAAGTGTAGCGTCGGAATCGATCTCGTAGTGCATTGCCTCCTCGATATAGATACAAACTGAATTTTTCAATTCTGGGATTAAAAATTTGATTTCATGTCGGGAGCAATGCATAAAAAAACAAAGACATTTTATATGAAACGACCCAATAATTTATTTTAACTCTTAATAAATAAATTTGGTGTCTACACAAAGACTGTCTGATTCGTGGAAGTTCAACACATTCAAATTCAACACATTACCTCATTTTCCGTCCCTGGAGATACTAAATCATATTTTTCTTTTGTTTTTAATCATAGTCACTTTACTTTTAGTCTCTTTATAATTATAGAAATACTTTTTGTATGATATCAAAAAATTAAACATTTCACAGCAGTTAACTTTAAAATTAGTGAACTTATTTTTGATGATATTCTCGATGCAAAGGGAAATCACACTTCATGCTTTTGTAAATTGTACTTCAATTTCTTTGAAATTTTATTTTACTCAGTAAATATGAAATTGTTATAATATTGGATTTACACGGTGTTCTAAAAGTAGTGTTAAAAATAGCCGGAAAAGTGTTATAATAATAAAAGCGTTAAAATTTATTATTTTTATGAACAGTCTCTAAATGAAAATAATTTATAATAAAATGACAGTAGTAAAAATCCTGAGAAGTCATAAATAAGAGGCAAGGTGTGAAAATGATATAATTTAGAAAAACGTTCAAAGCTCCCAATTAGTAACAAAAGACTCATATACATGACTGTTTTTAGACCTAAGAAGTACGGAGTTGAGCTTTGGGGCTCCACTAAACTATCCAATCCTTACAATGCAAAATCCTTCGAAAAATCCTCAATGCTTCTTACTTTGTCAACAATAAACTTATCCATAAAAATCTTAATATTACATATATTGCTGATTTAGCGCAAACCAGATACCTATCCTTTATAGCAAGGATATATATCTCCATAACCACTCAAATCCACTAGTTTCTCAACTTGCTTCCCTCTCCATTCCCGAAGATGGCCTAGAGACCTTCTAATTTAGAATTTTCATTGAAGTGCTACTGATAATTTATTATATTAAAAAGGCATAACTCCTCATTTGCTTTATTCATTTACTACATGTTTCAGAGCTTGTCATGTTGCTCCATCTTCAGGTTCTGCCAGTCAGTGGAAATTGTGGAATTCATCTCCAGATTCATCCTCTTTTGATTTGTTCTTATATTTCCTTCTTGAAAGAAGAAGGAAATATAAGAACAAATCAAAAGAGGATGAATCTGGAGATGAATTCCACAATTTCCACTGACTGGCAGAACCTGAAGATGGAGCAACATGACAAGCTCTGAAACATGTAGTAAATGAATAAAGCAAATGAGGAGTTATGCCTTTTTAATATAATAACTTGATATTAATCTCCTTGAATGAAACATATATAGTAAATTGGTGGATGGCAACCATAACCACATTTTTGAAAGAAGAAGGAAATATAAGAACAAATCAAAAGAGGATGAATCTGGAGATGAATTCCACAATTTCCACTGACTGGCAGAACCTGAAGATGGAGCAACATGACAAGCTCTGAAACATGTAGTAAATGTAAATGAATAAAGGAGAGTTATGCCTTTTTAATATAATAACTTGATATTAATCTCCTTGAATGAAACATATATAGCTACTGATAAGTAAACTCCCCCTCAAAAGTATCGCAACACATTGAAATATTTGAATTTTATCAAAACGTATTTCTTTTCTTAAGAAAGGAAGGTTCTAAAGTCTATAATAAACATTTCTAAACTAGCCATAAAAAAGTTTTATTAAAATGAATTACAATATTTCTTCCAATAAACAAAACAGTTAAAAAACTTACTTTTTTTAATTTTAATTTTTTTACAATTTTAACTTTAAACTTTTTAATTTATATTTAATAAGACATATTGCCCCTTCTTGCTTGAATGACTGCTTCCACTAGTCTTGGAATACTTGTAAATAACGAAACAAATGATAAAATTCGTTATCATTTAACTTTAATTCTAAAATTAAAAAAAGAAATTTGAAAAACAATAATCTAAAATTCCATCGTTTGTTATTAACAGGGAAAAACATTGATGTGTCTAATCCTTAATGTCTCTCTTTTAATAAATAATATTAATATGAATATAAACCAATAATGGATTAAGGTAAAAACCAGGAAAATCTCGAGAATTAAGGATGTTGCAATATTTTTCACGGGGAGTTTAGTTCTTTTAAAGTTTTGAGATGATATTGTGATCGTTATCCACACATTTACTTGATGTATATATTTTGTTCAGTCGTAAATTTCAATAAATGGATATAAATAAAAAATATATTAGAATAATAATTTCTTATTAATAGTAGTAAAAACTACAAGGGTTAGTTAATAACGTTCACTGGAATAATAATATATGGGTATAAGATATTTATTTTATGCTTAAAAGCGATAAACAATAATCCGATAAGGTCCGCTGCAAGGTTAGTTATCTTGTGAGTGCATTTCGCGCGGGAGCAGGGGCAAGTCAGCGTTTAGGTAGAGATACCATAAATTTAGTTTGTTAAAAAAGAACAGAAAAAATAAAATAAAATAAAACATAAAACCATAGATATAAAACTATGATAAAAGGAATATATTGCGAATACCATAGGGGCCTGAGGAAGGAGTGGGGAAGAGGGAAGGAGAAGGAAGCGAAGTAGGAGAGAGGACAGCTCCTTAAAGTTGCTGAGCTCCTGGTAGCGAGGCCAGAATTTAGCGCTAGATTGAAGGGCAGCCCTGGCGGACAGACAGCCGCTGACATCTCCAATTGGTGTCGGTGTCTTGAGTTGATTATTAAAGTGGTCAATGAAGACCCCAAATGTTCGGAGAAGTGCGTTCTTGGCCAGGCCTAGAATCAGGACCGCATCATCCCGCAGGAGCTCTCCGCATAGCACAGCACCAGCGATGGCCCCCTCCTTCCACAGGTCTTTTCGCCCGGGCATATTCCTGTTTGTCAGTTTCATCTTATATATAAATTGAACTGAAAATGTTTTGAGTGATTATGATTCATTCTCAAGTCTTTTTTATGATTCATACTCACAATAAACAGTATTTTATTTAGTAACATACAAACCTGAAAGCAGAAATCGTCAGTAACAGTAATGGTGTTCACACTTCATAATTTTTTACTATCTAAATAAGAGAAACTATGTCTCTCGGTGGTGTTTGTTATTTGTTTTAAAAGTTCTGGTATTAGATAAATATTAGATATAGTATTAGATAAATAATATATAAAAAAATATAGTTTTTTTTCTTTGACAGTCCAATATTTTTCTCATCGATACGCACGTTACGACACACTGTTTCTGGATACAGTGAAACCCCGTTAGATCGACCTGTTTGGGACTTGAGGTGAGATCGGTCCCATAAAAAGGTCGGATTAAATGGAGTCTATCACACTGGTGAATTAGACTAACATCTGTTCAGAGGTGAATGAAAAATAAATATTAGAACACAAAATATCAATTTATCTAGTACAAATGAAACAGAAAAACTGACGATGACTAATACATAATTGATTTGATTTCTTGGCAAAACCATAACCAAATCGCTTCATCCAATAGGATGCAGGTTTTCTTAGTCTTTTTTTTGGGGGGGGGGCAACTAAAAACACACTAAAAGAAATTAATTGGTCCCGATTTTTTCCCAATCCCTTTCTCAACTAGTCGCTCACCCTTTTCTATTTTTTCAAGTTTTTCCACGATAGTACAAGGTTTCCTTTTTTAGAAAACATAACACTCGTAACACTTTGTCTGATGTTAACCTTGTGGAAGTTAAGATCAAACTGGGTTTTTTTTTTCTTTTCTTTTTTTTTTCAAACAACCAGGAGAAAACAGTGAATTGTCTTTCTAGAAAAATATTTACAAATTTCTTATCGGAAACACGAGGTTCCGTTCCGGAAACAATGGATCTTTATTTTCTCCGAAATAGTCGGTTTATGCGAGGAGAGATGTTTCAAAAGGTCGGATTATTGAGAGGGGTCCTAGAGCAAAAAAGGGTCGGTTTATCGGGGGTCGATATAACGGGGTTCCACGGCATTATATACTAGTATCCCCCGTCGCGGCTTCGCCCGCACTCATAAGTAAAGAACTTAGACAATGTTAACTAATAATTTTTTTTTTTGCTATATTCGGATGATTTTACATTCCAGAGAGGAATGTCTCTGGTATACCTCCAGGAAGCTTGCCATTTGGTTATCCCGCCATTTAAATGACATCTCACACAAAAAAAAAAAAAAAAAAAAAAAATGAAATGAAATTTAATAGATAGCACAACCGAAGAGGTTTAAACATCAACTGAAGAGGAAATTCTCATTTAAGTCGGCATAGCAACACAGTAAGTCCCCGTTTTCCTAGAAGCAAAGAAAGGCGCGTCCTTCCAAATGTGGTCGTTCACATTTTTCACTTGGGAAGATTCATCTAAGATGAACATCCAAAGTGACAAGTGTCAATAGGCCTTTGCAATATGAAAACCACTGCTCTAGACGGTAGAAGGTTGAATTTCAAAATAGAGTGAACAATTTTTTTTCTTGTTATAAACGTTGTAGTCTTTTATGAAAACCCTGTTGTACATAATATGCGAAGGTGGAAGCGCGGGCGGGATTACCCGGAACGTATAAACCATTACAAGACCCTCCCCTTTCCATATTAATTTCGAAGTAATTATTCACCGGTTTCATATTTAGCCTGCCCCCAATTTTGGACCAATGACTGGTTGATTCATTCTATACCCTATAAATGAGGTGGACTCTCAATAACAAATTATTGAGCAAGGACATATCCATTTTCAATTAGATATAACAGCGAGGAAATACATATAGCGATACAAATGATACATCAGGAAAACGCAGTGTAGAAATTGGGGGAATCAGTTTCCTCTTGTTTTAAAAAAAAAAAAATAAAAAAAAAATAATAATAAACCTGGATTATCTAACAATACTTTAATTAATTAATTCATTTTTTTTATCAACTGAGGTACGCATGAAGGTATAGATGGATCCACCTAATAATTTTTTTTAATATTCCAACACACAGCGATTACTTTTATCAGAGAGTGTAAGAATCATGAGAACACTACTGGTTTACTTTTTGTGTAATTTCCTAGCCGTGTTGAAATCTGGTGAATCGGCATAACAACGAAATATTATTTCTGAGCGATATTTTTCCCACATTAAAAATGTTATAGATTTCATGTTTCATATTGAAACATATGCCGTCAACGGGTGTTACTTTTTTCCATATCGAGGTGAATTAGCCCCCTTTTTTTAAATGCTAGTTTGTACCATTTCTGGAGCTTGACAACTTCGCCACATAACGTCACTAGTTATATTGAATTCATATACAATTATCGACGTTACTCGGTGAAGTCAAAATTCAGAAATGGAACAAACTAAAATTTGAAGAGTGGGCTAATTTACCCCGATTTGGAAAAGTCACCCCGGTAGACGGTACATAAGAATACAATTTGTGTAAGTTTCTGATTTTCATATCCAGCCCCATCAGATATAATGAAATTCAAAATATACTATTTTCCAAAAAAATATAATCTTTTGAAAATTCATAGAAATCAAAGGGTTTTTATTATTATTAATATTATTTGTGGTTATACTGCTAACATATCTCAACAAATAAAAAAAATATATCAGATTGCATTTGACACTTTTTCTGCTTGAATAATATTTACAAAAAGTGAATTTTTTTCTGGATTTTACGTTCAATTAGTCCTGTGACATTCACTAAGCAAAAAGAAAGATAGGTAAATAAGTTACGAAACCTTTATTTTTCATTGTAAAATGATAAAAAAGACGGTTTTCGTTTCATTGTTCTTAGATAGATACTTTTAAAGTTATGAATGTTCTTGTAAGCCCTGGAAGCAAAACAAAAATTACCACCATAAATATTCACCAAGTTGAAAAAGTTTAAAAATTGAGTTCGCGATTTCTTCGATTCAATACCAAATGAGTTCTGTTATAAAGGAAGTCTACAGCTGGTTTCTAGATTGTGTCAAACCAAAGAGCGCAATGACTTTGTTAAAATCGTTTTATCTGAAAATGTAATAGTTTATATAATTTTTGTGTAAAGTGGTTGGCTAAATTTCCCAAAGCTCTTTCAATGAAGCTTAAAAAATTCCTTAAAGTTGATATAATATGCTCAACTCCTTAGTTCCGAGTTTTCTCGCTAGACTGAAATTGAAAAATAATAATAGTAAAAAATTAACATAATAATAATTTATTAAAATTTACTTACAATTAGTAATAATAGAAAAAAAAAAAACATTCCCCTATGAATAAATAAAGTTAAAAGTTAATTGTTCGGTAATAAATTTAACATTTAATTTAATAATTATGTGATTATTAATCAAGGTCTAATATCCCTTTTTCTCCCCAAATTCCTAAAATTAATATATAATTAATATATCATATCAATCCGTCAGTTATACGCTTTACTGCTTATAATAAAAAACATTAAAAGGATTTTCTTGTTTAATTTATCTTTTTGATTAATAACGTCAACAATGATCATTATGTCCATGGTACTGGGACAAACCTGTGCCTGAATTCCCTTATATAAGCCTTACATTACTTAAAGTGTTATGCCATCTTCTAAGACTTGATGATGTAGTAACTGTTGAAAAGGGATTTTTTTAAAAATTGATGAATTCTAAGATTAGATGTACCTTTGTTTTATGAATTCACCATTTTATATAACATAAATATTCTATATTTATATTTTTATTATATTTATTTAATCGTTGTTGTCAGTTTTGTAGTTTTGTAGATTCTGATAAATTTCGATTTTCGAGTATTGGTGCATTCCTGAAAAAATGATTTTAAAATGGTCTGAACGAGCTCTGACATATTAGCCCTCATTTATATTAAACTACAGTTTAATTGAAATGTTGAAACTCAATAAAATATTAAGAAAAAAAAAATTAATTATATTTTAGAAAATATTTGATAATATAAGTATTCGAAAGTTTAATTAGAAGCAATAGTTATTTTATCAGCGACGATAACAAGTGAAAATGATAAGAAGAGGATGAGTGGGGATAGAGTTCCGCCTCTTTCTGCGCCACCTCCTCCCAGCTCATGCAGTCCTGATAGTTCTACGTTATCAGAAAATGTCTAAAATTGTTCTAATTCCGTTAAAAATTGTTTTGTTTTAGTTCACATTTTTTCTCAGGAGCGGCGGGCGACTAGTAGCTTATTGTATATTAGTTCTCATTGCCAAGGAGTTGTAGTAATTTTTTTTTTTGTCTTGTTTGGAATTTTTTAATTTGTGTTTTGTAAGGAATTTTTTTTTTGTTTGTTATTGAAAAAATATTTAATGATAATGAGTTCAGTCTTGTATTTTCTCTTGTTTTTAAACTTTTAAATTATTTTCACCCAAGTTCCTTTTATTCATATTTCGTTTAAAACCAACAAATCTTTGTTCTAATTGTTTGGTATTTTGTTTTTTATTTTTTTTACAAGCATCTACCCAAAAGAGCCATTACCATAAAATACAAATGTATGTTTTTTACATTAAAATAGTTTTAACAAAGTGGGTTTCTTATTTCTTGAAGTTTCGCAAGATTAATGAAGGTGATGTTTATGACGTTAGCTAAAAGTACTTTAAAGAATTCATAATCTTTGTAAAACCCGTTGCAATTCCATTTCTAGCTTTCTGTGCTGTCGACTTCATCTAAAGTAATTTCTATACATTTTAGCAGCTTTGAAATCTTTAGTTTGGAACAAATGTCAGGTGTTAATTTGCTTCAGCAAGCATATCTCTTATAGTCCACTAACATATTGTAGAGTCATATTGAATGAAATATGCGATAATTTTTGACTTCATAGCTTCGTTTGGACTAGTTAGAAGGTAAACTTACAAAAGTCCCAGCTCCTGGGGGGTGAGCTTACGGTGAGGGGAGGGGATAAGAAACCATTTTTGGGTTTTTGGATTATATCTCGAAAACGGTGGACCCTAGTAAAATATGCTACGGTGCACAATTAAAGCTTATTAAATTTCCTATAAAATTGTTTCTATACATATTTGTCAAACTTACAACGGTTTTCGAAATATGTTTTATTAAAACTCGATAATATTCAAAAAAAAAATTTTTTTACATCACTTTTGGTTAAACGTTTGCTACAAGTGCCAGACGCGTATATATGAAATTAAAGTACATTTAATGCTCTACAACTTTGATTCGTACAACTTTTCTGAGATACGATCGACAAAGGCACAAGAAGCAAATGTTTGTAATAAAGTGAGGTAAAAAAAAAGTTTTTCTCTAAAATTATCGATTTTCCATAACGTATATCTCGAAAACGGTTTGAAGTACGACAAATATTTATAGGGACTATTTTATAGGAACTTTAATTAGCTTCAATTTCTATTGAAAAAAAAAAAATTCTAGAGCCAACCGTTTTCGAGATATAAAAGAAAAACCCAAAACAATTTAACTTATCCTCCCCCCACTGTTAGCTTACCCCCAATGGGGTAGTATGTTTACTTTCTAACTACTCTTTAACGAACCAAAGAAGTAAAAGATAATCGCAAATTTTATGCACTCATTGCCTGGACTATTAGGCCTTCCGCATTGTCCGTAACTCGTACACTTGCATTTAATACGTTCACGAAACCTAACTAGGTTTCTACTTTTGATATATTCTTACGGACATAGAAAAAGGCATGTAAAGAATGTAGATACAACTAAATATAATCCTCTCCTTGATCAACCTTTTTTGAATTGATACATTCCTGAGGCAAGGCCAATTAATCGATAGAACAGATCTAATAAATCTTCGCTAGGAAGTAGAAGTATCGACTTGTTTATAATGTTTCGTTGTCTGTCTTCTGATTTGATATTTGACCTTCGTATCCGAACGCCCTTTGCTTACAGTCTTCACGTCAGGAGTATAAGATATATGGCAGGGTATCCGGACCAGTTGGGATAGTGTTTCAAACAGGCTTACACTGCCCTCTAATTGTGTAAGGGAAAAGAATGAGATAAGCATCAGAAACTGTTTTACTTATGACCGTTATGCAAATGCGCCGTGTAAATGTTTCGAAAGTTTAAATGGATTCATATTCTATATTCTGGGAACCTGTTCTGGGTATTAAGAAGCGTCGCAAGAGATGACTTCTTCATTAGCCGATGATAATGTGATGAAGAAGAAAGGCTTAGGGTGAACAAGAGTGGGGAATAGATGGGGAGGGGGGTATCATTTCCATGAAATATATATTTTTGCCGGGTCGGGGTGACAGAGGATACGAGCAAGGTAAGACTACACCGATGCCCTAATTGTGAAAGCCGAGCCGTAGTCCTATCGGATCCTATTGCTAGCCGCTGGCGGACCGCCGGACCTGGATTTTGTTTTAATGGCCTCCTTCAAACCCTTCTCTTTTCGTTTTAAACTCATTTATCGCTCTGATATAAAGGATACACGATCCCCAGAGCCTTGAATTGGCTGTTAGTGATATCATTCGGATTTCCTGATAAGGAAATGAAATATTTTACTAGCATCCCTCGTCGCGGCTTCGCCCGTTCTTAAAAGTTAATAACTATCAGTTTTAACTAATAATTGAAGTTTTATTTGTTAATCGATAAAAATCTTGTATTGAAGTAAGCAATTGAGCATTAATTCTTCAATGATATCTTCATTTATAGCAGTAATAATTAACCTGGTAAAATTTCCCTGATTAGTTGTTTGAAGATTATCTAAAAGCTTAATTGGACATCCAATCATTAATTTTAATATATGAGTTGGTAATCCAGATGGACAGAGACTATTATGAAACTGTTGTGGATAACTTACTGCTAGCCCAGTCATTTTAGAAGTTTCCTAAATTCCTAATAATCTGAATTTTTGTATACACCTTTATTACAGAATTTTTATGAATATGTGAAAAATCGACATTGATATCGTGCCAAAAAATTTATAAAGATCAAAAGGTCCCGAAAATCATTTTTCTGCGAATATCTCTCGACCTATTGCGAGGTCAATTGAGGTCATAACAAAAAAAATTTTTCGTGCAATTATCTACAAAAAAAAAATCCTTTTTCATTTTTCTGTAAGATCATCCACTTTTTGAACTGAGAGCTGAGAAAGCGACTTACTTGCGGTAAGTCGCACTTTTTCCGCGAAAACACGTTTTTTGGTTTTCTTTTGTCTATAACTCCGAAACTATTTGTCTGGTCAAAAATAAGTTATTTTCATCTGAGAGCTGGTTAAATTTACTGTCAGACCCTATATATGAAATCTGATTAAGTCCCGTAAAATATCCATGCTAGCACGCTGAGAACCCCGTACTATTGTGAAATCCTTATTTTTCACATTTCTCTTTATAAATCCAAAACTATTTGTCTGATCCGGAATTCCTTTATTTTATCTCAAAGCTGGTTAAATGTACTATCAGATTCCATATATCAAATTTTAATTAATTCCATGCAATACCCATGCTGGCACCCTAACAACTGCAAACTGTTATAAAATCCAAGTTTTTTTTTTGGCACATTTTCTCTATAACTCCTAAACGTTAGTCCGATCTGAAATTTCTTTTTTTAAACTTAAAGCTGGTTAAATTTGCTATTAGATCCTATATATCAGTATATTTTAATAAATTCCTTGTAATACCTATGCCAGCACTCTCAATGTGTAAGTTTTGGCAAAAGATGACAGTTCTGATCTGTTCAGTGGGCTGGCATGGGTTATTCACAGAATTTAATCAAAATTTGATATATGCAATATCAAAAAGTAAAGAATTGACATTTTGATTTGGTAATTATTTTCGTTCAGCACAAATAATTGTATTGATTTCATCTGGTTGGATTTTAATTTCTAACCGTAAAAGTAGATGGCAGTGTAGCTAATCTCGTTTTTGTCGCTCAGTGTTGTACAGTTAAATTTTTATTATCCTAAATATTATTATTGCTAAACCTTACTAAAAAGATGATGTATGTTGTTAAATTTGGTTCCAATGGGTTCAATAGTTTTACCATTGCAAACTCATTTCCAGAATGGTGCTAGCCACATATCGTTCAATTTTTAAAATTCACTGGGATCCACTCGCCACACATATTTATAGATTTTTTGATAACAATATAATTTAATTAAGCGAAATTTTATTATCAATTTCATTCCTCATACAAATACTTATCTTTGTAACCTCTTTTGAATGGTGCTCGCCACCTAATGGTCAATTTTCAAAATTCACTGCGCACCACATGTTTATCGCAATTTTAACAACAATTTAATAGAAAAAATTTAAATTTTATCACTCCTAAACCTTCCTGGAACCATGAAGATGAGTTCAATTTTGGTTCAGAATGGTTCAGTAGTTTTCGCGGTTAGTGATCACAAACGAAAAATGGCTTGTCCTTTTATATAATAGTATAGATATAACACAGTGTATTCGTAAGAAGAAGAACAGTTTACATATTATGCCATAAAAAATATATTATTCAACAAATCATAAAACCTTTTCCTTGGAAAACCAGAAATGTTTTTTTGTTTCTTTGACTATGATATTTCTTTTGACTGGGGTAACATTTTGACAGGCTCTAGATCTGTTGGTGTTATTCGGATCGGAAATTTGTCGAAAGTTTTCTGATCTGAAATTTAATGGAAAATATTTTTGTTGTATAAAAATTCCCACTAAGACCTATCGTTCAGTGGCTATATTGGTTTGAATGAAAAAAGTAACGTTTTAAACCCTCTTAACTTTGTTAGTTTCGAATACCGATTAATTGTTCATTAATTTAAATTATTAATTGAAGTAATTTGATCCTTTTAATTCTTAAATTTAAATTGGTAATAGCAGTAGATTATAAGACATTTCCATGATCCAATATTTTCCATCAGGGAGAAATTGAGTTTTTAAAGAAAATTTTTCTAAAAAGGACCCAGCGATCTCGTACTACTTCTTAAAATCGTTAGTTTCTAGCATTACCATTTTTTTTTTTCCTGAGACTTATTCATCAAGATTGTAGATATAATGTTGTGTGTCAATAAGATTTATATCGGCCCCTTGCGATCATTACGTCATGTATTCGATGGATTATAGTTCTAATGTGAATTTGAATAAATTATTTAGGGATACGCTCCATCAAATGAAAAATTCTAAATATTACCTTAATTTAATAAATTGGGTGAATTTTTTTAGTATATTTCGTTTTTTATTTCACCTGAGAAATGGGATTTAAAACATAAAACATAATGGTTTTTTTTCGAATTTCGCTTCATAACACAATTTAAAAAAAAAAATAATATTTATTTATTTTTTCACTAAGTATTAATTTTCTCTTAATATGAATAGTGGATTGATAGTATCTTACCCATAAATTAAATTTCAACGTCCGTGAATTCAATTGAAATTGTTTGTTTCTTTTAATAAACTCTGATATCCAACTAATATTTCCCTCACCTATATAATTCATATAATAATAAGAAACTGATTAGAATATGTTAATAGACAGCAATAATTAATGTGCAAATATGCGTGGTAATCTCTGCAGAATACAATAGGAAGTGATAACAGAAGATGGAAGTTCCACCTCCTCATGCGCCACCTCCTTGCTCATGATGTCCTGATAATTCTGCGTTTTCTGAAAATGTCTAAAATTGTTCCCATACCGTTAAAAATTTTTTTGTTCAGTTCACATTTTTTCATGCATGCAGCGCTTATATACATATAGTTTGTTAATGTAATCCTTGTCACGAGTTTATTATTATTATTTATTTGTTTATTTTTGGAAGGTGCAGTTTTTCTTATTTACTTTTTTATTTGGGATATTTTTAAATGTTTATGGTTGATAAAGTTTTTTTTTTTAAATGGGACCAATTTATTTCGTACAGCTTTGAGTTATATATTTATTTTCTAGTAATAGTTTTAATAGGTTTTATTATTAATATTTATTTATGTTTTAATTGAGGTCTTAATAATTTAATTAATAAATTTATTGTCCATGCCGGACCCTATCTGTCCAAACAAACATTTATAATTATACTACATTGTGATTTATTAAATCACTGATTCAAAAATATATGTAATTATTATTATATTAGGAATTGGTTAACTCTATATATAATAATGGAGTTGTGTGGAACACATGGATATTTGAAAAATAAGAGTATAAGGACTAGTTACGAGGTTTATGAGTTATTGAGTGAGGTGTTATGAGGTTTGAATTTTAAATATTAAACTGAAGTTGGCATTTATCCCGAAACATGTGTCTACGACTCTATTTTGCTTAAAACATAAAAAGAAATTGCATAAGGACTTGTCTTTAACTTTATTGAACACATATCGCTCATTTGCTGCAACAGCTCAAAAACTTAAATTTTGCAGGACAGTATTGTGAATAAAGTACAGGACGATCTGAAGACATACAATGGTGACATATCCTGCTCTCTCTTAGTGAATAGTTGAATTTCAAATATAACGTTCTACCGACTAAAACTACATAGGTGAATGGTTCATTCACTCGGCATAACTCAAATGCTTGTTTTTGAGTTATGTCGTTGTTGCAGCAAATTAGCGATATGATATTTCCTAGCAACTCAAAACGTCGAGCTCCAACGTAATACGTCGGGCACTGTTTTACTTTCCTCCCTGGAATATCATGTTAATAGGTAATGTAAATATAATATATATATTATGGTATATTACGTGATAGGAATAATTAAATTATGTTCTGAGAGGACAGTATTTTAGATTCCTCCAAGGCGTATTACGTTCCGCTGAGACGTTTGTTTAGGAGAGAAAAATGAAAAAAAAAAAAAATATATATATTCCAATTACATAGTCTCTTTTTTTCATTAATTTTGCATAAATCCATTTTCCTAGTTCTATTAAACTTATTTTTTTAACTTCTTATTTTCTTAATTTTTTTTTCTATTAAACTTATTTTATTGGCTTTTAAAATAATTGATAATGTTGACCAGCTTTTCTTCACAGACCAGCAGAGTAGATATTACAAATCCTAGCATATGTTTGCTTGGTCACTACCACAATGTGTACCGATGATGAAATGATTTGAAGTCACAGTCAGCCATAAAACTGCCTAAAAATCGGGTCAGACCTCTTCTGAAATTCTATTTTCGTCCGAGGCTGAAGGTCGGTTAGAGTGTGATTTGGGGTTCCCGTCGTGTTCACTAAACAACCGAAAAATATTACCTGTTATTTTAGAGGCTGTCCCATTCTTTCATTCTTTAAATTATCCCAAGCCTCGGTCACAATGTCCTTCGTGTTGACCTGTATCAACAAAAGACACATTTTTAATGTTTTGTAAGAGAGTCTTTTGTTTTGCGACATCGAACCATTTTAGTTGTGTTTTTTTTTTTTTGTATCAGTATCGACGAGGAGCTCCGATTTTGATGTTTAAGTCGCTACTTTTCGTGGGGAAAAGTTATTCACCTTCATTTAAACACCAACTCTAAATCAATGTTGAAACTAATATTAACTTCTGTTATACTTTCTCATATTAAAATGAGAAAATAATTATGAAATTATGAAAAAATTATGGAAAGAAGAAAACATATGAAATATAATTCATAATTCATAATTAATTCATAATACAAAATATGAAACACTAAATCAATGTTGAAATAATATTATATTAAATCACAAGTAATGTTAACTCCCGATAAACTTTTTCACATTAGGGAAGTGGAAATAACAAATTGTAAATACATAGAACAAAATCCATGTTGAAAGTTATGTTGTTAATTTCTGCTATATATTCTCATAACACGGAAGTTGAAATAAGAAAACATGAAACTTCTGATGTACTTTCTCACACTTCTTTTTAGATCGATGATAGTACATTCTGTCTCAGCGTAGAGAGAAGGTAATATGGATGACCAAGTTCATTTTACATATTTCCAGATTGGGTATATGTGAAAATGAAAATTCCTCACATAAGGGAAGTGAAAATAACAAATTAAATTATATAAGACACCAAATCCATGTAAAACTAATGTTGTTACCTTCTGTTTCACCTATTCAACAAATAAATACCATTTAGTACCTAGGACTTACTTTCGACAGAAGGATTACCTGGGGCCCTTACGTGAAAATGAAACGCCTCAGTATAAACAATTGACTCTATACTCTATACTTCACAAAGAATCGACTCTAAAAATCAGACAGCGATTAAATACTTACTTACTCGAACCTTTATGGACCTATGCATCACAAATTTTTCGGACACATTCAAAAAATACAAACTCTTCTGTCTCAGGTTTTAAGAATCATAACTCGCACACCCTGGTACGTCAGTAATAGAACACTGCATACAGACTTGAACATACCCACTGTACAGGATCATATTCACACTTCATAGAAAATAATTGATGACAAACTTCAAGGACTATACAACAAACTAATTCAAAACATGGCGACTTTGGATATGCCTGAGACATCCCGAAGGAGGCTGAAGAGGAGCTGCCTAAGAGATCTAAGAAAAATCTAAACAAATGCAAGACTGGAGTAGGTGCTGAACTCCTCCCTGCCTGACATGCTTATTGTCTTGGGTTGATCGACAGGTGTGGATAAAAAAAATATATTGAAAAAAAAAAAAAAACTGTTTCACCTTTTTACATTTAAGAAGGTGAAATAGCAATAAAACACACTAAACAACACAATCATAGTTGGAACTGTAGAAATGGAAGTGGTGTTATAGGAAAGATCTATCGATAAATGTGAAACTCTATGTAAAGCGTAGGAATCTCGTAGTGCATTGCAGGTTGGGCGATATGGTGGAGCGCCTAGTCGGTGTAGATACCATTTTATTTTTTTATTTTATTTAATAATAGAAACAATTATAATATTTGTTATTGTTATAATAATGCCTAGTCAAGAAAAAATATAAGTTGTCTTAGTGGACGGAGCCTGAAACTCTCTCTCCCTTTCGATGACGAACCCTCTGCCTCCCACTCCTTCCTCCTCGAGCTGAGTGGCACGCGCCAGATAACCAACCCTCGGGAGGACACTCAACTCCCCTACCAGGAGCACAGCACTCTGCAGGAGGTGACTCTTACGTCAGGCGCCTTCAACTACTTGCTTCTTTAATGCTCCTTCCAACGTTATTATATACATATACATATATTTTATATATGACAATTACATATTTATATTGATATATTTGATATGACAATATTATTATTTATTTATTTTACATACGTCGAGTCATTAGCATATGCTTTATTTATAATTTTAGATTCATAAAGATTAACGTATTTTTATTATTTTTTTTTTCTTTTTGGAATAAACTTATTATTTTAATTAAATAGTTTTTAAAAAATCATTTATTTCATAGATACGGTACAGACTCGGTGATCCGGGAAGTATTACCGAAAATATCGGATTACTAGTCCAGTCAAATGAGGGGTGTAGAGTGCATGACATAAGCGATTATTTTTTACTTCATACCTTAGGAGTAAAAAAAAAAAAAAAAAAAAAAAAAGCGATTCGACTCAATGCAAGAACTATAGGGGAATCAGTCTACTAAATACGGGATATAAAGTGTTCTCAATTGCCCTGTATAACCGTCTAATCCCATACGTGGAATCGCAGCTTGGAGAATACCAGAGTGGATTTAGGGCTAATCGTTCAACCATTGACCAAATTTTCTCGCTTAGGCAGATGACGGAAAAAATGAATGAGTTCGGTAGCTGCATGTGGCTACTCTTTATAGACTATAAAGCTGCATATGACTCAGTCATCAGAAAAGAATTATATCGGGCCATGAGAGAGATGGAAATCCCAGCTAAACTGATTCGACTCACAATGTGTACAATGAATGACACGACAGGCAGGGTGAAGATTGGCGGAAAGTTAGGAGACTCATTCTCTATAAGCTCAGGACTGAGACAAGGGGATTCTCTTGCCCCGCTACTGTTCAACATAGTCCTTAATGCAATTATAACAAGAGCAGGACTGATATCTCAGGGAACCATATTTAATAAAATGACACAGGTAATGGCATATGCTGACGATGTTGTCATTGCAGGAAGGAACCGACAAAACATCAAGGAGGTATTTGCGGTACTTGAGATGGAAGGAAAAAGAATGGGTCTCCAAATAAACGAGGATAAAACAAAGATTCTCACGTTAAGAAGGAAGAATCCAGTGCACCCGCAGAAACACTACATAATGGGAAACTATAGATTTGAGTGCGTTAAAAGTTTTAAATACCTTGGATCGATGATCAACGACTCCTTAGATGAGGAAGAGGAAATAAAATGTCGAGTAGTGGCAGCTAATCGATCCTATTTCAGTCTATCTAAACTATTTAGAAGTAGACTGCTCAGTCGCACAACCAAACTCAGACTTTATAAAACACTCGTCCGACCCGTCCTGACATACGCATCTGAAACCTGGACATTGCGTAAAGTATCAGCTGAACGTATTGACAGGTTCGAAAGGAAGATATTGAGACGCATCTATGGACCTGTAAAGGAGGATGGTTTGTTTCGACTCAGAAAAAATAAAGAGCTGTACGTACTTTATAATGAACTGAATGTTTCCCAATATGTGAGAATACAGCGAATTAAATGGCTGGGACACGTAATCAGAATGGACGAGGAGAGGACAGTCAG
The DNA here is from genome assembly GCA_003667255.2 of Euschistus heros. Taxonomy (NCBI): domain Eukaryota; kingdom Metazoa; phylum Arthropoda; class Insecta; order Hemiptera; family Pentatomidae; genus Euschistus; species Euschistus heros. The sequence goes on along the minus strand of RCWM02000648.1, from coordinate 399,462 downwards.
AAGACTGTATTACGGAAGCCCCGATGGAGTGAGGCCTCGTGGAAGACCGAAGGGAAGATGGAAGGACAGCGTCTCCGAGGATCTGAAGAAAGCAGGAATATCCATCAGGCGTGCCACTGACAGGGAAGACTGGGGAAGAGCCGTTGAGCTGGCCAAGGACCGCTTCATGCGCCTGTTGCGCCGAGAATGAATGAATGAATACCTTAGGAGTAGTTAGAAGGTAAACATACTAAAAGTAACTGCCCCTGGGGGGGGGGGGTGAGCTTACGGTGGAGGGAGGAGAAGAGTTCCGAATTTTGGGTTCTTCGATTATATATCGAAAAGGGTAGACTCTAGAAAATTGTGTTTCAAATAAAAATTAAAATTGCCCTAAAAATTTGATTCTATACACATTTGTCGAACTTTGTGTTCGACGGTTTTCGAGATATACGTTATTGAAAATCGATAATGTTCGAGAAAAAAAAAATTGACCTCACTATTTGTGAAAGCTTCAAGTACCAGAAACGTATAAATAAAATTAAAGTAAATTCAATGTTCTACAATTTTGATTCTCACATTTTGTTTCTGAGAAACGATCGTGGAAGGCAATAGAAGCAAATGTTCGACAAAAAGCGAGGTCAAAATGTTATTTTTTTTTCGAAAACTATCACTTTTCAATAACGTATATTTCGAAAACTTTGGAGGTCCAAATCAATTTCATATGAAATTTAATAAGCTTAATTTTTAATTCAAACAAAATTTTCTATAGTCTACTGTTTTCGAGATATAATAATAAAAAAAAAAAAAAAAAAAAAAAAAAAAAAGGACCTTCTCACAGTTTAACAGCCTATTCTAGCCTGGATGGGAAGATCCTGATTCATTTCATGGGTCCGCCACAAAATAAATTGAAACCCGCCCATGTGGAATGCGAACCATTGTCAGACAAATATTAAATAATGAATCTAAAGATAAATATATATACATATAGATCTAATTTGTGGCACTTGCATTGGTTTTTCTCATCGGCGTTTTAGACTTGATTGAGACTCAACTTTTGAATTCTAGACGCAAATCTTGGACCTGTTTGGCAGCTTAGTGATCTGATTCCCACAGTATGAAATATCGAAAGTATATCTGAATTATCTTTTAATTCCAACTCCAAGTGATATATATCAGGTGTAAGTTAATTCGATACATTTTTGATATTTCATTGAAGAGTATTGAACTTTAACATTATGACAAATCAAACAGATTTTCGAATTGTGTCACATGAAATATATGTGTAATTTAACAGTAATTTTGATGATATCTAACTATATTGGTCCATTTTGGTTTGGTTAGTTTATTTGGGATCAGACCATCCTTTATTCAGATGTCTAAAATAAAAAAAAATTAAATAAAAAATAAATAAATTAAATAACCCCACTTCCTGCAGATATTTTAAATCTTGATTTTTCTTGTTTTCCATTTGTCTTTAACTACGGGAGTAAATGTCTATGTGTTTACAGTAGGAAATTTTAAGTTTTTTAATTTATGTTTCTTTAGTTATTTTATTCAGTTTTTTTTTGTACACGAGCCGAATTTTAACGGGAATCCATTGTTAATATAAGCTCAGCTATTATGTATGCAAAAGAACAAATCATAACGACAAAAGAAAATTGATAAACTTAACAACAAAAAGTTTTGGTAAATTTACCAACACGACCCCCGAAGAATGCTTAGTTATTTCTAGTTAGCGTGGTGTTAGAAGATCCAGGAATATCGTGTATCATAGCCCTTACAGATGTTCATTAAAACTGTTCCAATTACTTAAATTGCAAAACTCGGGATAGGGATAATTAAAAGTGTAATAGATCCCCGAGGAAGAGTATCTCTGCCCCTATTTGGCGAACAAAGTGAAGATTGGTCTCCTCACACCTCGGAACTTTAAACAATGCCTGTAGTAGCTAGTGAATGTATGTAAGTTTTTTCTTTTATCGTCTGTAGTCCAGTATCCATCCCTTTGACAAATCATCGGTCTACTTCAAACTTTTGTTTAACCTTGTAGTGGATATTTGTGTAACATTTGATTTATTCTATAAGAAATTTCTAATCTTTTGTCGAGTCAGTCGTCACCTTAGTAACCCCTAAGGATAATGGCTCGACTAGATAGATTGAGTTTTTATTTGGGCGATCAACTACAAGGTTATTACGCCCTTTTCATTTAAATGGTGAAAATTTATTTTTCTTCGTCCTTTATTATAATTTTCGTATTATATTTTGTCGTAAAGTGAGTGCTCTTTGAATAGATTTATAATTTTGTTAATAGAGTTTCTGGAGTCCTCTAGAGCAAGTTCTGTCGATCGGGGTATTTTCTTAGTCCCAAAGTCTTGTTGATATAATATGCAATCTTCTATTATATGTTTAATGGTCATCGGAGATTGACATCTTTCACAATGTGGTTGGGCCTCTTTTGTGATCAGATATGCGTGAGTCAGGTTAGAATGTCCTATCCTCAGCCTTGTTGTAACAACTTCTTCTCTTCTATTACCCCTTATTGCGCTTGCCCACTGCTTCGTGCTTTTTTTTATATTTCTTAGCTTGTTCGTCATTGGAGTTTCGAACCACATGATTTCCCACTTAGTTTTTACTTTTTTCTTCAAAAGCGCTTTAATATCATTTGGTTCATATATTTTTAGTGGTGCGGTATTCATCACAGAAGCTTCTTTGGCAGCTTTGTCCGCTGCTTCATTTCCAGGAATTCCGGAGTGTCCAGGGGTCCAGAGAAAAGTTACGTTTTTTTTTATGGTTTTTTAGTATTTCCAAATTACTATGGATCTTGTCAATTGTGTGGTTAGTTTTGCTGAAATTAGCTATACTTTGAAGTGCTGACATTGAATCAGTACAAATTAATAATTTTGAATGTCCACTGTTGACGGATAGGTAAAGTGCTGTAGAAATCGCCTGCAGTTCTGCAGTGTGTATTGTTGTATAATACGGTAATTTATACTTGTGGGTTGTCCCATTCATAATTATTGCAAAACCAATGAATTCATTTTTTTTGGATCCATCAGTATATATTATGTCGTGGTCTGAATATTCTTGTAACTTCTCGTGAAATCGAAGACTATTTGATCCTGTGCTCTTATGCTTTAAGCTTAGATCTATTTTATACTTCTCATATTTCCACGGAGGTAATTGAAAGCCACAGTCGGCTTGATCCAACGGCATATCATAAATTTCTTTTATAACTTCCTTTTGTCTGATTGCTAAAGGGGCGTTTCTTGTATTTATTTCGAAATTTCTGATACAGCGGGGATGAAATATATGATGGTAAGCTGGATTAGTTGGTTGAAGCTTAAGTTTAGTAATATAACTGTTCATTAGGTCTTGTCTTCGAAATTGCAGAGGTGCTATGGAGGCCTCAGCACAGAGGCTTTCTATTGGGCTTGTCCTAAAGGCACCTGTGGCTAATCTTATTCCAGCATGGTGTATAGAATCTAGAAGTAGGAGACGACTTGGTTTAGCTGAAGAATAAACCACACAACCGTAGTCTATTTTAGACCTTACTATGCTTGTGTATACCATCAGCATCGACTTTCGGTCCGCTCCCCAAGAGGTACTTGCTAATACCTTCATTAATCTAAGCCTCTTGAAACATTCTTCTCGCAGGTATTTTATGTGATCTAACCATGTTAGTTTGCTGTCTATTACCAAACCGAGAAATTTGATGTTGTCGCAGAATGTTAAATTATTTTCGTACATAAAAAGCTGAGGTACGGGGCTTGGGTTCTTCTTTCTTGAAAATATCACGCCTCTAGTCTTTTCTATGGAGAATCGAAGATTTTTGCTTTCAGACCAACTCTGTAATTTGTTTAAAAACATTTTGTAGGGTTCTTCTCATCCCCTCGTGATTCCTAAATCTTAAAAAGATGGCTAAGTCATCAACGTAAAGGAATGCTTTTATCGACCCAGGTATTACGTCCACAATTGTGTTTATTGCAATCGCAAATAGTGTACAACTTAAAACACTACCCTGAGGAATTCCATTAGCTATTTTTTTACGTCTAGAGATCGATGTTCCTACTCTGACACTAAAATATCTTTCAATTAAAAAGCTTTGAATAAACTTCGGTAGCGTTCCTCTCAATCCCCATTCATACAACGTTTTTGTTATTAATCCTCGGTCTATTGTATCATATGCCTTTTCGATATCAAAAAATATTCCTATCGCTTCCTTTTGTTCTGCAAACGTGTTAAGAATTTCAGCTTCTATTGTCACTAGTTGGTCTAGTGTGGATCTTCTTTTCCGAAAACCTGATTGTATAGGCGATAAGAGGTTAAATTTTTCTATCACCCACATCAGACGTCTATTGACCATTTTCTCCAAGACTTTAGACAAACAGCTAGTAAGTGATATTGGTCGATAACTGTTAGGATGTTGCTTATTTTTTCCCGGCTTCAGTATAGGGATGACTATTGAATCTCTCCAAGCCTGAGGATATGTGGATGTTTCCCAGATTCTATTGAATATTAAAAGAAGTTCGATTTTAATTTCCGGAGGAAAGTGTTTTATCATTCATTATGCACTTCGTCTATTCCGGGAGAAGAGGATTTTGTTTCATCTATTGCCATCTGTAGTTCCCAGATTGTGAAGGGGCGATTGTAATCGTGCTCGAACGAGCTACCTTCTATCGTAGATGGAGTAAAATCAATTTCATTATCGTTTATGGTTCGATTATGATTGATGTTTAAATTAGAGATTGCTGAGAAGTGAAGCACAAGATTTTCCGCTATTATTTTGGGATGAGTTATAATTTCATTTTGGATTTTTAATATTGGGGTCTCTATATTGTTGTTACCGGCTATTTTATGGATTTTTTGCCATATCTTTTTTATTGGGGTGTTATAGTTTATAGATTCTATATATGAAATCCAAGATATTTTCTTTTTATTCTTTACAAGGTTTCTAACTATTGCTTTTTGTTTTTTATATTCTATCAGTTTGTCTTTCGTAGGTTTTCGCTGGAATTCTCGAAGGGCTTTATTCTTTAAATTTACAGCCTCCCGGCATTCATCATCAAACCACGGCGTGTGGTTTGTTTTAGGGTTTCCTTTCGTTTTTGGTATTGCCTGTTGAGCTGACTGTATGATTTCCTTTGTGAAGCGTCCTACTGTTTCGTTTACACTTTCTGTTGGGTTCATTGTGAATGTTCTTATTTTTTCGACAAATTCTTCCCAATTAGCTTTTTCAAGTACCCATCTAGGATGCCTTTTGGTTTTAGGCATTTCGTTGATGAAATGTGTCTGTGTTGGGAAATGATCACTCCCATATTGGTCGTTTCTGACACTCCAAGTAACATGTGTAAAAAAGTTAGGTGAGGTGAAAGTTAGGTCTATTGCAGATGTAGATCCGGATCTAGGGCAAACATATGTAGCTTCTCCTGTGTTGAGTATAATTGAGTCTGTATTGTCTATTACTCTTCGGATTATATTTCCTCTGGTATTTGTTGCTGATGTGCTCCAAGTATGATGTGATCCGTTCATATCTCCTAGTACAATGTAAGGTGAAGGAACGCTAGCGATTAATCGGGTGAATGCTGTTTCATCAATTTTTTCTGTTGGTGGAAGATATACATTGATTATTGTTACCATGAAGCGTAATTTAACTCTTATAACAATAGCTTGTAAGGGAGTTTGAACATCTATCATTTCTGAATAGAGTTCTTTTTTTACTATTGTAGCAACTCCGTGAGCTCTTCTTTCTCCATCTATTTCTTTGTCTTTTCTATAAATCAAGTAATTGTTTATGCTCAGGTTTCGTATAGGAGCTAGTTTTGTTTCTTGCAGACACAATATATCTGGGTTGGTATCTTCTAGAAGGATCTTCATTTCTTCATATTGAGTCCTTATACCATTGCAATTCCAGCTAATGACTGTCATATTGTTTTAAATAATTAGTGAGGCCTATTGAGTTCTTTGTTATATCTTTGAGTTGAAGAAAGATAAATAACAATATATATGTATATATATACACACATATACAAACACATACACACATATATACATATGTACATACATACATATATATATATATTTTCTAATACTTATTTGAATAAATATTTTGAGATTTCTGGTCATTATTTCTTTTTTAATATTTTTTAGTGGTTTAGCTGTAAAGTAACGGATGTTTTTATTATATTTTGCTAAGCTAGTTATTTTAGGCTATAGTGCATTACACAATTATCTTTATTCATTTTCAGGTGGTTTCTATTTGTTCTCCACTTTTTGATGTATGTCTTTTTGTTTTTGATTTTTTATTTTCGTTAAATATATTAGGAAGAGGCGGAGTTTTAAATTCTTCTGATTTTTTTCCCATGTCGTGGGAATGTGTGAGCACAGGAGTGATCTCCGAAGAGGCCCGAGTACGCACAACAAGCTTATCACTGCCGCCTGTAGCGATTTCGACAGGAGGCGTTGATGAAGAGGGGGGTGGGGAGGGAGAGGGAAAGGTGAGAAATTCTCTTGGAGGGGATTTGTCCCTATCAGAACCGTCTGTCTTTAGTCCTGAACCAGAAGCAGTTACGGTTATTTCATTATTATCTAATAGATGAAGGTCATCGGTTTGACTTCCTACATCTACTCTTATTTTTCTATTAGTTTTAGTTACTTCAGCATAATTTAGGTTATTTATTTCAGGCCGACTTAACTTATATTTCTTTTTTGCTTCGTTGTAAGCTATTTTTTCTTTGAATTGGATTGTTTTGATTTCCTTTTCCTCTAGCAATTTGGGACATTTTAGATCTAAGCTGGAATGATGATTCCCACAGTTTACACAGATGGGCACTATTGATTCGCATGGTGAACCGTTATGTTCTGATTTTGAACAATATGCACAAATAGGTGTTTTTGAACATTTTTCAGCGAAGTGGCCGATTTTTAGACATTTTCTGCACCTTATTGGATTCGGTACATACATCTTAATATTTATTTTTTGAAATCCTATGTAAATAAAATCTGGGAGTGTGGGTAATGAGAAGGTGAGCACATATAAATGTGTTTTTTCTTCTCCGTACCTGTTTTTTTGGTTACTTTCGGCCTGCTGTGGACCACGTTATTTATGTACCCACTAATTGTACCCGTTTCTTAATTTTTTTACGTTTTTTGGTTCGCCACAATGATTATATATTGATTTATATATTAAAAAAGGTGAAACGTTTTTAAGGTCGAAGTTTTTTCTGGAGAGGAGCTCGTTCCTCGATGTCTTCGGGTGTGTAGGTGCATTCCTATTTCTTTTAACTTCACTTCACTATATATTTGGTATTAATTAACTTTAAAAACAGGTCTTTTTCAACTTCGGTGAACCAGGGTCCCTTGGTTTTCTTGTCAAGAAAGTAGGAAAAGATCTTGTTGGTCTGCCTCTGTGAGCTCATGTGTGTTACATGGCTATAAAAATTAATCATTTTCCGAATGGCATCTGCTATTCTCTCCATGTGCTGGTACAGTTCGCTGTTATGTCGTCTTCTGAAGGCCGGCTTTTGCTGTTTTGGTTCTCAGTTGGTTAATTTGTTTTTCAGCAGTACCTGGGGAATCAGAAAATATCGCTAGGCCATCTGCAAAAGCTAGAGAGTCTATAAGAAGATCATTTTTCTTATATCCTATTCTAAGTCCACTCTCGACCTCTTCCTTGCTCATCTCTTTGCGCCGTTCCCGAATAACTTTCTCCAGAACGCAGTTAAAGAGAAGGGGTACAGTCCATCTTCTTGCCTAAAATCAGTCTTGATTTCGAAGACGTCTGAAATTTCTTCCCTGAATCTCACCCTGGAGGTAGTGCTGGTTAAGGTCTGTTGAATAATAATTCTCGTTTTTTTGTTTAAGTCCATTTCTTTCACAATGCGAAGGAGTGTGTGGCGATCTATGGAATCTTAGGCTTTTTGGAAGTCAACAAAAGTATCTACAAACTTCTTTTTCTTGGGTTTTAGATACGAAAGGACAGACTTAAGGTTCATGATCTGCTCTGAACAAGATTGTCCTTTCCTAAAGCCTCCTTGGTATTCACCCAATTGTGAATCAAGTTGCTCTTCTGCTTGGGTCTAAAGGGCTTTGGAGAGAATTTTGTACGTTATTGCGAGAAGGGAGATGCCACTGTAGTTGTTGACATCTGCTTTGTCACTTTTCTTATGTAAGGGCTGAATCAGAGCTGCTGTCCAATCATTTGGGATTTTCTCTGTTCCCAAATTTCGCGGATGATCTCAGTTAGAAGAATCTGGGCTGGGATGTGTTGTTTCTTCAAAGGTAAATTCTGACTCTGGTTTTTCGCAGTTCAGGAGAGATTCAAAATATTTAGCCAAGATTTGGCAGTTATCCTTGTCGTTGTAAACAAGTTTTCCATTCTGATCTTGGAAATGTAGACTTGGTGGAGTGAACTTGTTGATATTGCGTTTGAAAGTTCTATACAAATCCCTCGTATTATTTTTACTGAAATCCTGCTTGATCTGTGTCAGATGTTTTTTTTTCAAAAGTACGCTTTGCATCTTTATTACTATTTTTATTTTTGTCTTAATCATTGAACAGAAAAATTGCACAAATTATAAAAATAATAAAATTATAAATTTTTAATTGTTACGAAAAAATTATTTTTCCAATGTTTCTGTCGATGTAGTCTGTTTTCTTCAAGTTGGCTTAGAGAGACAGAAAACATCAATATTCAGTTCTAGTTCTAGCAGCATAATCTTATTTGATATATATATATATATATATATATATAATCCTATTTAAATTAAAGCCTAAATAGATTAATAAATCAGAAAGCCACGCTAGCGATTTCAGATTTTGCCTCTTCAGGTTGTCTTTTTCCTTCTTTGGCATGGATAACAGATTCTACATGCGCTGTCCTCTTGAGTCATTGAAACCTCATACTGAATATGGACATCTTGATTTCCTTAAATAAATATTAATACAATCTACCGATGAGTAAGTATTACACCTTCTGCACCAGCATTGATAAATTTAAAATTTGATTATCTTTAGTAATTTTTATATATTTTTCATATTCCACTATAATTGAATTTTAATTTGTTATGTCTTTAGGGTGTCAACATTTTTATCTTATATTTTATCCCACCTTCTAAGGGACTTCTTCTTATCCTTGTTATTATCTTTGTAAAAAATAACCATTGTTGTTTCAAACTTCATGCCAAGACGTTTCAAATCCATCAGTTTTAGAAAGAAAACAAAATCGCATTTATTTATTAATTCACACTCCACCATCCATCAATGCCATCGTGTGGTGGACGTTGTCTCCTCCGCATTGGAGCGCGGAATGTACTGCACGGGAGCCTTTCTCGACGTGGAACAGGCCTTTGACCACCGAGTCTAGCACCCAGGACTGCTTTACAATCTCCGCAAATTCCTTCCTTCAACATACTTCCTAATTATCCGTTCCTATCTGAGTGATAGAACTTTCAGAGTAAACCATAAAAATTCCTATTCTCCCCCCTTTACTCTGCCGGTGTTCCTCAAGGTAGTATCCTAGGTCCCATCCTCTACACGGTGTATACAGCTGACATTCCAACTCATCCAGCAGCTTTTCATAAAGACTTATTTACTTGATAATAATCAGTCCTATTTGGCCATGAGTTGAGCTTTGGAATCCACTAAACCTTCCAATTCTTGCTGATTTGGCCTAAACCTTTCATATTTATATCCTTTCATGTTTAACTCCATACCCACTCGAATCTACTATTCTGTAGAAGTTGGGACTTGCTTCAAACTTAATTCCCGATAATCCTCCGAGGCGTCACATGAGAAGATAGCCAAAAACTTTCTAATGTAGAACTCTTATAGAAGGGCTACTAGTGAGTTACCGACCTATCATTGTAATAATTTACTAGTTGTATATAATATATAGTTAAAAAAAATAAAAATCCAAATTACCTAAAAATGGGAGAAGAAATATTCTGTTTCCCACATTTAATTGTATTCACTTTGTTTTTTATATATGTTTTTCCTTTTAAAAGTTATAAAGGTTTTTCTGTGGAAAAAATAAATATTGATTGGTCCAAATTATTAGAAAACTTTATCAAGTGTACAGCCTTAATTTAAAATATTTTTTCAATCGCTTGGTTTAGGTAGGAAAAGATCTCGCAAAGGATATTAATTTTTTTTTTTTTTTAGGACATGAATTTGTTTTTCATTTAGATATTGAACATTTCAATTTCCCAAAATTGACGCAAGGCGGCATACGCTGGCCGGTAGTCTATGTCAAAGTTGTGATGTATAAAATAAGAACAGGATATGTTAGAACTAGCAACAAGCATAATTTGTACAATTTGAGGAGCTAGTAGGAGCCCTCACCTAGCCATCTGCATAATTTGAAGCGAAATACGCGATGAGTGGTTTTACATGTCAGTGGAGCCATAATTATCTCGGCTCTCCTCACCATTATCACCACATGACACCTTTGTGAAACCTAAGTATTTTTTACCTCAATGGAGACTTCACAGGAACCCTTATCTCGCAAGTTTAAATGAGGGGAGAAAAAAATTGTTTAAATATCACAAAAAAAAAAAAAAGTCTTATACCGAAAATATTGAACACGTCACACATTGGTCACTTTTGCTGATCGGGGCGATGAAAATTATTCTAGTACGTAAAAAGCAATAATATCACACTCAAATGCTATATATAGCTATAAATAAACAAAAATAAGAAAAAAAAAGAATAAAGTTATTCGAAGGATAACACGTAAAGTAAAACATTTGAAATAAATTTATGAGATTGGTAGAAATCACAAATAACCCCGAAAAAGTATTTTTGAAAACATTTATTTTAAAGAGAAACGGTTACATATATACCTAAATGGAATTAAATTAAGATTTTTTAAAATAGCAGAAGAGAAAAGAATAAGTTATAAAATTGAATTTTCATAAATCTTCGGTTTCAGTACAGTCACTTTTATCACTACTTTCCCCAAGTTTGTCCTTTTCCACATTCATATTTATGTTGAAGTCCTCTTCTAGTAAGGAATGACTCTTTTTAGATTGCTTTTGACTGTATATACTGATTACAGAGAGTGATATTCTCGAAATGACATGCAGTACCTAATTTTTCTTCTTTTAACAACGACACTGCAGCTAGAAAACGGTTTCATTGGTGTTCCAGATCTTAAAGCCCTCTCATTATACGGTAATCACTCAATAAAAGTTTCTTACAAAGCCAATTTTCACTTACAGTGACAAAAAGTTGATATCGCCGATGATTTTATGATATGACAAAAATCATTAATATTAATGAAATATTAATGTACCAAATGTAGCATATATTATTTTTGTGGTTCTATGAAGGAAAAACAAAGTAATTCAGAATTCATCAATTGGACTGAAGACAAGATATTGATGATATGAGGTCTATACTCCAGTCAATAAACATATTGTAGAGTGCATGAAATATATGATTATTTTTGACCTCAGTCTTCGTTTGGAGTAGTTAGAACACCTTGCCCAGTCAAATAAGATTAAAAAAAAAAAGGCAAACATCGGAAAAAATGAAGAAGTTCTGATTTCTTGATACGTTGTTAGGATACGTGAGAGTAGTGTAAAACCAAGTTTACTATTAAGAAATATTATTTCTTTGTCGAAAATTATCGATTTTCAATAATGTGTATTTCGAAAACCGTTGGAAGTTAGACAAATATGTGTAGGATTAATTTTATAGGAAATTTAATTTTCTTTAAAATTCATTCGTAACATATTTTTCTAGAGTCCACTGTTTTCGTGATATATTCGAAAAACCCAAGAATGGGACTTGGTCCCCTCAGCCACATCGTATGCTCATCCCCCAGTAGGCCAGTCAAATAAGACATGAACATCGGAAAAAATGAAGAAGTTCTGATTTTGTGATATGTTGTTAGGATACATGAGAGTATTGTAAAACCAAGTTTGCAACAATCAAAGACCTGTGCTAGCTCCGTGGTGGTCAAGAAACCTCGATTTTTTCCCACTTTATTCAGAATTTCGTAATTATCTCCAGAACCATGCATCGTACGAAAAATATCTTTCACTTCTTCTATAAAGTAGATGAAATTATCTACAATTTGAGCTCAAGATCTGCTCTGTGGCTCAAATAAGTTCGGCGATTCAGCTCTTCAAAGATGGGGTATTTTTTCCAAAAATTTTTCAAGTCCACTTTATGTCATCTGTTCAATAGAATATCGGCTTCTATACTCATCCGAGGGCATTTTTTCTATTGTAACTCTGTTGTGGATACATTATTACCTTTAATTTATGCATAAAGCGGAGAGCCCAGTAGCTCTTTCGTATTATTAAAAAATCGTCTGCCAAGAAGGATGGCACATAGCTTCCTCGTATTGGTAGATTATACGAGTACAACTGTCCAACAGGACAGTTCAATCCAATCTCAACGACTTTATAGAAAATAATGCCCATGCTAAATAACTAACCTGATAGTACCTAACTACCTCGAAAGTGTCAATCGGATTCGACGATTAGTTCCCAAGCAACACATTTTTACATAATCTCATGTAATTTCTAACGATTGTGAAAAGCCTCCTATTGATTCGATTGCAACTAGATTAGTAGGGGGACCATCTAGACTACAAACTACATACTACCTGGAAATTTTATTGAAATCGGATAAAAATTGAGAAAGTTAGGGGGAGGAACAAGGGAAGTGGTCACATAGTGACGGACAGACAGAAACCGAACCAAATTTTTTCAGGGTGTTCTAAAACGTAAAACTCGAGTGGAAATTTTGATTTTGGAGAAAAAAATATTTTTCCCTCCAAAAAGTGATTACAATGCTTCTGCTACCTTTAGTAGACTAGGAAGCAATAAACATTTTTTATACAGTTGCTTGGTATTAATCCTTTTTGGTTTGTTTAAAATAATTAAGCTAACCTCAAGGGCTTAAAATATAATTAGAAGTACCTCCCCAAATGGTGCTCCAGGAGAAGTTTTTGACAAATAAATGCAACAAACGACGCCTAATCAGCTTCCTCCGGTCCGGTTTAGAAAAAGTGGGCATAGAAACAAGACAGGCAGAAGAGGACGCAGACTCCACCGTCCAGTAAAATAATTGGAGAGGATGTCGACTTGGTGGTTCTCCTGAATTGATTAGGGTCAGATAAGGAAAACGTCTTCTTCCAGAAAAATAGCAGATCAGGTTGCCAGCAATTTTCATCCACCTCGTTCAATCATGTAGATGCTGGCTGCTCTGGAGAAAAATCAACGTCTAGTGGACGAGGTAGACGTGTTCCTATAGCCTGACGTAACTCAGGAACAGGTAGCTGCTGCTGGCATCAAGTGCCTTGTAGCACTGTATGGAGGAGACACCCACGACACTCAGCACTCTTTGTGGTACAAACTGTTTGTGTAAGCAGCTACCAATGCAAAGGTCAACCTGGCTCGTCTGCCCCCAACTGAAGAGGCTGTCGATCAACACTCCTATCGAACGTACCACCAAATTCAAAAATGGCTAAGAGTGGATAAGGATCCATCCTTGTGGGGATGGACCAGAAGCCTGCAGTGCCTGCTACGAGTACCTGTCACAACAGAGCCTGATTCACAAAGTTTGTTGAGATTTATCTCCTGTAAGTGTCGTAAGCAATGCTCTAGAGGAGGCTGCATCTGCAAGAAAGCAGGGCTGAAGTGTTCTGCTTTGTGCAGCTTTTGTATGGGAAAGACGTGCTTTAATATTCCTACAGTAGATATAGAAGACTCCGACGATGAGGACAAGAACACAGGCCTGCGTCTAAGCATATACATATGTAATTTTTTTTCTATGTTAATATTTTTTGTATTAGATATTATTTCACAATTAGCTTCAACCATTCATTATTATTTTTTTCTTTCACAATGATAATTTTTTCCGAAATTAATAATAAACTTACATTAGAAATCTTTTGTGTTTTCTTTTGTCTTTTTCTCTCTCTTTCTATAGAAATAATATGAGTCATGCTAATTATCAGACCCTCAATTTGCTAAATTTCAGAATTTGCCAATTTTGTTTTTTGAAAATGATAGAGCTATTGGCCTCTCAGCTAAGTGCATAAATTAATGGTGATAATTGTTCTGCAACAGAGTTCTAATAGAAAAAATGCGCAGGGATGAGAATAGAAGCCGTTATTCTAATGAACAGATGACTAAAAGTGGACTTGGAAAATTTTTGGAAAAATTACCCGATCTTCGAAGGGCTGAATCTCCGAACTTATTAGATCTACAGATCAAATTTTGGACTCAAATTGTAGGTAATTTTATCTACTTTATAGAAGAAGTAAAAGATATTTTTCGTACGATGCATGGTTCTGGAGATAATTACGAAATTCTGAATAAAGTGGGAAAAAATCGAGGTTTTTTGACCACCACGGAGCTAGCACAGGTCTTTGATTGTTGCAAACTTGGTTTTACACTACTCTCATGTATCCTAACAACATATCACAAAATCAGAACTTCTTCATTTTTTCCGATGTTCATGTCTTATTTGACTGGCCTACTGGGGGATGAGCATACGGTGTGGCTGAGGGGACCAAGTCCCATTCTTGGGTTTTTCGAATATATCTCGAAAACAGTGGACTCTAGAAAAATATGTTACGAATGAATTTTAAAGAAAATTAAATTTCCTATAAAATTAATCCTACACATATTTGTCTAACTTCCAACGGTTTTCGAAATACACATTATTGAAAATCGATAATTTTCGACAAAGAAATAATATTTACCTCACTTTTTGTCAAACATTTGCTTCTAGTGCCTTCCACAATCGTTTCTAGAAAAAAATGTCAGAAAAGTTGTAGAGCAGTAAATTTACTTTAATTTCATATAGGTATACGTTTTTAGTACTTGAAGCAAATATTTGACAAAAAGTGAGGTGAACATTATTTTTATTTCGAAAATTATCGATTTTTACTAACATAAATCTCGAAAACGGTTGTAAAATCGACAAATATGTATAGAATTAATTTTTTAGGAAATTTAATTAGCTTTAATTTTTGTTTGAAACATATTTTTCTAGAGTTTAACGTTTTCGAGACATAATCGACAAACCCAAAAATGGGACCTTTTTCCCTTCCCCCCACCGTTAGCTCACCCCTCCCCCCCTCCCCCCAGAGGTGGGGACTTTTAGTATGTTTATCTTCTAACTATTCATAACGAAGCCTTGAGGTAAAAAATAATCGCATATTTCATGCACTCTACATCCCTCACTTCAGCACTCATTGATTAGACTACTAGCTGTGTTTCAGAATAGTGTTGTCAATTTTAATTGAGTTATGGCGTGATTATTGTCACAAAGGTATTAAAGATCATTTTTAGCTAACTTAAAATTTAAGTTTCTTCGATCAATTTATGACTTTCGATCACCCAGATTTGCAAATGTAACCACTGTGCGTTGATTTAGTTTATGCATTGATAGTTTATCTAGTTGTTAATCATCTTCATACATTTTTAAACATGAGAAAAGAGGATAAATCGTTTCGCATCCATAGAGAACTGTTGGTAGTATAATAAATAGCCTTATATATCCTAATTTTTAAACTTCTGGAGAGTAAGCGCATAATTACCGACAAATTGAATTTCATTATTCCGTTATATTTAAAACCCTATACATAACCTAAACTACTCTAGGCATGCGAATTTAATTCCGGAAGTACATATTTACATCACCGAAATTTTTATCGTTTCTACTACTTACCATATATCTATCTATCATACGATACACTTATTTATCATACCGGCTATTAAGGAATCTAATATTTTATTGAATAATTACCTACATAAAATTGACCAATCCTTGCTGGGCTGTCCATTCCATGATTTGGGATTAAGCAATGACACTCGTTTATTAAAAAATAAATTTTTTTCTCAAGTTTTCATTTGAATTTCAATTCAAAATTATTATTTGTCCATTTTGATTTGAAGACGGTGGTAAGACTGAGCGGAGATCCGTTGCTTCTTATACCAGATGGAAGCTTTCCGATTGGGGTTGTATAAAGGGTACGCGGGGTGGTGTCGGCATCTGGCGGTGTAGAGTTGCTAGGTCGGGTTCCATCTCGGATATCCTAGCCTTCCCAGTATTCTTTAGCCTGCCTCTATCCTCTCTGTGCTGCCTGAGTGTCGATTAGCTTATTGTCTAGCTTGCTGTCGTATCAATAGTTCTGGTGTCCGGTGTTCTAGCTAACTCTGCTACTAAACAACAATTATAACTTCATCCAAAAACACTCTCTCGAGACAAAAACATAAACAGTATAGTACCTAGGTTTTAACTTGTGATCTACTTTTGGTTGCTGCAGTCGAAACTATCTCCATAGTATTCACTCGATTCAATTGAATATATAGTCTAAAAACTTGTGGATTTTTATGAAAGGTCATATTTAGTATCAAATAATTCATAACATAATATGACTCAACTATAAAATACATACTACATACTATACAATACTTCAATGCAACGAAACAGCAAACTAAACCTAGAAATTACATTACTAGACGAGATAGAATGTTGTTTATAATAATAATAAAAAAGGCTTAGCAAACCCGGAGGTTCGATGCCGACACCATCAACCGTTGACAACATGTTGTCAGTGAAAATGTTGTTAGGTGTTTCAATAATGGATTCTTCTTTTAATCCGATTTACGGTAATACATTCTACTAAAAATGTTTCATCAACATTATTCCAATTCGTTTTGCAAAACTTTTGAAATTTTAGAATCATAAAGTTCATACTACAGTACTTTTATAATTTTGATATCACTATTTAATTAAATCCCTTTAATTAATTTTCAGAGAATTTAATTAAATCATTTGAGATTACACATCCGAGAGTATGTGACGAATTGTGATTCTAAAGGATTAAAATTATCACGTACTTGAATCGTACTACTTTTAATAAGGATTTAAAATTTTTTAAAATGAAATCTGTCCCTAACGAATAATTGTTTTTTCCAAGTTTATAATGATTTTATGAAAATAAATACGCACCCGCACTCTGACACATAATTATGCAGATATATATATACATATATGTATATATGAATATATAACACACACACACACACACATATATATGTTATTCAAATTATGCAGAGGACTAGGTGAGTTTAAGTTTATAAAGTTAATAACAATATAAATACATAAAATACACAAGTCATAATTCAATAATATGGAGAAGTATGATTATTTTTATTGTTGTTAACTTTGTTCTTAAAATTACCTGTGTAACTTATACAATTTTATTGCTTTGTTGTGGCATGATGATCGCGAAACGTCGCCATAATGTATTTGTTGCTTTATTAACTGAGCCTCGAGAACCTTATTGAACACATAGGTATATATATTAAACATCTTGGTGAAGAGTTAAAAAAATATTCTAATCGGTGTTCATTACAAAGCACAAAATAAAAAATTTTCATTCAATAAGTAATAATAATGGTAGAAAAGGCAGTATATTATTTTTGTTGGTGTCTTATTTCTATTGATTCAAGGTTATACTTGTTATCATTGTAAGCCTCTAGTCATGTTTTTAATCAATCATTAAAAAAAAAATATATAGAAACATTATACATAGGAAAATAAAATGAAAACAATGGGACGAGAGAGGCGCCATTTCAATTATGCTCCTTGGCAGTCATGAACTCCTGATATAAGCCGGTTCTCAGAAAATGACTACGATTCCTTTAGTCATTCCCAGCATTCCCCACTCATTCTTCGTTTTCATTTATGATGGATGGATGATTCTTCAGTTTTATATAGAAAAATCATAATTTTATAATGAATCTTTGAAGATCATATCCAATATATTATATACACTAAGTATACAAACTATATAATATATAATATTATATAATAAACTTAGTTTATACATACTCAATGATGTTAAACTAGGCTGCTTTTTAGAGTTTCTATCATTTTTCAGTTCTATTTATTAAACAAATTAAAATGTTGAAAGGTGGGTACATTTTTGTAAGTTTCTGGTTTTAACTAATGTTTATATTACTTTTCAATATTTTTGTTAATTAACATAGTTACAATTAGTTGCTTTGGAGTTCAATTAGTTTGGTTTTACTTGAGAGTGTAATAAATTATGATTTTTTTTTTTTCTGAGGAATCTTTCTAGGTGTTTTTTTCTACAGAAATTGATGATTGACGGCGCTATTACATTATTTTTTTTTTTAATTATCTTGGTCGATATTTTAGGCCAAATTGTGTCGGCTCAGTATGGCTGCAAAATATATTTGCTAGAAAAAAGAAAAAAAAAAAACTATAATTGACAAGCATACATTCAATAATATAGTCTAAAAAAATACATAAAAAATTAAAAGGGTTGAAATGAAAAATAAAATGAATGATCTATAGAAAAAATATTGATATAAGGAATAATTATATAATAGCTTATAAAAAAGTTGAAAATGTTAAACTGTAAAAAAATGTTAATACAAATTTTTTTTTAATATATACATATTTTTTTATAGGCTTTGAACCTATTCAGTCATAATTTACATACAGACATAATAATACAGACAATTTTTTAAATTGCTATAATGCATGTTACTATTTATTTATCTTTATAACTTTAAAGTTTATACATAAATATTCATCAATAAATTTAAGTATGTATGTGCATGTGACAACTTGTTTTCTAACACAATGCCTTATCAGTGACACGCTATTGCTATTTGCCGACTAATTAACTGGAATCGATCTACTAATTTAGTAATGAATTAAATCTTTCAGTAAAGTTTTAGTATACTAACGATTATTTGACAAAAGATTTAATCATTATTAAATTAGGTGGTTGATTCCCCAGGAAATTAGTTGTCAAAATAGCTATGTATAAATTTTAGCAATTATTAGATTTTGCCCAACTGTAGTTATGAACAAATATTTTCTTCATTTGAGGTGTTTTTATTTTTGTTCTTAGTTGCAAATGATTGCCTTTGCTGTGCTTGGTGCCAAAAAGTCGGAAATTCCAAAGAGTTCAGCCTGAAGACACCAAATGGCAACAAAGTTTTCTGCTCGGAACAATGTTTTACTCAATGTAGGAGAGCAAGCTTTAAGAGGAATAAAACATGTGATTGGTGCAGACATGTTCGACACACTGTCAATTATGTTGACTTTCAAGATGGTGATCACCAACTCCAATTCTGTAGGTATGTATACAAAATATATCATCAACAAATAGTGATTTTTAGTTTAGATTATTTCTATAAATAATTTGAATATAGATCAGTAAAATCATTTCAAAGTTCAATATTTTTATTATCAATAATAACATACAGGTAATCAGACAAACAAAAAAAATTATGTATTAAAAAACAAAATCATTTTGAGTTTGTGAATTGTCGGTTAAGTGCAAAAATCGCATTTTATGAAAAAAACAAACAATTTTTTCCACAATGATTCACAAATTAGTACCTATTCATCTCTGTAATAACATCATAACTGAGTCCATTAAATGCAAATAAAGGGAGGAGGTAATTAGCTTTCTGGTGATACATATAACCCAAAATTCACAAAACAACCTAACACAAAATATACTTAACCAACTATTTTAATATATATATATATATACACACACACAGCAATATATATACAAGTGCTACAGAATTTAGTTTCAAACTTTTTTTTTCTGTTCATGATTATAACACTATAATATGACTTATAATTATAAAATGTTCCTCTTCTAGTTCCCATTTTTCTATTTTAAACCATTACTTGTTTTCATTGAATTAGATATTAGGTGGGATCAGTCAAGAAACAATTTAGGCAATGTTTGAAAATTAACAAACATATTTTATTTTATTTGCCAACATTTCGACTTGAGTTCCCTTCATGACGGAGTGTCTTTATGTTATAGTTTTTTTTTTTTTTTTTTCCAATTTGCCATCTGCTCTGATGATGGCTATCAAAGATTTGACCGAAACATTGGCAAATAAAATAAAATATGTTTGTTTCTTGGGGTTTATATGCATAAAACCATAGGGTCATCAATGACTGTGTGGGGTCACCTGTGGTGCAGTGGTTAGCATAGCAACCTACTAAACCCAAGATCGTGGGTTCGCAGCCCGGCAGATGACCTTAGGATTTTTTAAAGGGAATAAAAAATCCTTAGCTATGCTATCCTTCAGAAGGGAGGGTAAATGGGGGTCCCGAGCCTGTGAGATGTTCAGGTGTTAAAGATCCCTATCCTAATTATACCTAGATAGGCAAAATTTAGGACTCCCACTGTGGCATCGTCTGATTAGCCATAGCAGCATAAAGTGACGTTAAACGAAATAAACAAACAAATCAATTCCTGTGTTATTCTATAAATATGTTTTATATTCAAACATTGTCAAACATTTTTCCTGACTAATCCCACCTAACTTATATATTTATCCAGTCATTCTAGTAGCTCTTTCCTAAACCTTTAGATTGCTGAACCACTTTTTTACCTTTATAAATTAATATGTTCATATTTTGACCTTCTTTTTCTTGATATTATATCTGTGGCTGTCATGAAGAAGTCTATAAGTAAAAATTTTATACCTTTCAGAAGGGCATTTTTGATCATTTTCATAATTCCAGTCATTACTCTAGAAATACCATTTACCCCAAAATAGATACTTTAAGGCCTTATGAAGAAGGACTTTAATTACTTTTTTACATCACAAATATTAAAAGTCCTGCTTTGTAGATTAATAGTTGTATACAAGATAATTGGAATTATCCACTTGATCATTACAACCCAGTGGTATTAGTACATAACCTTATCCACTTATACTAAATCAAATTTAGATGGTCTTGTGGACAGTTTTCAAGCAACAGTCAATGTCCAGATCATTTCTAAGTTATTAACCTTCAAATTTAAATTTAAAATATTAAAAAAAAAAAAAATAATAATAAATGTTCAAATAATTATATGTGACAGTATAATGTAAATAAAATTTTCTGTAATGCAAGGATTCAAAGGACTAAGAGTAGTGATAACAATTGAATCAAACTTAAAACATCGCAGTACATTACTATGCTGTCTAAATGTTAAGATCTTTATTAAAACACAATGTTTATCAATCATAATTAATTCCAAAAATTGATTTAAATAATATAACATATATTTTTAAATATTTTAAAACATAATTCATTGAAAATAAACAATTATCAACAACAGTCACCTAATTGTATCTTTAAACCAATTAATGCTTCTTCCTTTTAACCTTGCTGTTTAGAAAAAACTGATATTAGGAGTATAAACCAAGCTCACATTAAAAATTAAAGGTGTAATAGAATTAATTCCAGAATTTCAGTGTTTCTCTGCAGAACTCCTTTTGTCATAAGTTTACAAACACATGAGGTCAGCATATTCTCATAAATTTATCACTTTCAGCTAGATATTTCAGGAAATTTTCCCATTATCAGATAATCTTAAAATAATTCTATTTTGTATGAATCAATTTATTGAACTCACTATGCAAACAAATTAAATTAAACAATTAAATCTTACCCTTTTTTTATTTATTTTTTTTTCTATGTCACACTTATTTGTTGTACATGGTCACGTATTTAGTTTACCATGATTGGCACTCGTGTATTATAAAATTGGACAAAACAATATGGAAAAATAAGTGTAACACATCAACAAAGGTAAGATTTAAAGGTGAGTTAAATAAATTGGTTTTTATAAAATAGTGTTATCTTAAGGTTACATGTGGATTGGAAAATTTCCTGAAACATGTAGTTGAAAGTAATAAATTTATAAGGAGTATATGCTGATCTAATTTGTTTATTATCAAACCTCCTCAGGAGTAATTGAAATTATCATAAGCTAATTTCTCAGTGAATAGATGTAAGCAATAAAGTTTCTGATTTACTTCTTCAGTTAATGATATGTAATACATAGAAGAAGGGATATCAAATTTTTTTTTTTTTATATTAAGAATTCTTTCCACATAATAAATGCAATTTAAAATGTTTTTATAAATACTTTGTAAATAGTAAAACCAAGAATTTCTGAAGTCATATTGCAACATATAATGACATGCCCTCTATCAGACATCCTTTTAAACCTGAGGCAGTGGTTGATACACTCGCTAGTAGATAGCAGTGCCTGTATGATTCCGTTTCAACTCCATTTTTTTTTAATGAATGCTTTCTTTAAAACTCACCAAGCATAGATTACCACTCTTAGCTTTTTGATGTTGATTGTCTGAAATATTTGTTTAATTCTTTATTTATTACTCCTAATACTTAGAATATATGTTGAATGCTATGCTTCTTTTAATCACCGACTCGCGAATGTTTTTCTATTATTTTCTTTTAACTTCTGTCTAAACCAGGTTGCAATTATCCTGTAAATATCATATAACCCTAACCACCCCTATTATAATGCGTTCTAGCTGATCTAGTTCGCTGCCTAAGCTCCCTTCGAGGCGAGTAAGGTATTACGCATAGCCGTCACACATGATGATTTATCAGTAATCATTGTGTTCGGGTAGTATTGCTAACAATAAACAGTGGTAAAGCAGGATACGGCAGCTGCGGTTTGTATCGTAGCTGTTTTTCTTAATTGCCACTACAAATAGTCCCATTGCTCTATTTTAATCAGATAGTCGGACGTACTGGGGATAGTGTAAAATTAGGTGGTTTGTTTCACTTAGCTTTGTTTCTAAGTTGTTACGTTTCGAATACATGCCGAAAAAGTTACTGTGATTATGAAAATGCTACCAATACCGACTTAACTTTTTTCTCCTGGATAGGAAGTCTCCCCCGTTTTCCTCCAGTAATTTATCTGATTTCCCCCAAAGCGTTGTAGCTTTTTAAATTTAACTATGAAATATTAAGTTTAAAAATGCCTTTATATCTGAATTAGAAACTAAGAAGCGGGCGTTTTGACTTGATTCACAAATTTGAATGCCGATTTTTGTGTAAGTAGTAGAGACCTATAATAGTGCAAAACTAGAGTTATAGCCGCCAATGAACATTGGGAGCCGTTTAAAAAAAAAAAAAAAAAAAAAAAAAAAAAAAATGAAAATCACGTTTTACTTTTTTTTCTCAGCTCTTTGTCAAGGTAGAGAAATGATTATTTCATGTTAAACTGTAGTTTTTTTTCCTATTTGAAATAAAAATACTTCCGTTATGCTCAAGGTACGACCCGGGTTCAGGTAGCTCAAAAATGACAATATTCCAATGAAATCCGCTGTAAATCAGTGGAAATTTTTTTTCATGAAAAACATCTCAAAACTCGATTTAACCCACCAAAAAACCCTTAGGTATATGTAAAATTTTATTAAAATATTGATTTTTTACCCCTTTCGAGGACCTTAAAATTTTGAAGTTGAGATTTCATCAACTTCTAACGGCCATAACAACTGCTGTGTTCAACCAATTACAGTAGTAATAGCATATAACATTGGGTTTACTCCAGATTTTAGTGGACAAAAATTGATGTGAATGAAAAAATCCAAGGTCAGCTATAACTTGAGATATCTCGATATGGGAAAACCTCCGGATTTTGGCTAAACTATGCAGTTTCACCGTTTCTAGATGAACTTGAAATTTGGCGAAATATGTGAGATAGCTCACATTATTTACATTTTTTCAGAAATTGACAGCCTCTGGCCTTCTAAAATCATACAAAATTTTAAATGTATGGTTTCAATCGGATGGTGAAATATGTGAGATAGCACCAATTATTTATGTTTTTTTTTTTGTTTTTTTCAGAAATTGACAGCCCTTAACAAAATTTTAGGGGTATAAAAATTTAATTTTTAATTTTGACAAAATTTGGTTTCTACATGTTTTTTGAGATGAGGAATCTGAAAATGATATCAGTTTTTAGTTTAAAAAATGTTGTCACCTATATTATATAAATAACACTTTTAAAAGGATCTATTTATATTATTATTTTAATTTTTACACACTAAATTTCAAATAACACCATTTTTTTAAAATATAGGTTGGGGGAGTTTTTTTTTAAAACCAAAAATTGGTATTATTTTTAGATTGTTCATCAATTGAAGGGTTAGATTGATTCAAATGCTACTTGAAATAAAAATATAAGTGAGAAAAACTGTAATAGGTCCCTACTACCTACACAAAAATCGGCATTCAAATCTGTGAGTTACAAGTCAAAATGTCCCCTTGTAAGATAAATTTATGTGATTCGGTATTCTTATAAAATAAAAATAAATAATTTTTTAAATATTTATCTACACTACTGGGGCGAATCGACATTTATTATTATTAAAAAATGTAGGGTATAAAATGGCAAAAATATTTTATTATTAAGTTTTGTTTGCAAATTGATGATAACAAAAATAATGCATTGTCGCAAGAGCACACAAAAAATATATCAGTAATTTAAAAACTTGTCATCAGCTGGAGTTGTGCATCCGATGGATATACTGCCGCATGTTAAAAAAAAGAAAATTACAAAAAATTTTTATAAAAAATAATTCAAAATCAAAATGTCCTGTGAACTAAAATAATGAAAATAAAAGCGATTATTAAGTGAGTGAGGCAATGGCAAATACATTTCACAGTTCCTCTTTGGTCATCAGACCTTGATGATAATGTGCAAACCCCACTAAAAATTCAATAAGTGCTCCATTTCTCCCTAAAAGCATTTCCCCATTTAGGTGCAAAAGCTTCTATAATTTTCTCCAATCTGCCTCCCTGGTTAATGGACTTATACATGTAACACAAAAATATCTGACATTTAATTGTAAATTAAAACGTATGTAAATTTCTAAAATAGCAGTTTCCTTCTTTTTTGTGAGCAAACCTTTATATTAAATTTCAATTAAGAATTAATATTTTTTAATTATGACACAAAACCAAAACTGATTAAAAAATAAATTGTAGGTTATGTAAGTTCTTTATTCAGTATTGTAGAAGTTATCGATTTCATTTTTAGTAAATATCAAGATCTTTCTTAAAGCTGATAATTAATTAAAAAAAAAAAAAAAAAAAATCTGTTTCCTAATAAATATCCTATTAAATAACAAACTGAAAGATGATTGTAAAATAAAAATTATGATCGATTAAAGCCAAGTTTTAATTTCAACCAACCTAATTTTAATCCTAGAATATAATGGCGGACTAATGACACTTGCTTTTACTTTGCGTTTGCTTAAACCATTAACGCACTCCATTAAATTTTTAATTTAAATTGTATTATTTCTTTCTACATGAATTAAGAAAGATATCAAAATTTCGAGTCCTAAATTAAACATCAAAATTAAACATTATTAAAAACTTAAAAGTAATCTTAACTCTTCACTTCAGCCTAAAAAAATATATTTTAATGTTTTGTGCTGAAGTTTAGGATTACCCCTTCTCTGATGAAGGCTTGTGTTGTAAGCTGAAACGTCGGCTCAATAAATTGATGAAATTTTATTATGGTATATATAACTGCACACCCAAACTAAAGATAGTTAGGCAAATCAGAACAGTGGTTCAACTGCTTTGACTCATGTCAGGTACTTAATGGATATTCAACTTTGGAACTTGATGGGTTTAATATAGAATAGGATGTCGAGAGGGATCAGTCATAAAACATAATTTGATATTGACATATTCTTATTTTATTTTCCAACATTTTGGCCATATCATTGATGTCCATCATCAGGGCTACAACAAAAATATAGTTGAATACAGATATAAAAAAGAGATCAACTAACGATCAGACATATTCTCGAGGAATGCCCGCTGTACGAAACCTTTTTTTGAGAAGGAGCGGCTGGAAAGAAGACTACCGGTAATGCTTGGAGATAACAAATATAATATTGACAAAATTATCACATTTTTGAAACAATATAACTTTTTCGAAAAAATATAAATTAAAAAAAAAAAAACTAAGGAACCAGGACAGTAAAAAGCATAGAAGTTGAGTGCCCAAAAACAATTAACCTACCCTAACCTAAAAAAGAGAAACGGAATAAAAAAATAAAATAATATGAAAAATAATAGGGTTAGTAAACAATTTGAAATGATTTGAAAAAATGTTGATAAATTATACAAAGATAAAGAAAATAAAAATACAATGAAATAATTAATATAATGAAATATTAATTATATATATATATATATATATATATATATATATATATATTAATATGGTTAATATGGTTATATATATATGAATGGACATTATTTCATGTACATAGAGGTTACATATAAAATACAGTAAAATAAATAAGGTATAAGATGATCAAAAGAGGCAATAAATTGGAAAACAAAAAAAATCTTTTAAATGCGTAAAAAATAAAAGGGGGGATTAAATAAATTGTAAAAACAAAGTCATGAGTAAGTAAAAATTAATTTGTTAATATAAAACAGAATAAATTTATCACAAAAAATATATGAGGGTATGTTGAATTTAATTATATCTATAGGAAATTTTAATTTCTTACTAGGGTTTGGATTGGCAAGATATATCCCATCTGAGTTACCTAAACAACTTCCCAAAACTTTTTTATGTGAATTAAATTTAATTTTACCATCTCATGATATTTAATTTGATTTGATTGCAGTGATAAATGCCTCAACCAATACAAGATGAATATCTTCTGCAAGGAAACTGAGGCTCATCTTGAAGCCCATCCACACTTGCGAGAGAGCACTGCGAAGGATAGTGGACCTGGGCTAATAACACCCGACCTCTGGTTGAGAGACTGTCGGTCACCTGTGAGTGAAGAATCTCTCAGTCCACAACCAAGCCTCACGATGCCAGAGGGCAAAAAAGAAGTATGTACTAATTCAGAAAATAAAAGTTTTGTTATATCTGTTGTATTTTTGTAATAAAATGTTTGCAAATGTTTTCATGAATTATTTTTAAAAATGTTTATTTTTTATTCTAATTTTTTTTTTTCAATTTAAGTAAAAAATAATTTAAGTTATCTAATGAATTTTTGAAAAACTTCTAAAGCAATACATTCTATATTTGTATATTGTTGCCAACAACAAGGCATTACATCATAATGTATTCCAACTAGGACAGGAAAGATGTGATATTCTACAGGTTACCAACCTAATCTAGCCAGTGTAGAAAGGTCAATATTCATTCCATGGCTCCACTGTATCCTATTTCATTAAACATTTCTCATTAATCATAATGATTGTTTGATTCTCATACAGTCATTCCCCGCTCTAGTTTAATATCTAAAGTATCTTTATTGATTTCATCGTTAAAAGTGTAAAATATTTTAAATTGTTTTTACCTTTAGCAAAGCCCTTAACTTAACAAAGCTAATTAATAAGACTATATATAACATGGTAATTTGATGACTTTGAAAGTTCATATTTTTTTCTGTTGAGAAAATTAATATTACAGTTACAGTGATTGTAATTCAAATAACACTTTAGCATACCTATTTCTAAGTGAAGGTTTGCAACTATGCTTTAACTTTTTTGTATAGTGGAATGAAATTAAATGAATGTGAATTTGTTTCAATGAAGCTCTGGTAAAGTATCATCAATCCTAATTTAATTTTTCTTCAGATATTTGCGTGAAATAGTTTTGGATCGTTGTTTTCATTAGATCTGCAGTTTAATTAGAATTTTAGGTTATTAATTGAAATCAGTTGTGCTTTTTTTAATATTTTAAGATCAATTCACTATTCTCACTGAAACGAAGTAATAAATTTTATTTGATGGTAATAGATACATATATGTAATAAACTTGTATACTAACTGTATGAGTGGTTGTCAGTGATTTGAGATGCACCATTAATCAGTCATTTGTTGATTAAGATCACGATTTCACATTACTCTTCCTAACTTGTTTGTTTTGTTTACTTATCTATTTGATCGATAAGTAAAAATGAAATGTTTATCCCACAGTGATCAGCTTCATTTTTGTAACACTTTATATTTCTTATTAATTTTATTTCTTCAGTTAGGAATAGTTATAGGAATAAAGGAATAGTATACTTTTGAAAAATATGTTTGTGTTATCAACATAAAAATTAAAAAGTAGTTTTGGTCTTTTCAACAGAAAGAAACCAAGAAAAAAGGAAGACGTCAAAGAAGAATAGCATCACCTCCAAGGATTCCCTTACATCCTCTTCCACCACCTCTTTTACCACCACCTTGGAGAAGAAAACCTGAGGTAATTTTTAATGCTTATAGTTTTATTTCTCAATATTACATGTAAATCTTCTTTATAAATTAAATAAAATAAGTACAGACTGATAGGATAGTATGAAAGATTTAAAAGAAACTTTTTTTTTTTTTTTACAGGTTCCAGCATTAGTTCCTATTGCACGTCCTGTGCCAATGTTACCTGGTCTTTTACCACCACCTACAACACTCGTTCCCTATCCTATTTTCTTTCCGATACCTATTCCCATACCCATTCCCTTGCCGTTACCTGGACTCAAGATGTCTGACCTTGAGGGTGCTAAAAAAACTGAACAGACTCAACCTACTCATCTCGCTCAGCCCCCACCTAGGAAGAGGAAGAGGATCTCTGACATCTCCCAAGAGAACGATGTTACCAGGAAACCAAAAACAGTCCCTGCCTAGCATTTTTCTCACAAAGATATATAGTTTCATAACAATAGCTGCTGTCATCTACCACTTTCTATTATATTATGCAAAACAAAACAAAGGCTTAGTGAACAAGAGACAATCTAAATTATATATACAGAGTATTTTATCTAATTCTGAGCAATTTTCAATCAAGCTATTCTGCTAGCTTATATCACATACCTATAAAAAAAAAATGTAATTTTCATTTTTTTGTTTTTAGTACCGATTCAAGTGTTATTTTAATGGTATTAAGTCATTAAGTTTAGACAATTTTTTGTAATTCAACAAACTATGTGTATTGTTATAAATACTTCAAAAGTAATTTAGGCAATTTTCTCTTAGCTGGGTATATGTTTTATACTTTTTTGTTGTATAATTGAGTGCTACTTTGTAAATACTGTTTAGGAATTATTGATTGTAGTTATGTAGGTTATTAAAAGGTGCTATATTGTTGGTTTTTCATCATTTTTATATGATAAAATATTTTTATTTTTTAGTTAAACTGTATAATATTTATTGTTATTGTAAAAAAATAAATAATTAGATTTCATTTAAATTCTTTCATAATAAATGAGCTGTGGATTTTCTAAACTTTTGTTTAAAAATATTGGGTAGAATTAACAGTTTCAAATCATTTAAACGTAGTATAAAATAGATGTTTCAAGTTCGTAAAGTTTAATAAATGTTTAAAATAATAATAAAAGTATACTTGTCTCCGTCAACAAAATGTTATTTGGAAGAAAACAAACAAGAAATCTATATAAATTGTAAAAATATAAAAATAAACCATAGCTAGTATTGTGTACCAGCATCT
Organism: Euschistus heros; assembly: GCA_003667255.2. Taxonomy (NCBI): domain Eukaryota; kingdom Metazoa; phylum Arthropoda; class Insecta; order Hemiptera; family Pentatomidae; genus Euschistus; species Euschistus heros. The sequence goes on along the minus strand of RCWM02000648.1, from coordinate 370,166 downwards.
TTTACTTCCTGTTGACTCCAATCCTTTATTTTATTTTAAATTTTAATAAATTAAGTTGGCTCTAAAACTGTTAATGGGTCATGATGGCCTCCTCAATAAGCTTCCGCCAGTTATCACCTGTCCTTTGTGGCCTTTTATCCAATTCCAGACCCCCAGCACATCTCTCACATCAGCTGCCACACTGTCTGCCCATCTTAATTTTTGTCTGCCAACTCTTCTTGTAAGGTACAGTGGCTCTTCAAGGACTTATCGGAATTTCAGATCTCTCCATTTGGACTATGTATCTTGCCCAAATTTGCTTTCCTAATTTTCCAATCCTATTTTCAACATTTTCACATTTTTTTTTTCTACAAATTACTTTTTGTTCTCCAGACCAGTCTCTCTCTTTCACAGGTCCAAAAATGTTTTGGAGGATTTTTCTTTCAAGAACGAAAACTTTTTTTTTTTTTTTTCAATTCTTATGAATATCAATAAATTTCGCCATTATAGTTTGATAAGACAAACTGAATTCAATTGTAAAATTCATTAAGATTTTTATGTAATTTGAATTTTTTTTTATTTGTAAGGACTTAAAATTTTTCTGTAATTCAAACGTTGTATTTAACTTCTTTTCAATAAAATTCAACGAATTTTAACTTACAACTGGTTTTTGGTAAGAGCTCACATGGGAGTATCAATACTAGATCGAATGAAAAAATTAAGATAATATAATAGCATAGACATTAAATGTATTACTAGATTCAATATCCTTTATGAATAACATGTAATAGGCAGGAGAATGTTTATATCTATAGATATATTGTGGTACAAGTTGTGCCAAGAATATTTAAATATAAATGAAGAAAACTCTAAGCATATAACCACAGATTGAAAATGAATAAAGAAATGGAAATTACTATAAAAAAAACTTCCCTTTTAGCTTTGCTCTTGAATGGATTGTGGGCAAGTTTAGAATGAAATAGCAGCAGAAGAAGAATAGAAGAGGTAACTATAATATTGAATAATAAGGAAAAATATTGGATGTGCCTAGTGAAGGAACATATCTGTTTAAGACAGTGTTGCCGGGTGAGCTAGAATATTTTCCCCAATGGAGTAAGGTAAATTTCTCCAGACTGAAAAGAAAACTGGCTGAGAGACCTACTTACATAAAAGTAAATTGAAGACAAGGAAGGGGTGTCACTGGGCACTCATGCCTTACATACCATTTTTTATTTATATTCTAAATTCAGTACATCCCCTGATTGCCAATTATGTTTTTGTCAGGTGTGAATTTAAAAAATAAAAGTGCAAAAAAAATCTCTGTCATAAATGTATTATTGTGATTAAGCTTAGAGGTTTCTCAAATAATATGGCTGAAATCCATGAAGGTCTTGCTGAGGGACCGTGATACTTAGACAGTTTGGGTGAAGGCACCTCCATGCTGAGAGGAACAAAGGAGGTAGTAAAAGAAGAAGAAGGTTTCTGAAATAAAAATTTAATAGTACTATAATTACTTAATCATAATATTATAAACGTGTCATACATTATTATACCCCAAAATAAAATACCAATAAACAAAATAAATAAAAAATAAGCTAAAACATATGTGGTGGGGTTACGTCATTTAATGCTTCAGTTCGGTAATGGCTTAACACTCTCTGAGACATCGAATGATCATACCACTGATATATTATAAATTAGTGATTGAGCATCAAACTCTGGTATGGGAGGTGATATTTATTTCTATCAGTAAACTGGAGATCAAATTTAATAAAATAAAAATTTAAATTACGATGGTTTAATTGAATACAAAATAACATAAATTTTATTTCTAATTTTTTTTTTCATGCTCATTTTTTAAAATTTTCCAATTCTACTTTGGATGTCCGATTTCCCAACTAAGACCAACAATTCTACAAAAGTGGGGACAAATCCCCATACCTTGCAGTGCTGATTTTAGGTGTTTGAGATGGATAAAAAAGCTACCTTGCAGTGCTGATTTTAGGTGTTTGAGATGGATAAAAAAGGCTGCAGTGGTGTGGAATTGCATTCAAATGTCTTTAGGAGAAGATGTTGTAAAGATTAGGATGGGGAGCTTGAATTTTAAGAGGTGGAAGATATATATATATATATATATATATATATATATATATATATATATATATATATATATATATATATATATATATGAGGCAGGGCAATTATTGTTCATAGTAGGTAAATGAATGTACTTAAGAAATATAGGAAATATTTCTTATAGATGAATGATAAAAGAGGGAAAGTGTGGAGTACTGATCCCCAAAAATAAATTTTCTTAATGCACTTTGGTCTGTTGTCCCACTGAGAGGCATTCATATACTACATATCCATCACAATAGACAGATATATATAGTTAGGAATCAACAGCAAAATGTGATAGATAGATTTTAGAAGATTAATGTAGGAGTTGGAAAGAAGAAGGGATATACTGGAACTCTAAGGGAAGAAATAGGAAAGCTGATTAAGGTTGACTTTGGTACCAACTGCTTTGGTAGGGTTAGAGAGGAGAGATTGGTACCGATAAAAGAAACAAGTTAAAAATGTTAATGGTTATAATTTTAAAAGAATAAATAATAGAATGATCAAAGAAATAAAAACTGTAAGAATATAATTGTAGTAAATACTTAGTTGATTTTTTTTTGTTTAATGCAGTCTTGCTTAATATCACTGGTAATTTTTGTTAGTAGATTTTGAGTAGATGGGTCAAAACCTGATTGATGGAGATCCAATAGGTTGAATTTCAATATAATTGGAAGCTTCTTTTATTACATCAGTCATTTAAAGGATTTAAGAATGTTAGAATGAAACAAAAATAATTTAATTTCAGAAAAAGATTTTTATAGGAATAAAAAGTAGAGATAAAAAATAAAAATCACAAGATAAGTATAAAAACACAAAAAGAAGAAAACAAAGAATATGCCTAGAAAAATAAAAGTAAGTAAAAAAATAACAATAAATATATAAAGAATGAAACAATTATCTTAAGATGTAGGGTTGGCATTTTTGTTTATAGGACCGGCAGATCTTATTAAGAGCTGGTAAGGATTGGGAATTAGTGTGTTAGTATGAACCCTTGATTCTAACTCTAGTTATTAGTCTAATATAAAATATTTTCATTTCTAATATTTACATTGACTTATTGTTGAATTCCTTGTGACTTGAGTTGGCTTTATTGGATTATATATACATATTTTTAAAATGCACATCCAATGTCAGAAGAAAAAACGTTTTCCACTAAAAACAATTTCTAATGTTAAATGTTGCATTAAAATATCTAGTATTAAAATTATCAACCATTAGATTATGGTTTGTTTTGATCAATGGGTTATTTTAATCTGGAAGTATTAAATTACAAGGAAGCAATGACTGGATGTGAAGATGCATCAAATCTAATTACTGGCAGAAAGATTGGTGAAAGTAGTAGAAAACAAAGAGTAGAATTCAATCATTTTAAAATATGTCATTATAAGTTTAAAAAATGTAATATGAAATAAAGCTATGTATACATATCAAAAAGACCTGTTCTAACAATCTAGTAAAATAGTCTTGATGGAATAGGGTTAGAAAGGATTTATTCTAAAAAAAAAGGAAAAAAAAAGAAAGAAAAATGTAAATAATGAACATTTATATTTTCCAAATAGTGGTATAAACAACTGTTATATATTTATATAACCTCATAAATATGAATTATTTACAAAACCAATATTAATGGTAACTCTTGGTCCTAAAAAAACAAAAAAAAAAACCAGTAATTTTTGTGATGTTTTGTCTGATGTGATGTTATATCTTTCACTTCATAAGACAAGTTATAAAAATTAAATTAATGAATTTTTCAACACTTTAAATGTTCTTGGTCCCTGTCGGTTTTGAATTTGGTCAGAAAAAATGTATGGACTTTAGCTAATATTAGACAAGTAATAAGATATTTTTGAGAAGAGAGAAATTAAAATAAAAGTAATGTGCTTGCAGTATTTATGAAAAAATAATTCATAAATGAGTTGAAAAATTCTATTAATTGATAGAAAGAACTTAAATTAAGAATAATATACAAGAGGAAATTATACAATGCTAAAATTTGTAAATACACAGTACACAAATACGTTAGTTTATTGTATTCTGTACACTTATTGATATCAATTGGACTAAAAATGTTATGGGTATAAAAAATGCTCATTAATTTTTAGTTGGAATGGAATTAAAGTGCTACCCAGCAAAATTTATCACCAAGTAAATTAATTTTAGCTGCTTTAAATTGCTAACAACCATATAGTTATTTTGGTCATATTTAGTAAGTTGATGATTAAAGAATATATTTGTTTTAAAGCTAGGTATTTTTTTATTTACAGTTTAAAAAAGAAATTGCACTTATGTTACCACAGAAACACTACTGTAGTTATGAATAATTTTAGTTATAGTTATGAAGGCCAGGGATAAAACCATAGAATCTGTGACATATATGATGTACCAAGGCATTTCATTGAATAACAGAATAGGTGTATTTAACAAAGGCTATTTATTTGGCTGTGGTGCCGAGTGTGTTATAATATTAAGTTCTTTTTCATCCTTGAGAATGAAATGTTAAAAGTTCAATTCTTTCTTCAATGGATTAACATTTATTTAATAGCAGATATATGAAATGATTCTAAACCATCTCATTCTGGCTGAAACAGGATGATATCCTAGAGGATAACTCATCTTTCTTGCCCTATTTGAAGATAAAACCTTAAATCTCAATAAACAACACCAAAAGCTGACTTTGACTGATAAATGAATAATTTTTTATTTAATCATTTGTTTCAATGAATTTAGAATCTATATAAGCAATTATAGATATGATTTATGATGGAAATATGATATGATATAAAATATTTCACAAAATATTGGGTAATGCATAGAAATTCAAGAGTGGTGCTTATAATTTTCAACAATAGAATAGGGAAACTATTCTACATCTAAAGAAAGCACAACACTGTATTTGTGCCAGTTATCAAGTGGCTTCCCACATCTGGTCCGAAATTTTTAATTATTTAAAAATCGCACTTAATCATGAAATAAAAATCACTATAGCCCTCAACTTATTTCTAAACATTAAAAACCAATAAATCAGCATATTCCAAAACAAATAGCGGTTACCAAGTAGCAGTACCTGATAGGTTTATCAAAATCAACATTTGTAAATGGTAAAAGAGATAGAGTAAAAACTATGCCTTTTTTTTTTTTTTCAAACAACTTATTTTTATTAATAAATTTTTGATTAAAAAAAGAAATGTGTAATTTACATACAGGCAGAGTTCAGGGAATATTTTTTTTTTTTAAAATAAAAATCTAAAATTCATCTAAATGGTGCAAGATATCCTTTTTATTTTATAATTGTTAATTCACAACAATAGCATACCTATTTATACATATACAATTTTATCCAATTAAAACACAAGGAATATTGAAATTGAAAAAAATGTTTCGATGAGGAGATTGTTTTTTAAAGTAGTATAAGGCCCAATTCACACAGAACGGACGTCTGGCAGAGACGTGGCGCGGACTTTTGTCTCTTCTACGTCTCTCCTATTCAACAAATGGACTATTGGTTTAATAGGAGAGACTCCGAAGAGACAAAAGTCCGCGCCACATCTCTGCCCGACGTCCGTTCTGTGTGAATTGGGCCTAAAGGTGACATAATTGAATTAAGGTTATGATTATATTACCTTAATAATATTAGTTTTCATGTTATTAAAGTATTTTCAATTGTTCGTATTTTTTCTAATTTTTAAAAATAATTTTCTTTCTTTTTTAAAGAATACATAAGCAAAAATAATATGTTTGCAAAAATAAAAAGTTTGCAGCCAATAATAAACACAACTGAAAAATGTTTAGATTAGGCATATAGAGTTGCTGTTTTAGGAAATGGCCTGGGTACATCAATGTAAGCCATATTGAAAGGTTTGGCTTTTAAACTCTTAAAAAAATCAATGACTAGTGATTTTTCAAACTAAGACAATAGATTTTAAGTAACATAAGTAGGAATACAAAAATGTAACAACAATTAAAATAAATAAGTTTCACATAACTAATTTTATTTTTGGTAAGCAGTTTGCATTAGGATTAACTTTGGTGGGCAGTATTTAACTACAATACTAAAATCTCATAAAGTTTAAAAAAAATATAAACAGATCATATTATAATAAATTTTGTCAGTATGGAATACATACATTAAAAAAAATGTATAAGGCATTTCAAGTCCAATAGATATTCATATAAACAATATACATATATATTATAAATTACAATAAAAATAGCATTATCTCTTACATACACATATATCTCTTTTATTATATTCTTTACGATAAAACTACATCCAGAAAGATAATACGACTAATGAACATTTTCATATCGCACTTCAATGGTTCTATTTAATATTTTTTAATAACTAGGGTACTTTATTCGCATATTGTGTTTTCTGTCTATTAATAATTAAACATCAAAGACACACAAAATATACTTTTGTATACACAAAAAGTACAAGGTTGGGGGTTACAGTGGGTTTCAATCTCACAATCAAGAAAGAATAATGATTCCTGATGACTACAGTGAACTGAAAGGAACTGGATGCAGAAGACAGTTATTGAATGATTACTTCAATTGTACTGTGTTCAATTTAAATAAAAATATATCTAACAAATTAAGAAAATTATATAATTATATATGATATCCTAATAAAACATAAATGAAAAACTATATACAAAAATATCCCTGAGGTTCTGTTTCATGGACAAAGATATATGTTTAATTGGCTTCTGAAATTAAAAGAACAACAACTGTTTAATTAACGATAACTGTAAACTATTTTAAAAAAATATTATAAACAGTGAAATCTTTAATAGTGCACTGTTGTTTGAAATTGATTTAAAAATAACTGTTTTTTTCATTGGCATCCATTTTTTATTAACAGTTATGAAGAAAATAGAGTTTGCATCTCGAAAATATTCTAGAATTTTAACAGAAATGGATTATTAAGAGAAAAAAAAAGTATTTATTTTAATAATAAGGACTGACTTCTTGGAATTGAACACCAAGATACTATATTATGAATGAAGAAACAGAATTATATGTACAGTTGACCCTCATTATAATCTGGACTTGGATTGGAATTAAGAGCCGTTTCAATCCCTAATCTAAAAATAACTTAAACAAATACCATATTACTAAACAGAATTGAATAAAAAGTTGTTAGATCATATGTGAAAAGGTGATTCTACTTGTAATAATTTACCCACCATCAAATACAATCTATACATAAGGGAGCTAGATGATTAAACACATATATTAACCTGAACAGTAGGAAAAAAAAGATGTTTAAATTTTGTAAAGAAATTAGAGGAGCATGTAGTGGGGAAACCTATACAAACTAAGGTCCCTACTCAGAATTTATGGAAATCTATTGCCATTTACATTTAGTTAAAGAAAAGAGCAATTTTTTCATCTATTTCACTTTTATGGATATCTTTCCTTAATTCTTTTGTGCCAGAGAAAAAAAAAAGAAGATGGAACAATATATAGTTATAAAATAAATAAGGAATTCCAGAAAGTGCAATTAAGAGAAAGATTCAGAAAATGCAGTCTTTAACATTTTCTTGGTAATTAATCTAGATTGCTGAGTCAAAATCAACATATCTTTGTATTATTAAATAATTATTAGTTATTTAACCAGTCATCAACAAGTCTCCTAGCCGCCCTGAAGACCTGTAAGGTAGGTCGAAACACTGACAAACTAATAAAGGTTTTTTAACAATATCCTAAATACGTTTATTCAACTTTTGGCTGCACTCCTGACCAACTCTACAATTCAATTTTACAATAAACTATTCCAATTATTAGTTAAAAGTACATTACATTGAGTTTCTACTCTCAAATGAATTGTAATTTAACAGTTCTAGCCATAATATAATGAAGTTACTAATGTAACTTGGCTGGTTTCATTTCCTCTAGACACCATTTATAATGAGGGCCTACTGTATTTAAACCAAAAAGGATTAAAATAACTTTCAACATTCTAAATTTTAGTAAAACAAATATTATGCTGACCATTTTAGGTTATTGAGTCGCACAGTTAATAAATAATTAATTTCTCAATGTCTGACATTTTATAAAAAAATATGTTTCAGTTTAATACTTACTATTTATATTAATTTAAAGTGACTCCAGTAAGAGTAATAATGGGATCACACCTAAAATAATCTATTAGATTGCATATAGAAAATATGTAAATTATTTGCTTCATATTGTAAAAAGAAAAAAAAATACTACAAACAATTCCTGATAGCTCATATCACCATCATTAATCATTGACAGTAAGTGAATATACCAAAAACCAAATGAACTTGATAAATTCTTTGTTTCTTATAACAAGAGACAGATTTCAAAAATATCCCAATTACATGAAATTGCAATGAAAGAAAATTATAAATATAAAATTTTTCTTAATATAGTTTGAGATTGAAATGATTTGTTTGCCTTACATAGAATATATAAAATCTGCATCCTAGACAATTTACAATTCAAAGGGTGCAATACAATGTTGGTTATTTATATCACCAAAAATATAATAGAGAACATTTCAGCTACCAAATTAAACCCCCGTCACGCTATATTAAATGATTTAAAAATAAAAATTAAAGAATTAGTATGAAAAACTAGTGACTAGACTGTCTTCTAAATTTATTCGTCCCACAATCAAACAGAATAATGGTAGAGTACTTTAAAAATAATATTGATTATCAAAAACTATGATTTTAACAATTTTTTTTTGTAAATAAAATACATTTTTTTTTTTGGTATTTCAATACATTAATGAAATTATCCATTTCAAATATAATAAATGACTTTACACTGTACAAAAATACATTTATATATATATAATATATATTCCATATATCAACAATATTATTTCATACTATGCTCCATATTAAAAATCAAAAAATTCTTACATTCTCAAATTAAAATACTCATTCACATATTTAACAATATTTACAGGTACATGTTACACACCTTCTTTAATTATTTTTAAAAAGGTGTTTACGGCTTTTAAAGCCAATATAGAATAAATACACACTGTTATCCAACGCACTCAGTTATATTGTGAATGCATTTATGTTAATTATACGACGCGCTTCACCTCTCCAGCGTCGTCGATGGAGAGGGACCTCGATCTATATCATACTTTACTCTCAGGGCCACCAGCAGTATGCTTGAAGGAGTTTCGTATTTTTGAGAGGTGAAGGGCACAAATATGACCATACGTTTTGTTGTACCAGTCAGGAGTTCTTCCTCTAAAAACATCAAAGTAAATCAATGTTAGGTTCATAAAAATATGGGTGTTTAGGGATGGCTTATATAATTATTTAATATTGTAATTTGATCCAATTGATAAAACCATTTAGTACCTTCCCAGATATAAAAATAAATTTATAAAGAACTCAATTTTTCCCTGACTGAGAAAAACAAAAGGTTATGGATATCCATTATCTACTGCTTCTGATGAGGAAACTGTCATCAAATTTTCGATCCGAGCAACACGAACAGAGCTAGAGAGTGTCAAAAAAGATCCAATACTTAAAAAACGAAGGCAAACCTTCACTTTTTTTTTATCCACACCAATATAGTTCCTAAACAGTAGGTTTTAGAGACAAACGTTATATAACAAAAAGTATTCTCCATTAAATGTCTGACCAGGGAACTGTAGTCAAATTTTCGTTCCCAGCAACACCAACAGAGTGAGAGAATGTCAAAATGTTACATTTTTGAATGAGATAAAAACGTTACAATAATAAAGTATAGACACCCAGCCAAAAGACATATGGTATCTAAAATATAAAAAAAAAAAATATCAAATTTGTTTCAATTGCAAATATTTACTTTTAAATTAATTTCAGATTATTCAAAAAGTAATGGTTGAAGAAAAGTAGTTTCTAATGTAGTAGTGAAAAAGTAGTTCTACTTATTTTCATATTTTCCAAATGAATTGGGAAAGTAGTTCTGATTGTTTAAATATTTTATCCATTTAGTGGAATAGTTGTAATATTAAGTTTTAAATTTGTATTTTGTTAATTTTCAAAATGTTTTATTTAATTATACTTAATCGTCATCATTTGTTAAAACCAATAGCCATAAAACCATATAATTGTGATGTCACAGTGACATACTACTTAAGCCAGATTCCAATTGCCCTTGGTTAATTAATCACTTTATTAACAGAGGAAAAAAATCGCACTGCTCAGTCGCATCATTTCACTGCAAAATTGGTGACTGATACAATCAAAATTTATCAGATTGGACTAAAACAACGCCTTCACTTTTTCTTATCTTTAAGGTAAATATTGGCTATATGTTTGGACAATCGATAATGTTGCAACAAATCAATTGATCTTAACTAAAATTGGAATTAAATAATTCTGTGAATTTTATCATCTTATAAATATTAGATCAAATTATTTTGTTTATTAGTTAGTTGTTTTATTCAATTTAGTTTAATTTAATGTATTTTCAATCCATTATTTTTTTTTTGTTTTGTTTATTTATTTTTTTTTTAAAGGATAGCAAAATTATTTTGTGTCATAATCTGGAAAAGTTGTGGTGGAGAATTATGGTAAGCCCCTCTGCCCAACAATGGGCATATTGTTTATCAATAGTAAATAAATAAAAGCCTGGAACAACTATAACAAAGAAATATTAAGAGTTTTGAAACATTATCCCACATTAAGAAACAAGAAATGAGCTCCTTTTTTGTAGAGCAATATACTTATTTTTATCAGCTGTTCTTATGATGACTAAAACATTCAATAGACATGAATTAATTACTGATTAATGTCTGTGAATTGATTAATGGTGTGAAAACATACTTTGTATCAACACGGGAAAGATGGACCACCCTACTGCGGCCAGAACCACAAGGCTCGATGAGGTACCTCGAGGCGAGAACAATGCCCCGCACTCCTCCAGATAATACTTGACCCTCAGGGTGTTCTACTGAAGTTTCAACAATTACACAAGCTCCTTTCGCAAGTTCAGTCCTCCAGCACCTGATGAAATATATTTTATTATTAACAATTAATATCATGCATATAAGACAACATATGCAGTACATTAATATTAAAGAGCAAAGATTTCCCATTTAGATGGCCTTATCTATAATTGACTAATAATGTTCCTCGTAACAAAAGTCTTCTTGATTTCACTGGTGTGTATTGAAGAATTTCAGCATAAAATTTAACCCTAATCAAGATAGCTATTGTTTCTTTCATATTTATTTCACTAACATATATAAAATTAAAAGTTATAAATAAAAATGTATAAGTAGCTGAATAGATACTGTTAATTTAAATTCAGATTAGATTAATAAAATTAAAAAAAAAAAAAGAAGCTTTTCAGGTTGTTAATTATTTTTGCAAGGTTCTTTTCATATATTTAATTTTCTCAAACCTTGTCATTCAGTAACAAGAGAAGTAAATTAAGGAAGTAATTAGTAAGTAAGTACAATCACAATTAACAAAAATTTATGAAATAAAATATTTATGTTTTGGCTTGTTCTTGTTTACATTGTAATCTTAATCACTTCCTCTTTCAAGCAGAATCTTGAGATTTCGCTCTTCTGCCGATATTACAAATGTTTTAATGATATAGTCCCACCTTCTTCCACCAGTACAAGATTGCTAAACTGCCTACCAGATGGATAGGAATATGCAGGAAGGAACCCACTGACATCCAGAAAATTAACTATTACACTTGAAATTACTAATTTAAAATTAGGCCATCCAGGCTCTGACCTGAACCTGGTCTAGGAGATAGGAGTCCCATGCCTTAATAGACCGTCCTTCTCCTTAAATTCTTTAGTAAAATAAAAAAAGGAAACATTAAGGAATGTGAAAATACTTTGGAGGAAATTTCAACTTTTTTGAGTACACACTACTGTTTTTCATAATTGTATTGGTTAAATATACTAGAACTACATTACCAGGGTAGTAAAAATGACTCCTGAAAAATAAAAATGGGTTGCCCTATAATGATAATAAAAACATGGTTCTGAATCATTAAATAAATTAGCTAGTAAAAGTTAGAATTCATAACTAATAGTCCAATTATTGCTGTTGTACTTCTATGATTCAAAAGTAAAACAAATTTTGTGAATTACTTAAAAAATTTAATAATTCCTGTATCTTATGAAAAATAAAAAACTAACTGAATTAATATATACACTTTTAAGGGAAGAAATATTATCTTTACCTCAAAACGCAGTAATCTTTGTGCGGAGTTGGAGGCACACTGGCTGTAAGGAACTGAAAAACTTCGGCATTGGGATCGAGTCGGGCGACGACACGCCACTTAACTAGGCTAGTGTCCCAAGTTTCCCTCTCTCTTAGAATCCTACAAAAGTAATATATGTTATACTTAAATGATGTTGAACCACAGGTCAAAATATTTTTTTCACATTTAGTAAAAGGTATTTTAAAATTAAAAATGAAATTACCGATGCAATAATTCTGTAGGAGGAGCTTCAACCTCAGTCATGACACGCCATAACCTTAGAGGATGACCATCCCCAACTTTTTTGTACCACATTTCAACACCTTCTTGGCCAGTGGCTACAGTTATCCAGCCTCGAGTTCTGAAATAAATTTAAACATTATTATTCACATAAAGAAAATATATTCTCAAAAAAATGAGAAAAACATAAAAGAAACACAAATTTCAGGGAACAATGGTTTCCTAGGAATGCTCATTAAAATTTCACCTAATCATTATCATGAATGCAATTGTAGAAAACTTTTATTATTTACAAAACATCTTCAGACACTTATTTAAATGGTAGGGAAAAAATGATGAAGTAATGTAAAAAGTAATTGATTTTAAGAATTTATTCTAACTATACTGTTCTTTACAGCTGAGTAAATCTCATCCTCTGCTTGTAATTTGTATTTTATGAGTACTACAGTTAAACATTTACTGAAAGAATGACCAAAAGTTGGTTTTACTCATCGATATTTCAACATAACAATGAACTTAAAGGTACCCACCCAACAAGACTTTAAAAATGAGGTAATAAAAATAATAAATTTTCTTTTTTAAACCATTATTGTTTAGCAACATGAAAAAAAATTATATATCTATTTAGCACTAAATTTAGACATTATCATCTTCAGTCAAAAATATAAATAACATGGTCAAAATTACTTAGAGAAGTTGCCTTCTAACTTTTTAGAGTTTTACTGATTAGTAGGATCTATGCAGTAATTTATTATACCAAAATATGAATTCAAAATCAGAAATATAGCAATGAAAGAATATGTCTGCTGTCATGTGCTTTTTAAATTAAAAAAAAAAGAGTGAACAGAATACGAACATAAAATATCACAATTGGTTGATAATCGACAATTAGAAAATTATAGAAAAATTAAAGAAGTGCATACGAGAGAATACATTTCTCACAGTGTTAGGTTATAACATATTTGTAGTATAGGATTATATTACTTGTATTTAAGTCATAATCATATACATTCAATAATGTCAAAGGAGGTTCAATTATATCATTTAAGTTCAGCATATACTCCTTCTATAAATATATTTCTATTCACTACATGTTTTGGAAAACAACTTTCTTATTTACAGGTAAGACCTATTTTGTTGTGTTACCAAACAACTTCCATCCTCAGATAAAACCCATATTACTGTTACCACTAGTTGACAATGTGGTAACAAAACAAAATAGGTCTTACCTGAAGATGAAAAAGTTGTTTTCCTGAGACATGTAGTGAATATAAATATATTTATACAAGGAGTATATACTGTATTTAAATGATATAATTGAACCTCCTTTGACATTATTGAAAATAAATGATTATGTCAATTAATATAGTCATATTAATAACTTACTTTTCCCTGGCCTCTTTGAGTAGAGCAGTTGTACATGCATACATATAGCCACGCCAATCTTGAGCAAGCTCGGACCCCAGTTCTTCTAAAGCTACTGGGATGCTCTGCTCCATATATGAGAAGTGACATTGTGCTAACAGTTCATCACAGACCTAGGACACAATCTTTATTAGTATTTTCATTCCTAATATATTCTGAATTTATTAAATATAATTCCCCCCCCCCAAAAAAAAAAAAAAGTTTATATCTCTATCCCTTCCTTTTTTTTTATTTTTTATTTTATTACATGAGAAAATTAATGTTCAATAATAAAAAAATGAATAACTGTTCTAGGCACATAAGGTGACTATATTTGTTGTATAGAAGGGACCTTACTGTAGGAGCACTTATATTAATAATTAAAGCGCAGAAATAAACAGATTTAACTTTAAAATATTTAAGTAACTACTCAAATAACAATGGAGTACAGAAATCAGGACAATAATAATTAAGGTCAAGAGAATTCATATGATTAACCGCAGTATTCCTTAATATCCATCTAGTACAACTTACTAGTGCTATCATGATGGCAAATGTAAAGCTGCCTTTCAAAGATATTTATTATGTACTTTATTCAATTTACAATCAGAAACTATTTGTTAACTTAAAAGAAAACATGCAACAGTTTATTGAACCTATTCTTGTACCAATTGTGTAATGTTAACAAATGTTTGATTAGAAGGGTAAATGATATATGGGTTACGACTATTGTCAAAGCCCGATAATGTCATTTTTTACTTTACATCTCCAATAGCGAAAATAAAATTATGTTACAGTTTTATAATTAATAACTATTTTGAATTATTATAAGTATTTTGTTTATAAGTGTATATATGACAGTTCAGGTTCAAGTTTTCCACAATCCATTAATTGTGATATTTTGTTTTAGTCTAATTTTTAGTTTATGCTACTTATTATACTAAACTCGTTTTTTATGATAGTGGTAATCATTTGGCTGATTAGTTTAACCAGCACTCACCTGGGGTGGTGATTGTTTTGTTTTTTCAATAGCGAAAAGGTCCCTACCCCAACAACTATTTTATACAAAATGTATTGATTTAACATTTCGTACAGCTACATATTGTAAGTTAACACACTTTTTATTTGTTTATTCATTTCAGATTTTCTTAACTCATCCTAAATTTTCTTTTGTTATTTGAATTTTTCGATAATTACAGCTGTTAACCTAAAAATATGAATCGGGATGAAAATAAATAATTCCCATCTTCAATCAAAATATTTCTCAATGATATATATAAGATTCAAATGAACCAAAATATGATTTCAATGTTTATCAAGCAAATTTATTTTTTTGTAATAAATTTATATTGAAAATTAGTCTACTTTTGTAGTTGATAATTAATATACTTGTTTGAATTATATCTTATTAAAATATCTTCCTAATTCCTAACCATAAATAATTTTTTTATAAATTTCCTTACTGTAAATAATTCTCTGTGGTTCTTTATTAATGCTAGTAGACAATCATGTGCTGCTTTGTTGTGCGCCAGCTGCCTGGGATCAGGGGCTCCACGACGAGGTGATGCAGGCCTCGAAGGTGCAGTGTAGTCTGGGAAGAGACTAGGGGCGAGGCACAGGGCTAAGTTGGAAGCTGACATCTGATTTGTAGGAGAATGTGATGCTACCTAAATAAGCAAAAAAAAAAAAAAAAAAAACTTTTACTAAAACATGTCAATAAAAAATACGTATACGGGGAAACACTTATAAGTATTCCCTTTGGAACTGGACACTTAGAATAAGAAAAATGATCAGATTATCCAGATTATATATTTATTATGCAATTATTTATATATTTGTTGACAATTTAAATTTATTATTATGTATTCAAAGGATAACTCTTTTATAACTGTTCTGTTTATGATTATCAAAAATATATTTAATTCTGTTTCAGGAAGAGAACCTGCAATGAACAAGGATCCAATGATATTGTCTGGACAGTTACAGAAATTGGTTTGATTTCAGAATCCAGATATATCTAGTAAAATCATAATAATTTTTACAGTTTCTTAAAGAAGATTCCTTTATGTTCTACCATTTTATAGCTGGAATAATTGGATTTTATTAAAGGTGAGATCTGAATGTTACATTAAATTTTTTTTTTTTTTTAATTAAAAAAGCCATTGAAATTTAAGATAAAATGATTCATTTCTCTTGAAATATTCTTGGAGCTAAAACAAACTACCTTCTAACAGCTTTGAAATTTAATAATTCCTTAAAGAATCTTTCAATATTTTTAACTAATGAGTTAATTAAAGATAATGATCAAAATGTTAACATAAAAAATATAACAAATTTTCAGGCATAATAACAAAAAGTGAATAATTGTAACTAACCTCATTGAGAAAGACAAGTAAGGCATGAAGTGCTTCTCTGTGTTCATCGGGTAACAATAGTAAAGCACACTTCACAGCCTCAACCCTCAAATTGACTGGAACATCTACAATCAAATAATATTTTTCAGAGCTACTTCACAGAATATTTTACCCATGTTTTTTAAAGAAAATTATTTTAGCACTTAATTATTTTCAACTAGTTTTAACAATTAATTCAAATATTACTTGAAAGATATTGCTCACGTTGAAAGATGGCAATGAAAGTTTCAGACAGCTTGTCGGTAAGCAGCTTCCCTGGAATGTCTCTGAAATAAAGTTTCACCATATCAGCAACATCAAACACCTGCTGACCTTCATACACCATTTCTTCACCACTTTCGGCCTGTGATTTGAGTTTTTCTATCCTCGATTTTACACCTGACTTGCGAAAAAGACCCACCTAAACAAATATGCAACAGCATTTGTAAGAATATTTTCCAGATGATATACTGAATTATATGTTTTTGCACTCTATATACTTACCTGATCGAGGGCATTATTTCTTAGCCAACTAAGAGCACTCTGGATACAGAGAGGAAGAGGTTGTCCACTTTTTTGAAGTGTAACGGCTAATGGAACCCCA
Source organism: Euschistus heros (assembly GCA_003667255.2). Lineage (NCBI taxonomy): Eukaryota > Metazoa > Arthropoda > Insecta > Hemiptera > Pentatomidae > Euschistus > Euschistus heros. The sequence goes on along the minus strand of RCWM02000648.1, from coordinate 353,213 downwards.
AATACTGTTTTGTCTACACATAAAGAAAAGAAGGATTAAAATTACAGTGAATAACAAACTAAAATAACTGATATTCAGAGTAATGTCACGGAAACTAATAATAGTTAATGTAATTCTTTAACCTGGCATTGGTCGCTAGGGGAGCATTTCCCTCACCCTTCTAAAAAATATTTAATAAGTTCATCAGAATTTAACTTCCATCGCTGACCCTCATTATAGCTGAGTTTAGGACATTTTTGAATAAGAATATTTGGTTTCTAAGTAAACTGGATGCAGGTGGCCTGGATATTTGGAGATTTTTACTGAAAACTGCCATGTCCACGCTCTTCAGTATCAGCTTATCTCTCGTGCAGTTTATTCGTGACATTTTACTAAGCGAGTTTCCTGATTTCCTTCGATTGATTAGTGATTATTTGGGTTCAAAATGAGTCGTGAATCTAACATGCTTGACTAGTTGGATAAAAAGCCAGTTGAGAAGAATAATTGTTAGAAATTATTAGATAAATCATTGTGAATTGTATTTATATTATTTCTCAATCATTTACTAGGAATCTGAAATTATTACTATTCCAGAATCTAGTTCGTGGCTGCTCGAGGCAATACAAAATAGATCTGTTATAGGTGTGCTGAAGAAATAAAAAAATAAAAACGAAAAAAATTGTAAAAGGTATAATGTTCTAATTCACAATGAACATACTAAATATACTTGTAATAATTGTATAGAAATACAATACAATGATGTAGCTGAGGCAAAACACTTTATTATGTAAATAGTAAAATATTAATTTTTGTTTGGTTTTTTTTACAATAAATCTATGTAAAAATATATTGTTAATCCTTATGTTACATACTACAATTATTGATACATTATGATAACATTTATTTACCATTTATAACTACATATTTGGCAACATGAAACTGCATTTTTTATGAAAATCAAAGAAGTAAGGAAAATGCTCACTTAGCTACTAATGGTGTACTAGATTGGCTAGTGACCAATGCCGGGTTAAAAGTGATGGGTTTTTTAACTGGAATTGGATTCAAATGATACATCTTCTGAGGGATCAGTTAAGTTATTAAAAATAATAGACTATTTTTATTAACCTTTTTACAACAAAAATATTGATGTTACTGAATAATATTATTTATCAAACATTGACCATTTGAAGCTACTTTTACTACCCTATTTGGAGCAGTATGAAAGGAATAGTCAATTTAGTGAATTTAAGTGCCTAATGACTGTTTCTAAATAATTTTTAATGTGGGTATATTACTGTTTCATCAGCATTTAATTAAACTATTCAGATAAACTAACAACTGCAGCTTATGAAGAAAACAAATGTTAGAAATTGAATTATTGGTAAAGATAAAATAAATGTGGTAAAAATTTTACAGATGATAATGGTAGACACATTATTTCATAGTGGGTGATGTTACACTTGGAAAAAGTACAATAAAACATTCCTGAATGAAAGTAAGTCAGACTACTACCTTTGTAATCAGGGTTTTTCATTTTCCTCATGAACTTGGGCAGTTCCCAGTTCCAGCCGGTTCTATGAGTAGGACAATGCTTTTCCATAATGGCAGTAAGTTTAAGTAGTGCTAGTTTCCTGAGAACCATCAGCTGGCCACTCGACATGGAGCTGACTGGCTGTCCAAGGTACGACTCTGGTCGAACTGATCCTCGCTGAAAACTGTGCCATCTCACAACACCCCTACAGTAAAAATAAATCAATCTTTATAATACTATATATTTTAAGTATGGAATAATAATATTTTTATAATTGTCAATACAACCTAATCCCCTGTGGTATAATTATTTAATGACACAAAAAATAATTTTTGAACTTAGAACTTTTAGAATTTTTATTTATTAATCCTTGTACATAATAGTTCTTAAAATATAAACTATAAATAAAATTGCGAAAAGTTTAAAAATTCATGATAAATAGGTATTCATCAAGAGAAAGGAATATAATTTTCAAAATATTTCATTTTGGATCCTGGTTTCCTGGCCTAGATTTGAGTCTAGGTGAATAAGATAACTATTAATTCATGTTATATTGGCTGAAGATCTAGAGCCAATGGGGGCTGGGAGAAACTATTGGAGCACACCCACCACTTCAAATTGGGTGCTTTAAATGGGGAAAAATCTAGCTGAGCACAATCCAGACTATCTCACCCCTTTCCACAAAGGTTTATGGGATTGAACTCAAGACTCTTCTTTCATTTCTTTACTAAACTCAAGATTATTTTTATTTCTTTTTTCGTAATTGATATAACTATCTGTTTACAGGTTATTTCTTCATAATAATTACTTTATTTATAAAGAATTAATCTGTTACTCTGATCAAGACAATAATAAAAAAAAAAAAAAAAAAAACTGAATATCAGGAACAAGCAATAATATTGATAAGCAATGACTAAGAAATAATCTTTTCCAGCCAAGATAAACAGACTAAAAGGTTCAAAGTTCCTTGATTTTGTTTTAGTCTCTCTCATCTTAGTTATGTAAAAGTTTAAATACAATGTTTAAAAAAAATTATTTCAAGTAATTAGGGCTTCACTCTCATAACCTATATGATATTCTAAGATACCTATAATGTTTTAGGACAACAATCCTTTCACATTTTTACACATTGTTGGATTCCTACAGCAGATGAACATATACACTCAAATTACGGTATTTCTTTTGACCACACCTCTACCTTCACCTCTTTGATATACACAATGGTCAACAGTCTGTATAATTATAAAAATAAAATAAAATAATTAAAATCAGACTTACTTCTGTTTTGGTGTGTCACTATCACTGTCTGCTATCGCACTGCTACTTTCAGCGCTTTCAATATCATTTTCTTTGAATACTGTTATTTCTGAAATATTGATCATATTCAGTAATATATTTGTTATTTGATCAAAGTAAATATTTTAATTTATTATGTAATGACAGCAATAATAGTTAAACATAAATAAAATAATACTTTTTAAATAAAGTTGTAGCTATTACCCTTACCAGGTGGTTTCCTAAATGGCCTAGTACGGAACGTGTTACTGTCTGGAGTGTTTGTAAGGCTAACACTCCTTGATGATGGCGACAAGCGTTCTCTACAACTTCCACCTCTCCTTTCAATATCAGTAAAATCGAGCACCTAAGAGAAATAGTTATATAATATTGTTGTTTTATTTTGTTTATTTACTATAAATATTGAACCAATTATGAAAATAGAATGGTTGACAGTATGATATGATGGTGATTTATTTTAACAAAAAGAAAAAAAAAAGTGTATTTATCTTTTTAATTGTTGGGTTAAATAAAAACATAAATAAAGAAAATAATTATGTTTGTATATCAAAGATATGAAATTGGATCTTCAAGATTTTCTAATTTCAACACTAAAATTAAAGATTTGTCATTGTTAAAAATATATTTGTGTCTAATGAACTACTTATAAAAACCACTCTTCATATTACAATTATGGTACTGTAATATAGATCTATTAATAATAATGTTACTAAAGGCTCATTTCCATAATTTATATGTGCAATGTTTACTGAACACTTCAAATAAAATATTTTTCACAAGTTAAAGATATCTTAACCATGAATGAGAGGAAATTAAAGCTATATGATAATTTGCCTCTCATTCATGGTTAATAAATAACCTTCAAAATGGAAAAAAAATGAATAAATAAAAATAAAAATGAGTTATGAGTGAAACATTTGACGATATCTGATCAAATACTTATTACTATCAATCTTAAATTCTTACTTTAAGGACTTTGAATAACATAATTATTTTAGAGAGATATTTTAAAATCCATATAAAAGAGAATTAATTTTTAACTGGAACAAAAATAGATAAATCAAAAATGATGAAATTTTTGAATATAATTCTAGTTAAAAACACATCATAAAAGACTATCTAACACATGTAATGCTAATTTAAAAGAAATTTTAACAGGTGATTAGTAAATAATGGCTCATAAATATTCTTAAATGGTTCAATAAATTTATTTAATATACTAGGAGAATGATGGGACCTAGATTCATAATTATGTACAAGCGTGTTTAAAATTTTAACAATTTAAAAAAAAATAATAAATAAATAACAGCTTTGATCATTTAACTATTATTATTATTACTATTTGGTGTTCTAAATCTTCGAGCTATAGAATATCCAATTTCCAGAGAAGCAAAAGTTAGCTAGTATATTTGATTGCGACTACTATAATAAACATCAAATAAACAAACATGTTTTGTTTGTTATTTGATATCAACAGCAGTTACTAAAAACTATTTAGGTACCTTAGCATTATTGCTGTTAGCATCTTTGTAGTATGTTTGCCTCCAAGGAAGTTCTGAGTCTGACAGAGCACCAAGGTCTGGCTCTGGTCTCGCTAGCAATCTTCTGGATCTCACAGATTGCAAGGGGGAGTCAGGTGGTGAAACATCAACACAATTCAGGTCCCTCATTCTTTTTTCCATTCCAATTATATCAACCACCTATATTAATGTGAAAAATTATATAAAGTATTATTTTTATAATATTAATTGGTCTTAAACATTTTTTATATTTTTTTTATCCACACTTAAAAAAAAAATTTCATCAACCAGCGAGTTGTATGATCCATAAATAATAATAACAGACATGTCAGGCATGAGGAAGAACATAACAAACAGTAACTCTTCTAGGATTTGGTTTATTTTTTGTGATAACCAAAGTAGATCACTCATCCACAACTTTTTCAATCTACTTGTGTTTCCAGGCATACATGTTGCAGCCATTGTTTCTCTGAGTTTGTTGTGTCTTTGTAGTTTGTTGCAAAATGTTTTGTAGTGAGAACAGCTATATTCACTAACTGCTGGTATATGTAATTCGGTATGTAAAGTTGTGTTACTAACATTGAAAATCTGTAATAATTCTAAGAATTTCGGATTGAAAAGTAAAAAGTTTTTTTATGTGTCTGTCATTTTCTATTGCTAAAGTCTGGGAAGCCTAAGTACCAAACTGGTTTAAGTATGTATGATTAATTTTTATTGGCTTTTGAGCAGAGGATATATCAGTTTAAACATTGGTTTGATTTAGGAGTTTCTTCTTTGTGTGTGGGTCATTCTTATATCAAACGTTAACCCTAGGTAATTTACTACAGTTACTAAATTACTACTTCTGGAATTGGGTTTAATGCCAATGATCAAGGGAAGACAATTCTCATGATAAAATTTAAAAAATAAAATTTCAAGGACTTAAGAAGTTAATTCAGATTGCTCTGATTGTGTTTGAAGGTCTTAGCCCAACATGGGCCATCAAGGCATAAAAGAAGACGTTCATACCCTTCAACAAGCTATTAAAACAATAACATATTGTTGATTATAAGTTCAATCACTATAAACTAATTAATTATTTACTTTTTTAAAAGTTATTACTTCTAATTAATGTAATTAGTGGTTGATAAGTTACCTGCGGACTGCTGATGACTACTCCTTCCCTCTGCCGCTTCCTCTTCCGAGACTTTAGGCTCTCCATTCTCCTCAAGAATGCCTTAGCACCGTCCCGAAGTCTTTCACTACCGCTTCGTCTGAACTTGGCCGCAAGAAGTTCTGAATCCGGGGACAGGGCACCCGGGGGCAGACTCCCGTACCTGATGACAGGGGCTTCCTTGTCGCCGCTCATCTCCTTGCCTATTCACAAGAGATAACAGAATCAGTAAGAGGAACGGGGTAGAAAATTACAGACTCGTTAGTGCAATAATTTCAAGAAATATGTTATTTTCCTGACTCGTGAAGAAGTGGATAAGTCAAAATTGTGATCGTTTTCCTGAATCCTGTAATTACTATACAAATGCCATTTGCCCCAAAATGGACCTGTTAAGAAGCACAACTTAACCAATTTTTTAAAACGCAAATATTTTAAATCCTGCTTTGGAGGTTAATAGTTAACTCATTTTAAGAGAAATTGCACTAATCCACTTCTTGACGACAACCAGCGATTTTAAGAAGTTAATTATACTGCCTTAGTTGCTTGTGATAAATTCCAGGGTATAAGCTGCTTTTTATCACCTTCAAATAACAAAAATAAAATAAAATAATACAACAATAAAAATAATATAAACCACTACAGCGTGGGTTGAAGAAGTTAGGAAAGACCTGGAACAGTTGAACATTACATAAAGAAAGAGGTACGTTTAGGAGTAGAGTGGAAGTGTTTCAAGCTGAAGGAAGACCTAAGAGAAGCGGACGAACGTGGACAGAAGTTCAAAAGAAGCAGACCTGTAAACGCATAAAGGAATACTGGAGACAGAGGAAACTAAAGACAATGGAAAAGAATAAGAGGAAATGAAGTTGTATAAGTGGTCAATTCGCGTGTAAAAAAAAAAAAAAAAAAAAAAAAAAAATTAATAATAATAAATAGAAATTTTCTATTAAATCGGAGACTTCGTACATACAAATGGGATTTGGGATGACTCAACAAGAAACAGCTCGTTTTCGATTACTCCAACATTTACTTGACAACCGTTCAAACCTTCCAATTGATTATTAAAGACAGTAACTAGACCCATTTGAACATACGAAGTTGAGCTTTGGGGCTCCACTAAACCTTCCAAGTCTTCTTGTTTCCCAACTCGCTCCTTACTCGATTTCCGATAACCCTCCGAGGGAAAAGAAATGGCCAATGGAATTTTTAAAATAGAACATTTATTGAAATATTATTAATAGGTAGTTCTTTTCAAGTCATTGGCATGTCATTTTAATCATTTTATAGCGCACTTACGTATTGTATATATTATCTACAGTTCTAAATATCAATCTAGTATAAGCAAAAATAATAAAGCTGCTAAGAATAGAAAGGAGGATCTTGAGGAAAATCTATGGGCCCAGGAAAATACAGGAAGGTAACGGGCGAAGATCTAACGAAGGGGTCTACAGAGAAATCAAAGACCTGGAAATCGCGATAAGAATCAGAAGGCTCAAAAAGATGAAGGAGGAAAGATTGAACAAAAAGATCTTTAACAAACTTTTTAGCAACAAAAGTATACAAGGATACACGTAGCAGGTACGAGAAGAATTAAATAATCTTAAAATTTCAGATGATAAAAAAAATAGTAGTAATAATAATAAATAAATAAATAAAATATTAAATCGTTGAAGTTCTTAAAACAAAAAAACAAAATTAAAAATATTGAAGGATTTTTGGTCCACATTACTTAAGAATTCAGTGTTGTCATTGGAAACCCAAATACAAAGTTTGTAAAATAAAATAAAAGTGATTAAATTCATCACTGAAAGTTATTAGAACTTAAAAAACACTTCTGTATAGCAATAGAAGTTTAAATAACATCTCGATAACATCCAAAGAGTAGATAATTATTCATTATTAAATATGCTGTTTATATTTTTTACTGCTTTTGATGAAGAAATAAAGTTTTAAACAAATTATCTTGAAATACTGGGTTAACTATACAGTGATATCTTTAATAATATGACTAGTGATAAACTATCAATTTATACACTGGTCGGTTAAGAAAAATATTAAAGATGGAATAAATTTAAATTTTTTATGAACCGATTTCAACTACCCCAACTCAAAAATATAGGAATACTTTTAAATATTTCATCTTTTGAAAAGAAAAAAAAAATAATAATAACCTCTATGCATCTATAAAATCATTGGAATTGTGAACAATACATTTTCGAGATAGAAATTGAGACATTTAAATATCTGCAATATGAGCAATACCTTTGTGGCAAAAATCCAAGAAGTCAACATTCCCCTGAACGACTCTGCAACACACTTCACACCGGCAAACTGAAGAGTCCACTGAAAGGGAACTCAATGGTATTTGACCTGGGGTGCTAAAGGTAACCGACATACAGGTGCAAAGATAGCCCTCACAAAAAAAAAAAAAAAAGTATAGGGCACTAAACGTTTCGGCACGCTTTTACGACGTAACATAAATATTTGCACTTAAAATAAATTTGGTTCATTAATAACGCCGTGACTAAAATTGAAATAAAATACTTGAATAGTATTTAGTGCAAGTATTATATAATTACTAAATTAGATAACATTATTTTTTATTAATTAAATTAATTAATCTATATGAAAATTGTCAGAGGGACTTAAATAACATTTAAAAAAAAAAAAAAAAAAAAAAAAAAAAAAAAAAAAAAAAAAAAAAAAAAAAAAAAAAAAAAAAAAAAAAAAAAAAAAAAAAAAAAAAAAAAAAAAAAAAAAAAAAAAAAACTAAAAAAAAAAAATCGTTCACTATTTTGGCAGGATAAGTTTTTTGGCTGGGGATCTTACTACTTTTTTTCGTACAACTGTCTTGCTCGGTTCGAAAATTTGATGACTGTTTCCTAATCATAAATTTAATGGCGAATATTTTTTTGTTATATAACATTTGTCACTAGGACCTACTGTTAAGGAGCGCATTGGTTTGAATGAAAAATTTTACGTTTGAAAACCCTACTTCCTCTCAACTTTGTTTATTTAGAATAATGATTAATTGTTAATTTAATTTAATTATTGTTAAAGTAATTTGATAATCTTAATTCTGAACTGTAAATTGAGAAAAACAGAAGATTCCACATTGTCATGAATATGCCTTTAAGCTTCAGGTCTATACTTTTTAATCTATAGATACCACATTAATAATATATTTTTTAAAGATCATTTAATTCTGGTATTGTAGTAAAATATTTCCCGTTACCCTGGTAGGTTATTCCAACTATTTTTTCTTTAATTAATTGAAGTTTACAACTGTACAATAGTATACATAAAGTAAATATGCAGTATTGTGACTTTAATTAAATGACAAAGAGCTTATAGAGAAATAAACCATTGATAACAATTAAATGAAGGTTAAACATTAAAAGAAGATTCCGTGGTCATCTTCTTTTCAGACGCCTCAGAGAATTGCAAGTTGGGAAATAAGTTGATTTGGATGAGTATCCAGTTCATTATACAAAGAAATGCATCTGGTTCGTTCCAAATCAGAGATATTTTGGAAAAGGTCATTGTGGATCGGTTTATCCGTGACAAAGTAAGGGCTGAGACACACACAGCGATTTCTCCGACGCGATCTCCGAGTCGGATTTTGTCATAGTGGCCAGACATCGCGATGTTATAAGCGGATTTAGAAGCGGATTCATCCTCTTTATCAAGATAAACAAAATTTTTACAAACGTTATCTACAGCCCGACGATACATTGAAAGCACATTTGGAATCCTGGCATATAAGTCTTTATCTTTCACCGAACCATCGATGTGGATATATGTATAAATTTCTTTTTTTTACAGCGTTTGTGGTTGCATTAGTTAATTTAATTGTATGTTAGTTCATTAAATTATTGTCTATGTTGAAACAAATGCCTAATAGTTGATTAAATTTTAATTTATTGTAGTTTTTTTTTTTGTAGCCGAATTTTTAAACAACTATTTCTTCTCCTTTTTGAGGCGTAATAAGTAATTTATGTTATAAAAACAAGAATTCAAATTTGTATTGCATAAATACACAACTTACCAAGTTCATTTTTCTCGCTTGCTGTCACCTCTTCATTCTCAAACCCCTCACAAGATTCTTCCCTGTACTTCTTCCTTTAAATACGATCACTGAATTCCGCAGTCCTCATATCCCACAGAGCCGGATGCTTTTGAACCTCAATAATTAATTTGTCGATGTCAATTCTATCCATGCTTAATAATAACAAAAGTAAAAGAAAAGTTGAAACAAGTAAAAGTTGGAGCAGTAAAAGAATAAGTAACAAAATCCGACGCGGAAAAAGCGCTGTGTCTGTTCAGTCTCACTTCATTCAATGCAACGACTATACGCCACGTAGTTCTCAAAACCGCGCGGATCTTGGTTCCAACCACCATCCGCTTCGGTTTCAAAACCGCCTGCGATCCGACACCGACGTGTCTGTCCTCTCCCACTGTAAACACATTGATGACTCTCCGCGCCGTAAAACCGCGCGGATATCGCGTCGGAGAAATCGCTGTGTGTGTCCCAGCCCTAAGGAAGGGTTTTCCTAAGGATGTTGTTTCGGATAGATATTTAATTTTAGATAGAAAAAAATAATAGAATTGCCAGTATTTTTCATACTAACAAAATAGCTATTTTATTTATGTATAGTAAATAATTATTTTCATAGTTAAATATGGCCACTTACCGGCTGCTGCTTGCAGTGCTGCCAACTTTTGGCTATTCACTTCTGACACTCGGCTCCAGCGACGTATTTCCGGCTGGAAAGTCCAGTTCTCACTGAGAGCGCACTGCTCTTCTTCGTCTGATTCGTCTGCTTCCTGTTGAAAAAAATACACAATTACAAATTTCCATTAACTCAAAATAAATCTACAAGACATTTTTTTATTTTGATCAATAAAGTCATTGGATTAAAATAATCGATCAACTGGTACTTAACTTTGTATACCATGGGGCTTTCTCGGTTCTGAAAAACACTTCAGATGTTTAAAAAGTATTGAAGTACTTAGTTTTAATACCAAAAAACTTTTTTTTTCTCTAGACCACTGAACCATTTTAAGATATGATAAATAAAATGGATCAATCACTTTTATACAAAATATTACAAATTATTATTATTTTTTTTTTACCTTTTATTGAGTAAGCATCAAAATCTTCCTCGATTTAGAGTAATAAGTAATATGGGATGGCTTCAAATTATTACGCGTTAGGTAAAACAAGCGCACATATTTTTAATACACTTTTATTAACTTCACCTGTATGTAACGGAATCTTTTATCGTAATTTTCACAAATTTCCAGCAATCTGATTGAACTTGAAAATTTGTATACGTTTCAATAACCAATGACAACAATAATTGCACAATTTTGTTCTTATGTTCTCTCTTAATCTTGTCAAATTACCCCTAAAATGGGGGTCTGCCTTGCAAAATGTGGAGTAGCAAGTTTTATGTTTTTATATGGACCAGATGGGTCCTGAGAATAAAATATCAAAAATGAAACTAAATTTGATAAGGAAAAAATGTTCGGGAGGCTTTCTGAACTTTCTAAAGATTTTTGAAAAAAAAAAAATAAAATAAAATTATAAAAATGCTTTCAATCGAAAAATGTTATATTTACAAAACTAAAGTTTATTAACTGTGCGTCTAAAGACATTCCTTAAGCTGAATTTTATTCATGCGTTTACCCACAATCGATTATTAAACATCGACGAATTTTGCAAACTTTCACAAAAAGTTAGTTTTGGTCATATTTAAGAGTCCATAACACAGAAATGGCTAATCCAATAAAAAAAAAAATGTTATTTACTAAATGTTGTGGATCATTACATTTTGTTCAAGATAGGATTTTTAAAGTAAAAATTTCCTAGTCTGAGATAGTCAATAAACCAAAATTGTTGGTTGATTTTTGATAAACTGTGTTAAATTGCAATCACGAAGAGTACAGGGAAATAAGCTTCTAACCTCGAACTCTAATTAAAAGGTCTGACTGCTGCAAATAGTTCACCGTATTTTGATTTTTAGTTAGGTTTGCTATTAAAGCTTGTTTTTCTAGTTACTTTAGACTATTTTTTTTTTTTTTTTTTATTTCCCTGCAAACACAAACTTCCTTAAAGTACACTTACTTGTTTAATATCACAATGATTTGAATCTGATTGACTTTTAACAGAATTCCTATCCACATCTACAATAGTTCTTTCAACGCGCCTAGTCGCCTACTGACCGAACCACTGCACCGTCGGAACTGGGTCAACCTTAAACGTCAAAACTACCAGAAAAGATCTTAATTACCTCTCTTAGCGAAGAACTAAGAACTTTCAAACAGAGCAAACATATCAAAGGCGGCATGGTTTCGAAATCAAAAAGAAAAAGGAGGAAAACAAATCAAATATTTACATACCGTAAGAAGCGGTTATAAACAACCTTACAAGAGAGATTTTTGGGCCAAAATAATAATCTACGCCTGATATTTTTTCCTTGACCGCAATATTAGCGTTTACTAGAGAATTTTTTATTCTAAATAAAAGAAGCAGGCTTCTCTTCAACGGCCTTTATAAAAGGGCTCTCGGAAAACATAATGGAATAATCATGTTTTTTTAATCACATAATACTCTTAATGTAATAATGAAATCTTTTAAACGTTAAAATATACGTAAATTAAATTGTTTCATCTTCCATTTTTTCTTTGAAATAAATAAAAAAATTATTCCACTCACGTGCACTGTCATTCAATATAGGTTATCTGATACACATGATTCACATTATTCTGAAGCTGCAATTAAACAGTTATGTTAATTAATTTATTCATAGTAACTTATAGACAGATTTATTACGAATGTCTAACAATACTAAGTCTAATAATTTATGTATACAGATGTTATAATTTTTTATTTGCAAAAAAAAAAAAAAGTATCATTCATTTTGATGAAGGAATGGACATTTAGATACGTTTGTACCAAAAGCATCCTTTATGTTCTCTAGCAGGAACCATTACACCAGGTAAAAAATCCTTCCTCCCTGCCCTGTTGAATATAAGAAACCCAACAAACAAACAAACCAGGTAACGAATACTTCATCTGCATTTGGACTGTTCTCATTTCTTAATATAGTTGCATACCTTGAGGTGTTTTGTAAATTTACATGTTACAACTTTTTTTTTTTTAACTTGATTTATTTAACCACTTCTGTCGAAATATACACCGATAATCAGCGGAACGTTTGGCCTTGACGGAATGTTTAAAAGGTGGCATGTCAGGCGCGAGGAAGAACAATACCCAGCGGTGATTCTAGTACATCTTAACTGTCTCAAGACAAAGACTATTTTTGAGTTACTATTAAGGCAGAATTAGTTTACCAAATTATCTTCAATCCCCACTCGTTAGAGCTCTCTTGTATACAATTTTGTTTTTTTACAGACCTAAATACCTATCACGTATAAATCTGAGACAATGTAATTCAGTTTCCACTTTTTTTATTTTATAACAATTGCATAAGTCCGCTTAAAAAAAGAAAAAAAAAAAGAAAAGGTTTTACAAATGGCCAGTAAAAGGAGTAATTTGACGATCCTTATGGGCAATTTTGATATTTAATTGAAAAATGTATCAATTTCCAAGTTTGGCTGGCCCCTGTTCCCGCGCGAAATACCTTCACTACCAACCTCTAAACTTACAACGATGTTTTCCCGCCATTTCTCAGACCATTTGGAAGGCAATTAGCTGTTGCTGTTGCTCCCCCACCATACCCACCAACCTAAGGTGGGGGAAGAGTGTATTTTAAATACCCTTGTATTTTAAAGTGCGCCACCGATGTGACTTACCGTTAGGGTTTTAAGTAAAATTAAGCTGAAAATATTCAGTTTTTACTTAATTACCTCCTTATTACTTTGAAACTTGAAATAAATATCTTATATTCATAACATCGATGCAAATACAAATCATCAAATTAGAAAAAAAGTTTCTGAAATCAGATCTCTAGGGATTCGTTAAATTGATTTGGACATGATCAGTTTGCATAATAACCAACTTTACAGGGTTATTCCACCCATTTACAGATTTAATTCAACCTCAACAAACCGGAACCACTTATGTCAGTCCTAAAGTAATTGCTAAAGTAAAACAAAAAATAAGTTATTTCACATTTTTATCCACGATATATTATTTATCTAGTAACCGTTATTAACGCCCACTAGTAGTTTTTACTATAATTTAAAACGTAATATTTCCTCACTCCTTATTAAAATTATTCTCGCACCTTGCCACTTACTTATGACTCCTCAGGGTTTTTGCTATTGAAAATTTATTATTTATTGCTGTTAATCTTCATAAAAATAATGAATTGTAACAAATTTATTAATTTGTTTTCTAAATTTTTTTTGGCTCTACTTTTAGAATAACATCGGCATAAAATATAATAGCAATCATTAAATACTACATAAAAAAAAATTATGTAAAATTTACAAAAGAATGAAATGTGGTTTTCCTATTGCATCCAGAATACCATGGAAAAATAGTTGATTATTTTTAAAGAAAACTGTTGTATACCGTTTCTTGTTTTCTTTATAACAATTAAACAGTATTTGTATTAATATTAAAAGACCAAAAATAAACTATTGTACAACAAGAATATATAAAACCCCGTTTTATTTGAAACCACTAATCTTTCTGTGAGACAGGTTTCCAGGTAAGTTAAACATTTTATAACAATACAGTAACATATTTTTGCTCTTGATTAACATATCCCGTAAAATATCCCGAATTCACATTATTTTTTTAACCTTAAAATCTAGAAATGTTTTTATCTTATCAGGCAAGCCGTACTTCGAAATAGATACGAAAAATATTTATGCATTTCACAATAGTGATAATCAAAATCCAGATTCCAGACTGAGAGTTATGGGAATCTGGCTGTGTAATTTGAAGGATTCAGACTCAACTTCTTCGCAAGTCTAACTTGGCATTGATAACATAATTATACATCTTATAATCTGTTTTAAAAATGAAAAAAAAAAATTATATTTTTTAAAATTATAAGTTAAAGAGACAAAGAAGGAACTCTTTGATATAATTTATCGTTAACTGGCGATAAATGAGACGTGGAAAGGTTAGCTCCAGAGCCAACAGGATAACAGATGGTCCAGGTAGGATGAAAATAAACGACAGAGAATATGCTGAGTAAATATCTACCTTTGTCGGCTCGGCTACCGCACGGCCAATTGCTCAGGTCTTTCTTTTACGGGTCGGGAGGAGTGCGGCGCAACCCGTCCCGATTACCGCTTTCCACTATTGTCGGTATTCCAAGTGTTTGAAGTTATTAGTGTCTTTATGCACCGAAAGCCAAGAGGAAAATGGACTCAACAGGTCTTATCAGCTTGAACAAATACAGTCCTTTAAACTGTCATACATCTGGTTCTTGGTTGATGATCATTATACAAGAAAAAAAATAATGTAAATCAAATTAGTATATTAACAAAAAAAAAAGAAGCAATAAAACGTCATAAAAAAGCTTGGTAAGTGAATTGTTCAGTAGGATTGTCCGGAAACTAGTCCAGGATTATGGTTTTAAAATAAAACTATAAAATAAATGATCCGAAAAGATTATTATTATTCCAAATAAATTACATTGGCTGTTCATCTGACTAGAATTATTAATCATTATAAAGAAAGCCAGCATTATTTTCTGGACACCCCAATAATCAATCGTTCCGCGAAACAAATAACACTTGCATGTTGACTGCACGTTCATTACTTTTAATATTGATAAATTTTCTTTGTATTGATATTAAGCCATACGAGGCAATAAACGACTGAAGAGGAACGAAGGCAATAAATCTTACCCGCCCTTTGTACGAACGGCAGTAATAAATATGGCGAGTATTGCACAGGGTCCGCACTCAGCGCTAAATCAATCAGCCGGCGATGAGTGGTTCAGGTCCCAGCCCAGCGGCACTGTCACCAAGCGCTCAGTTTTTTCATAAGAGCGGCCGGCGGATTTTCTCCATCTTTGGAGCTCGGCCGTAAAGAGGACAGGATATTAATTACCCAGGCAGTGGATATTTGTGAGGCCTTGTCGACCGAGCATTTGCATTGCCTTTAGGAGGGGCGCTGTCAGTGTATCCG
The DNA here is from genome assembly GCA_003667255.2 of Euschistus heros. Taxonomy (NCBI): domain Eukaryota; kingdom Metazoa; phylum Arthropoda; class Insecta; order Hemiptera; family Pentatomidae; genus Euschistus; species Euschistus heros. The sequence continues at coordinate 337,617 of RCWM02000648.1, read as the reverse complement.
CAGAAATGGCAGCTAGTTATATCTCCTCATACATCAGTTCCAACACCCGGGGAGGGAGAAACCTCATGTTCTGCCGGCTTCTTGGACCGAGTACTTATTGTTCGCCGAAGAGTGGACGGCTACTTCGGAGTTCCTTATTTGGACTCTTGTCCTGAAGCGTGGTAATGGAAAAGTTTCGCAATAGGTCACCGGGTAATTTGAATCAGACTCCCTCAATTTCTTACAATAGAATAATGCAGTGTTTGAAGCAATTACATTATTTTAGGTTGCAGAGTAAACGTTTTTAACATGGAACGTGTTTTACCCGTGGCCTGGATGATCAAAAGTAATACGTTTTCGGGGAACGCGAGGGCACTACACGTAGTTTGACAAGCTCTACCTCTATTGGTGTTGCTCGGATCGAAAATTAACGTCAGTTATTTGATTTGAAATTAAATGTAGAATATATTTTGTTATATAACACTTGTCGCCAGGATCAACCGTTTAGGAGCTATATTGGTTTGAATGGAAAAAGTCACTTTTGAAATCCCTATGTTTTCTCAACTTGGTTTATTACGAATAATCATTAATTGTTAAATGAAATTAAATAATTTAAGATCATACAGTTAAGCGAATAAATGAAATTAAAAAAAACATGAGCATCGACAGTCAAGGGGACTTTGATTTTTGACTCTGCCGAAAGGCTTAAGAGGGTCTTTATTTTATTTTTGGCAGGGACACAGTTAGCTAAAAAGTTTTAGGCGAGTGTATCTTTACACGACTATTTTTGAATAATTTTGTATGACAGTTGATCGACTCGAAGAGGTCTTCCAATGTCTCCTGGCGACAGCATGATCTTCTCCACGTCGCATTTGAAGCTCTGGAATATAACCTAGGAACTTCTATAACACGGAGATTAAAGCCTAGGGCTTACCAAGACATACTTGGATTACATCATGTGTTTATGTTTTTCTTGTCTTGCGTCAAACATTTCGTGTATAATATTCTAATTTTATCCGAAAGTAAAATAGAATTTGATTGATTGATTGATAGTTGCTTGATGAAACCCATTTGGACATACATATCACAGACTTATGGATCAGCCCCAAAAATCACATATACAAAATTAATAAAAATTACCGTTTTATGAGTTCTGGGCGACACTCTCAGACCCCCGGATTATCTCAGTTTAGATCAAGGATCAAAGCAAGGATACATGGTACATGTTTTTAGAATAGGTGTATATTTGCATCAGTATGAAAAATCATTTTTCGGTTATAGTTAACATAGGTTTATGATAAGTAAAGTAGGTTACGTAGTTCTTACTGGTGAGGTTGATATTGCGTGCAAATAGCAAATGAATATAAGAACCACTACCTGTTGTACTACAATTTTTGTTAATAATGATAATAAATAATTATTAATAATAATGTTCATATTAATTTTTATACAATAGGATCTAATGTGACCTTGAAGCGGTAATGTTATAATAGAGATATTAATATTGGTTTTTAAGTAATAAAACACTGCATTTGCACCTACACACACCCACTGTTCCAGACCACATCAAAACAATATACAGAATATTTCATGACAAACTTTATGATCATACCAATAGACTCACAAAAAATAAGCAGGAAATATTAAAAATATAGTGTATATTTTAAGGAATTTTGACTGGGCGACATACGGGACGGCAAAAGTACCGGAGTGGGGCGGTGGGTACCCGAAAAATTTTCAAAATGAAGTGTCAAATGACGCACTTTTAGGCCGTTTTAACTCTTAATTAACATGGTCCGTGTGGTTTTGAATACCGGGAACTCCCTACTTCAATTAATGTTCCCAGGCTCTTTGACAATTAATTTGGTCCACTCTATGACGTATGAACCCATTTTTAAATTGACACCAGGGGCCTATTTCATAAAGATAGTACAACTCTACAGCTACAATTCCAAAAAAACCTTGACATTTGAGCTCCCATTGGTCGGTTTCAAGGTTTTTTTCAATTGTAGCTGTGGAGTTGAACTTTTTACTATTTTTTTTATTATTTTGAAAAACTGTATTTAAATTGAAATTTTGGCTCCCATAAACATTTGCCGGCACCGGCTACGTTCACTGGGCGACAAAATCATGGAACTGGGCGACACAAGTGTCGCCGAGTTTATCTGTTGTTTTATGCTATGTAAAAATATATCACTTAACATGTTTACCCATAGAGGTAACACAGTTTTTTCAAAAATGTTACTATTACCTTCATCCACTTGACCCTTCAATTAATAGTTTTGATAATTTTACGGCATGCAACTAATTGTAAATATTATTTTCATCCTGTCTAAAATGAAAATAATTGGGTAAATAAATACATGTGTGGAAAAAAGATAGAAAACACCAGTAATTCAGAATCGTTTCCGTTTATTCTTATCGCTTTTCGATAAGATCGAGTATTCAAAAACGAACCCTATCTAACATAGCAAGAAGTTCCCTAAATGGACATTTGGCAAAACTTTCTCCTAGAGCTGATAGCCTATCTGTTTCTATTGACAGCAAGGGCAATATATGCACTATCGCTCTCTGTTCCCTATCACACAAGAATAGAACTGTGATCAGGAATTGTTACACAACCAGGAGTCAGTCGATGAGGCGTTAGCATAGCATGACCTATACCGGCCGACAGGGACTATTAGGGCCGGGGCAACTGTTCAATATTAGATTACACCGGTGAGAGGAGAAAGTGGTTTCATCACCTCAACCTTATGATGGATCCCATTGAATTAATCTGCCATTATCGGAATATTTTAATAGGCCCTGAGGAGATAGAATTAGATGGTGCTTTTACGAAACCACTAATGGATTCGGCTACTTCTATCTTTGGAAAGGGGACATGAATACAATGACGATTTATCAGAATATATAATGCAAGATCGATCATTGTTCTCGCTTCTGGCGTCCTTCTAGGGTACGGAGGAAGTGTCACTAGGGCAGCTCTCGGATGCAAAGGTTATTTAAGTGTAGAGTGATGTCCATGATTTCAACCATTTAAAATATCCAGCAAAAGCAAAATACTACGTGAAGAAATATATTTTAGAGCAATTTAAAATACAAAGCTTAAAAAAAAAAAAAAAAAAATCCTGTAATAATAAAATTATTACTATATAGAGTACTATGGGTACCTGCTGAGAATAGACAACTATAGGCTTACCAAGAAGATATTCTCACTAATTAAAAGCTAGACTCCAAGTCTGTGGCTTAATGAAGTTCAAAAAGACCTAATTTCTGCTGGAATTTCTGACCTTGATGTGTTGGATCCATCGAAATTTAGAATTATTGTGAAATCTTGGTCCCCACTACCAAAAGTTAAAACTACTCGAAGTCTCATGACGGGAGAGAAAAAGGAAAAACTATTGGCTGGTCTCAGAAAGTATTGGGAAAAAAGAAGGCATCCAAAAGCTGGTCATAAGCGCTCCAAGATGGGTTCAAATCAGGGTTTAAAATCGATAATTAAAAAAAATCAAATTCGATCAAGATTTTTTAAGATCATTTGATGATTTTTATTAAGATCGATTTTTATTTTTGAACAAAATGTTTACAATTAACAATAATAATAATTTTTGAGTTATTCTTTTCTAAATCAGAAAGTTAATTTTTTTGAATTATCTCCAAGATGTATTTTGAATATTTTGTATACCAACATATTAATCAATTTGTGCGTAAAAGGTGATTTTTATTTTCTGATTAACATATTTTTGATCGCAATTTAATCATTATTATTTATGCAATACCGTATCACTCAGTGAGTGATCATAATTTTTAATCAAATCAATAAACATCAAAGATCAGTTGAAATTTTTATTTATAAATCAAGAATGATTTTTATATTAAAAATCAAATATAATAATTATTACATGATTTATATATATAGTACAGAAAACGGAAACTTCCTTTTAGCTGACCAATAATAATAATAATAATAATTAAAAAATCACTGTCTTGGAATTCAAAATTTATACACTATGAAACCGTCATAAGGCCAGAAGTACTTTATGCTGCAGAAACATTAGCTTTAACAAACACAGGATTACTGAATGATTTTAAAAAGAAAGAAAAACAAATTGAGGAAAATATTAGGGCCAAAATTTAAAAATAATAGAGTGCAATTGATTTCCAATAAAACTCTGTAAAATAAAATTGAACAGCTTTAAGATGTTATAAGAAAAAGAAGAATGAGTTTTTACTGTCAAATATTTAGAATGAATGAAAATAGACTCACCAAACAAGTATTCGAATTTTTTAACAATAGAAAGACACAATGTAACTGGTTCAAACTAGTTTAATTTGATTTTAATGAATTTATTATAAAAGAGAATACGTATTTAAGAGATTATTATTTAAGAAAGTTGTTGAAATATGAAAATAAAAGATCCCAAGAACGACCAAAAGCTAGAATAGGTACTGCAAGAGGTTGTGTTTTTAGTTTTTATTTTGTACCCTGAAGTATACCAATGACATCTAAAACAGCCTACATCTAAATCCAAATCGATTCAGCCTTCAAAAGTTTTAAGCGGTCAAATTCGGGGTAGTGATTACTGCAATTGGTAACAAATGAAGGAAAAAATACGGAGACAATCAGGGTTAAGCAAATTTTGTTTAATGATAGCTATGATTAAATTTTTCTCAACTCTAGAGACAATTTACCCTTTCTTATTATCTTATAGCCTTTAAAGTAGTATTTGATTCGTAAACTGAAACACTTAACTTTAACTGTATCCGCAACAAAAATTATTTTTTTCTAAATACTTCGGGTTAGAATGTTTAATAGGGTTGTTACGTTTAAAATTAAAAAAATACACCACCTACGTTAAATTACATTTTACTATAAAATACAACATTATGTTTAAGAAGCTAAGATTGCTCGAAGTTAATAATTTATACTATATATAAGTATAAATACTGTAAATTGTACAAAAAGTTATTGTCATTATGATTTGCACACTGATGTACATTCAATATCAAACTTAGCGGAGTTATTCTCACTGAAAAATCGTAACCCGATTCACACACAGAACTGATTGAATTGGAAAGCAGCTTGAATAAATTTCAATATAAAACAAAGGAGATTCCGTGAATTCAGAAAATGAAACAACATAAATTAATACAGTGATATTAAAATTTACTCATGGCTTCCAAGAAAATGTTTTTTATCGTGGGGTAATATCACTTAATTACAATTTTATTAATAACAAATTTAATTAACTTAAAGCATAAATAAATATGTATTAAATTCATTGAGCTTTTTGTTAGAATTTAGTTTTGTAGATAGTTCGAAATACAGTTACAACTAAGCCTTTGCACTTGCAATGGAGAGATCCTTGAGCAAACCGATTTTACTGCTACCTGGGAACAAACTAAGCCTGAACTAAAATATATTATAAATAAAACAATGTGTCATAGTAATTTTTAATTTTAATTTCAAGATTGAAATAATAAGCTTTTATCATGGCTAAAAACCGAAAACAAAGAAACAAGTATAAGATCGGAATGGGATAATCAATAATATAACTACCATTACATACGGATTTGTGTCCCGAAGAAATCGTGGTTTCTACATGAAATTTCTTGCAAACCCAACTATAACAAGTAGGTGTAAGGGACTTATCTCTTTAACGTAAAGTAGTTTTCCCATGGTTATTGATTTGTTTTCATGGTTAAATTTGAATTCAAAACATCAAAATCTATTTCCCTCATGTGTCCCAAAACACGAGTTTGTAACGTTAAATGCGAATAAGTTATCAATTTCTGCAATTATTGACTTACTTTTTTTTCTAATACCTCTGGTAAGTTGCAATATATTGAATTTTAGAATGGAAACTAAGACTGATTGCTTGCAATAATAAGCATGACTTCTAATACCTGTGTCCCATAGGGTTAATCTATCGCCAAACTGAGGGTGGCTAACTTACAACAAATTTCTTTCAAATCAAGTGTTCGAATCGCGTAATTCGTAATTCTATTTCCCTCACATAGTGATTTTTCAAAGAAGATAAGTTTGTTTTCTTTGCATTGAAGAATATGTTTCCCATGTAGTTCAGAGTTCCACTTGTTTTTTTTTTCTAAATGCATGTGGTGTAGTTAATTTTAAATCAAACTCAAAATTCTATTTCCCTCATTTCTATCTCCCTCACACCAAAAGTGAGGAAAATATATTACAATAAGAAAACCTTTAAGTGAAATAAGATAAAAAAAAAAAAGACCTTATATATATATATTTTTACTATTTATATTAATCTAACATAATATTCATTATATTAATCTAATTTAATATTTGTTGTATTAATCTAATACAATATTCATTATATTAATTTAAAGTTCGATTTCAAAGTTTATTATAATTTTTTTTTTTTTTAATCGACTAGTTGATCTCATACTCATTGTATGTCCTATAAACAATTTATTATTTGAATTGTGAATGTTTTCTATTTCACTCACACCCTCTCAGTTCCCCTCATTTTTACCATTTCTATCATGAATAAATGTGCATATATACTACATTCTATGAAGGGATTTTTCGCTAGCACCATTAGTAAACGTTTCTAAAGATGTTTATGAAGAAAAATATTTTTTTTTTTACATAATTTTTTTTAAATTGAAACACAATATAGAAATTCCGATAAAATTATAGAATGGGTCTAGAATGACCTAGATATATTAAATAAAAACAACATAAATTTCTATATGACACGTGCCCTATATGAAATAATATATTAAACACCAATCCGTATATGAAATCCCCCTTAAGATTCGATAAAATGATTCAGTACGTGCCCTGAATTCATCGACGCAGACTTGGAAGACAAAAGGAGGCAGTTCGATCGGAGGGTTACGGCCGCAGGTTTTATTAAACATAAACCTAGCGATACCTTAAAGTTATTATCTGAAATAAAACGGAAAATAAAAATTATTACAGTGTCATAGGGTCTAAATATTCCATTAGAATTCATATCGAGAACTATTCAAAGAAAAAACGTTTATTTTATAAGTATAATTATGATTGTACTTAGCAATATCGACTCGAAAGTGAAAAAAATAAATTAAATTAAATTTTAGCTCAGTAAATGAACATAAATTGAAATTTGTATCTAAGAACCAACACATACCTAGGAAATAATATACACTGTTATCTACTAGAAATATATATATATATATATCAAACTAAACTACTACTAGTAAATATATATATATATATACGAGTATATAAGGTATACCTTTTCCAAGTTTACTTAAACTTTATCTAGAATAGATTAATCATTTTCTTATTATACTCGATCCATATCCACATTTTTAAAATATTTTTCAAGAGTATCAATGTATTTATGATTATTTTGTTTTCTTTCTTAATATTTATTTTTTACTTGTTAGTTTCAACAATTATTGTCTATTTAACATTATCATTTATTATATTATATTTTGTTCTTTCACTTCATTTTATTTCTTGTATATTTAGAGGCTGTTTATTTTAATTTTCCTACTTTATTTATTTTTCTTTATTTTATATAATTGTACATATTGTATGGATATCTTTGTCATCCATATTACTTATTGCGCTAGAGTGAGGCAGCTTGTAATTATTCAAATAAAAAGTAAAACAAAATTTAATCTTTTTCCATTTTTATTTAGACTTTTCTATTTCCATTACAACTTTCGCATTCATATTTAAACATTTTCCAATTATGTTTAATATCTTTTCATTTTATTATAAACTACTCCATTTATATTTCACCCTTTTCCATGTACTTTTAGTATTTTGCCAATTTATTTTAAACTTTTTCTAAATGGAATTCGGCCCCTCAATTTTTATGAGAAAAACGGAGAAAAAGGATACGAAAAATGGTTTCACTTTAAGGGAAAAGGGTGAAGTATAAATGGAATAGTTTAAAATAAAATATAAAAAGATTAAACATAATTGGAAAATGTTTAAATATTAATGCGAAAGTTGAAATGGAAAAGTCTAAATAAAAATGGAAAAAGATTAAATAAGTGTGGAAATGGATTAAGCGTAACTGGAAAATGATTTCACTTTTCTGGAAATTGATGATTTGAGTGTATTAATATGTTATATGACAAATTTAAAGCAACACTTTTCGATAATCATACCAATATACGTAGCAAAAAATACGATATCGAAAATTAGTTACGAATTACTTCAATCCACTGGGATCTTCCATTACGCTTTTATATTATTTGACGATGTTTGAAGAATGTATGAGGAAAAAAACAAAATAAAATTTATGAGTTTGCAGTTGGATCAGCCTGTTGTTAAGAGGTCAAGTGGCAGGTTACTTTAAATTCTAGTCAGTCTTTGAGAAAAAAAAAAAACTCGAGTTTTAATTAAATTTCCCCTTTCTGATCACACAAAATAAAAAATGGATGACCGTTATTCAGGTTCCTTAAGCGTGAATTTTTTTTTTCCCGACAACAAATGAAAGAACATGGCAGGTAGTGAGTAAAAAAGAATTATATTTGATGTAGGTAATGACGGACTATAGTAAATGTATCGATTGTTCTAAACTATATATTAGTTATTTTATTTAAACATTTCGTAGAGTTTAAATTAGATCTGTCTTATTCTTGTATAAGTTAAATAAAGGAGAATGAAATTAAACATTAACAATAAAGATTTATACTTGGAAATTAATTTTATCGTCACTGCTATATTAAAGGCAAAATTATTTTTAGAATCATGGATATAGTCAAAATTATTGTTAGAACTAGTTATAGTTTGTGGCACTATATACATATTAGTCCTAACTTATCTCTATTTCTAATTTGACTATTAATAGTAATTATTTCAAATAAGAAATTATACATAAATAAAATTTTATGAAGGAAAAATGTTCATACTGCAAAATAGTTCGAAGTATTATATACACTTGTAAATTTAAAATACAGTTATACAGTACAGAAATATTGATCAAACATAATTTGGTTCAGAAAAAAATGATTTTAAATATTAACAATAAAATACCTTAATTGAACGTTTTGTAATATATATATCTCAATAATGACCATTTTCTCTAATCCCCTGATTTTAATATACCTAATATAAACCAATAATTTTAGATCACAGAATTAAACTAAATAATAAAAAATAAAAAGTAAATGTTACTAGAGCGATTCATTTAAAATAAGCAAATGCCAGTTTAATCTCATTTTGACATTTGATATTAAAAAAATAAAAAATTCAGACAGAAAGCAAATATTTTAAAAGTAAGAAAAAAAATCCATTAGGTGGAATTTTGGTAGTCAGAATTTTTTTTTTTTTTATAACGGCTCTACAACCCGGTGACAGGTCTTGGCCTCCTCCAACCGTTTCCTCCAATCGTCACGGTCCCGCGCTGACGCCGTCCAGTTTCGCACCCCCAACATGCTTCTGGCATCTGCAGCGACCCCATCCGACCACCTAAGCTTTGGTCTTCCTTTTCTCCTTGTCCCATGGATCAGTTGGGTCAGCAACCCCTTTGGCATATCTCCATCAGCCATTCTGGCAATATGCCCAGCGTACCTTAAGCGCCTTAACTTGTAGGTTGTAACGATGTCTGCCTCTTCAAAAATCGTATACAACTCCTGGTTTGTGCGGCGTTTCCATTCCTCTCCGATTTTTACCCCACCAAAGATTCGTCGGAGAACTTTTCTTTCAAAGATCATCAGTTTTTTTTCGGCTGCCTTTGATGCTGTCCAACATTCCGATCCATACAGGAGCACGGGGCGCACTAAGGTTTTATAGAGGTAGAGCTTGGTCTTTCTTGAGAGTATTCTCCCTCTGAACTGCCTTGCTAGACCAAAGTAGCATCTATTAGCGGCGGCTATCCTTTTCCTAATCTCCACATCGGGGGTGCTGTCTTGAGTGACTATTGAACCCAGGTACTTAAATTCAGAGACCTTCTCGAACCTGTGTTGTCCTATTGCCACTGTCTCACCTGGCCTCGGAACCTCTTCTGATGCCATGTATTTGGTTTTGGACTCGTTTACCTCAAGCCCAAGTTTACTGGCCGAACTCGCCAGAGCCAGAAATGCCTCACTCATGGACTGGAAGGAGCGCCCCACGATATCTACATCATCTGCGTATGCCAACAATTGCACGAGGCTGTTAAAGATGTTTCCGCATCGCTCATCTCGGCGCAAGCCCGCATCTCTTATCGCCTTCTCAAGAGCAAGATTAAACAATAAACAGGCCAGTGCATCACCTTGCCGTAATCCCTTCCTTGCATGAAACTCTTCTGTCAGTTCACCGTTTATCCTAACTACACACCTCATATCCTTCATAGTGACTTTAATCATCTGTATAAGCTTCTCAGGTATATTAAGACCCCTGAGGCCACTGTACAGTTTTTCATGCTGTATGCTGTCATACGCCGCTTTGAAGTCTACGAAGAGATGGTGCGTTTTTATCTTGTATTCTCGGCCCTTTTCTAAGATGGTCCGCAGACAGAAGATTTGGTCCGATGTAGATTTTCCTTTTCTGAAACCGCATTGGTACGGACCAAGTTCCCTTTCAGCATATGGCAATAGGCGTTTAAATAAAATTTGGGATAGTATCTTATATGCACATGAGAGCAACGAGATTCCCCGGTAGTTATCACATGCATATCTATCGCCCTTTTTGTGAATAGGGCATATTATTGACCTGTTCCAGTCGCTGGGCATCACCTCATCCGTCCAAATCATAAGGAGAAGGTCTTAGAGTACCTTAGTGAGTTCACTTCCACCACCTTTTAAGAGTTCCGCTGGCAGTGCATCGGCTCCAGGGGCTTTATTATTTCTGAGCTTGCTGATGGCATCCTCTATCTCATCCTCATCCGGGGGCTCGAGTTCCACTTCTTCAGTCTGGTTTATCCTGTCTTCCTCCTCCTCCTCCTCCTCTACGTCTTGGTCTTCCATTCCCAGTTCTTGTTCTTCGATTCCTCCACTGTTGAGAAGATCATGGAAGTGGTTCCTCCACTCTGAAAGAACTTTGTCCTTGTCGGTGATCAAGTTACCCTCTTTATCCCTGCATGATTTTAGTTCATTTGTAAAGGGCTTCCTTTGTTTGTTGACCCGTCTGAAAAAATTCCTGCTTTCCTGATTACAGCGCAGCAGCTCAACCTTCTCCATCTCCTCTCTCTCCCTCTGTCGCTTCTTGTTGCGGTGTATCCGTTTCTCATCCTTCCTTTTCTGTCGATATTCCTCAACTGACCTCCTGGTGCTTTTTTTAATCATGGCCTCATATGAGAGGTTCTTCGTTTCTGTGGCTGCTCTACATTCTTCATCAAACCAGGTCGACCTAGGTTCTTTCTCCTGTGGTCCCAGAACTTCTTCAGCTGCCTCCATTATTGCCCTATGGCAACTTGACCAGCACTTCTGGATATCCTCAACACCATAATTTCCTTGGCGTATCTTTGAGTCAAGAACTTCAGCATAGTTACGCTGGGTCTCTGTATTCTTCAGTTTTTCCAGATTGTGCCTTCTGGGTTTCCCTGCAGCTTTCGAGTTCCTGACTGAGCATATCTTAGCTGTCAAGTGCGCTATGCTTAGAAAATGGTCTGAGTCGACATTGGCTCCTCTGAATGCTCTTACATTTCGCAGGTTGCTTCTATGCCGTCTTCCTATTAGAATATGGTCAATTTGGTTTACTACGGACCTATCAGGTGTCGTCCATGTTCCCTTATGAATATTCTTGTGTGGGTAACAGGTACTTCCGACGACTAATCCTCTGGATGCTGCAAAATTTACGAGTCTTTGTCCATTGTCGTTGGTCACATCATGAAGACTATGTTTCCCTATCAATCGCTGGTATATATCTTCTTTCCCTAACTTAGCATTAAAATCTCCAGCAATCACTTTCATATCATACTTTGGACATGCATCTATAGTCCTTTCCAGGAGTTCATAAAAAACATCCTTGTCCTCTTCATCAGACACCTCAGTAGGAGCATGTACACTCAGTAGGGTATAATTGTAAAACTTTCCACGCATCCTTAGCATACATATTCTTGGGCTTATTGGCTTAAAGCCTATTATCATTTGCCTATACTTTCCCCTCACTACAAAACCAGTGCCAAATTCATGCCGGTTTTCGTGACAACTGTAGTAGATGGAGTGACGTCTTTTTTCAAGAATTCCTTGTCCAGTCCATCTCACCTCCTGGATAGCGGCAATGTCAATCTTGTACCTGTCCAGTTGTTCTAAGAGCAGTTTTAGGGCTCCGGGTCTATAGAGCGACAATACGTTCCAATATGCAAAGTTAAAAATCCTATGGGGGGTGCCGGGTCGTTTCCTTTTTAGACAGATCTGATCCGAGGCTGGTATGGGTTTCACGATAATGGATGTTTCAGGTAGTGGGGCTATCCACCCTCTCTCCGTACCCTAGTTTGCTGATGGGGCTGCCATCTCAATGCTCGCAAACCCGCATCCCCGTCCGGGGCGGCTTCCCAGGGAAGATAGCCCTAGGGTGTGTAGTGTAGATGATCTTATGTGCAGTGTGCTGTGTTTGTGTACTGTATGTATGTAGGAGTACTGTTCCCCCAACCTGGAGGGCCAGTAGCTGATTGCGGTACAATGACCGGGCGATGGGGTCGCTACATCCCTACGCCAAGGTAGTCAGAATATTATATATTAATTAATAAAAAATATATTGTAAAAAAAAATAAATAAAAAGCAAATGTCTCCACTTTAGCAAATTAATTTTAATAAAATTTTATGACTGAAGCGTTAAAAAAAAAATAAAAGATTCCTAAAGAATTATTTTTTTATTCCAAATGTATTTACTTTACTAAAATAATCGCAGAATAAATAATTGAACTAGTTACTTATTTCGGGATTATTTTATTAGATACGCCTATCAATCATAAATCATCGCACTTGAATTTAGAGGGATTATAACATTCGTCAGCAAATCCATTTAAATTTAGGATAAAAAAAAATTCTTTAGAAATAATTTTTTTTTAACGATTCCGTCATTAGATTTTATTAAAATTAATTTGCTAAATTGAAGACATTTGCTTTTTATTCTATTTTTTAAAATATACTTTTTATTAATTAATATATAATATTCTGACTACCAAAATTCCACCTAATGGATTTTTAAAATATATATTTTTTTTAAAAATAAAATAAATGTCAAAATCAGATTGAACTGACAAGTGCTTATTTTAAATAAATCGCTATAGTAACATTTGCCTTTTAATTTTTAGTATTTAGTTTAATTTGGTGTCAAACCAAAAAAAAAAAAAAAAAAAAAAAAATACAGTTAAATCTAATGGCTGAAGAAAAGAAAATGATTACAAATGAATTATTTTTTATTCAAAATTTAAATGGATTTGCTGACGAATGTTATAATCCAGCTAAAGTTAAGTGCGATGATTTATAATTGATAGGTGTATCTACTTAACAAAAAAAAAAGTAATTAAAAAAAAATAATCGCGAAGTAAATAAATGGACTAGGTAAAAAATATAAAATTAAATTTAAAAAAAAATAAAATGCACTACCATATTAAAACATTTATTTATTTTTTTCTATGAAAAATCATGTCTCCAACTATATCAAATTCTTAAATCTTTTATTGGTACCGATAAAGTAAAACATTGTTCATGGTTATATTCAATTTAATAAATGTTATGAATAACTTAATTTAAGCTAACATCCTATATATAATATGAAAATCTAATATATGAATTATACTAAATGCCAACGTTGATAAAAAATAGAACTAATAATAAGAGATAAATAAAAAATAAAAGACCGACACTTACTACGAAAGGGGATCATTGCACTCTAAAGGACCACCCTGGCACCAACTGGTTTTGACCTTTGGGAAAGCCACCCTTAGCTGCCTGATAAAACTATCTTCACTTATATAAATATATTGATCTCCTTACTGGGACCATCCGTACGATAACGGCCAAGATAGCTGGATCTGTAGCCATTAAAAGTGAACTTATCTCGACTACTTTCTACTTAAATATTTACATAACTAAGTCGGACTTAGTTATCAGAACTCAAATGCCCGCTTCTATTCTGACCATTTTTAGTACGCGGGCTTCTCTTGTGCAAGAATCACACTGCTGTTAGGTCGCTTTTTTAATTTAATTATTTTATTAATTTATAAAACCATCCCGTGAGTAAGATAGAAAATAATTACGCTAATGAAAAAATATTTTCCATTAATTAAGAATTATTAAAATTGTATTATGCAGTTAGTATAAACATTTTTAGACAATAAAAATCCTAGGATAAAATAATGTAAAGCTTAAGAAACTAAGGTTAGAAAAAATATTACGTGAAAGAGCATAATGAAATCTTCATTCACACCATCACTAGGTGTCAAAACGTTATTATGTCGCCCCTGACTTGCAAAAAGGCGTTAAGTGACAATTCGACAAGACTATAACGACAAGAATCTGCCTGTCGTTATATACTACAACATTTACTAGACAAACTTCCAAAGCTCCCAATTAATAACAAAAGACTCATATACCATGACTGTGATTAGACCTATTTGGACGTACGGAGTTGAGCTTTGGGGCTCCACTAAACTATCCAATTCATCTCTTATTCAATACTTACAATCCAAAATCCTTCGAAAAATCCTCAATGCCCCTTACATTGTCACCAATAAACTTATCCATAAAGATCTTAATATTCCCATATGTTGCTGATTTAGCCCACGCCGATACCTATCCTTTCATAGCAAGCAAGCTCCATCATCACTCAAATCCGTTAGTTTCACAACTTGCTTCCCACTCCATTCTCTATTACCCTCCTGGCCTAGAGACCTTCTAGTGTAGAATTTTTAATGAAGCGCTACTGATGAGTAGTTCTTTTCAAGTTTTGACATGTTATTATAATCGTTATCAATACATTTACTTGATGTATATATTTTGTACAGTAGTAAATTTCAATAAACGTATATAAAAATAAAAAAAACAAACAAAAAACGTTAGGTCAAAAAGTATTTTTGTTAATAAGCGAATTTTTTTTTCCAGGTAATTCTTATGGAGTACGCTACTACATCTACCTAAGTCATAAATTACGATGTAAAAGATAAAATATGTCACAACTTCAAAATTGCTATTTTTTCCGCTCTTGAACCACTGTGCGCCTCAGTAACAAGAATGCTTGAAACTCTGACACTGCTAAGGAGGCTTCATTTAACAGTTTTTATTCACTGATTATTAGAATCTTCCACAACGGGGAATGGACAGTAGGGATGGTAACAGCTCCATTCACACATCACATCCCCAGCTGTAGTAGGATAAGTCAAAATTTTGCAGATTTTAGTTGGCCACCTTTGATTCTTTTCCTAAATTCTATATTCGCTCTTGTAGGTGTTACCATTACCGCAAAAAAAAATTCCACAAGAATAAAACGATGTATAATATAGCAACGCATATGTTAAAAATCCTGCTTTGAACGTTAATAATTAAATTGTTTAAAGTGAAATTTATTCACTTCTTCACAACGACCGATATGTAGTCATATATTAACTACTTGAGGTACACATGATGGTATAGAAAGATCAATCCTAATTAAATATATAAAAATTATCATAAGCAGATGACAAATGTTAAACTATAGCCAAAATATAATGTTTTAAACTAATATGAATATATGGTTAAAGTTAATCTTTATTATTCCGATTAAAATTAACCATATATTCTGTGTTTATAATCTGAATTTGGTTAGTGACTAAACCAAATTTTCGACCAAACACAGATATTAAAAATCCTGCTTCGAAGATGAATAGTTAACTTTTTTCAAGAAAAATTTACCTTATTCAATTCTTCACGACAACGATATATAAACAAAATAGATAGTCACAAAACATCAATACAAGTATATAAAAAGATAGTAAAAAAAAATATTAAACTCGGAATAAATAAACTCTTCTTTTCTTACTGCTAGCACATTTACTTAGTGCTTAAGCAGATGACAAATGTTAAATTAAAGCCAAAATATAATGATTTTAACAAATAAGAAAAAAAATCAGAATGAAATTAATAAGAGTTTTGGATAAAGCTAGAAGATTCCAGTGCCATTCTCTCAACCAAGTTGTAGGTTTATTATAATGGAGGGATTTGGTGAATTAAGAGGATATGTAACAAATTAAAAATTTAAATTTTAAGTAATTTATGTTAAAAGTTTTTTTTTAACATTTTCCTTTAGCAACAAAAAGGTTACATAGTCCCTTCTTCTACTTTGTATCTCTTTCTCTAATCGTTTCAAATATTCCTACCTAACACTTCTGCACATAAATTCTTCATCCAGAGAACTAGATCGTATTTTTTTTATTTTATTTATTTATTGATAATTACAACTGTACAAAATAATATACAACAAGTAAATGTGTTGACAGTGAATACAATGGCAGGTAAATAACTTGTGAAGAACTACTCACTAGTAGCACTTCAATAAAATCTATACTAAAAGGTCTCTAGGCCATCTTCTTTTCAGACGCCTCGGAAAATTATCAGGGATGGAGGAAACAAGTTGGGAGACTAGTGGATTGGAGTGGTTATAGAGCTTACTATGGAAGGATAGGTTTCTGGTTTGGGCTAAATCAGAAACATATGGAACATTAAGATCTTCGTGGATAAGGTTATTGGTCACAAAGTAAGGAGCATTAAGGATTTTTCGAAGAATTTTGGATTGTAAGGATTGGATACGAGATGAATTGGATGAGATTGTATTTAAAAAACAGAATAAAAAAACAAAACAGACATAACCCTTCCATCCACCAAACCCTTCAATTAGAAATAATTGGAGGCTGACTATGAGGTAAAAGTAATATGGTGGCAATAAAATTTTTTTTTCTGATATTGCAATGTTAAGAATGTTTTTACATAAGATGTATCATATTGAGTAATAACATGACAATATTAAAATGATTTTAACCTCTATTAAACTTACTCGCGAAAAAAAAAATATTTTATTCAATGAATACAAGGGTGTGATAGTTAAATTGGATATTTTTAAATTTTGCGTAACAGGATGATTGAATATTTTTCAGCAGAGGCCTCAATCATTTTTTTTTTTTCAAAACGCTCCTATTAATTACCGGACGACAATTTTTCTTTGATTACATCGCTAAGCCTGTTGTCTTCGTTAAAATGGGCGAGTGAAGCCCTCCCCCACCTCAAAGGAACACCCCCTCTTCTCTTCCACTTTTCTAATTAGAAGAAATTTCCACGGAATACTAACTCGAGGGAAATGTATTTTTAAGGAATAATGATTTGCCCCATCTTGTCCTTTAGCATTTAGTTTAAACTCCCCTCCCCCCCCCCTAAAGACGAATTAGAACGTTTCTTCTTCTTGATGAGGCTTCCCTTTCATGTGAAATTAAATTTCTTATTTCATAATTCAGTCTTCTTTTTTTTTTTTTTTTTTTTTTTTTTTTTTTTTTTAAATGTAATTTTCCTTATACTTCAAAACCGTAAGTTTTTGGATTGAAGCAAAATGCAAAATAAAAAACCAGAGTATACAGTTACTGGTCCCCTTTCAAGAGATGAAAATGCTAAGATTAAATCCGAAGGTCTGAGATAGAACTGCATTCAGAGGAGATCCATTCCCTCCCAGATTAGTTTTTTTAATATTTTTTTTTCTTCATTTTATCAAACAACTGATTCCTCTTGTTATTTACTATACTATTGATAATAAATACAACTATTAACGAGTAAGAAATGGCCTTTGTTATTTTACATCAAATTATTTTGAACATGGCTCAGTAATTTTCAATCAGAATATATATATATGTTTAGAAAGGTTCTTGAGGTTCAGTCAATAAATAAAAACAACTATATTTCCGACGTTCCGAGACTAAATTATAGGATCATGCCCTACAGTGAAAAAACAGGTTACAATAAAATTTATATAAGTTTTACAAGCTATTTCAAAACATAAAGTTAGCTACATTATAAGTATATAACAACATATGAATAATTAAAGAAGAAGGAGTTCGGGTTTTTTAGTTATCGACGTGAAACTATATTTATGTTGATAAATATACTTGTTGAAACAAGTGGTTTGAGATATGTTCTGATCCATAGGATATACTACCGGATATGATACATCACGTTGTACCGAAATTAGACTTGCCACAACTACCTTCGCACGGTATTTCGTAAACAATATTAGCCTGTTATTCCAATTTATCAGCAGCTTAGGTTTTGGTGAATAATTTTTCAACGGTGGACATATTTTTGAATGTGACAGTTTAGTCCGTTTTATGGTTATTTGTGAGTGTTTTTCTGAGTCTTTCTGATAGTGTTTGTATGTATGGAATAGTGTGATATATTTTATTGTTATTTACATGTTGTTTCTGTTGAGTATTTGTTTGTTTTAGTGGATTGCAAATAAATCTATGGGGGTATCCATTTATTAAAAGAAGGTCTACTACTTTATTTTGTTTTCATTTTTCTATAGATCTATCTATCTTCTTCTCTATTGAATAATTAAAAATATGAAAATATGAGTTGATGAAGGTGCTATGTTAATAATTTAAGGTTACAATTTCAGATTTTCTAGAACAAAAATTAGATAACTTTTCTCCTCCACTTACAAAAAAATTATTCCTTGTAATAAACATCATGTGTTGTTTAACCAAACATTTTCGGTTGTTCATTTGGATATGTCTTTTGTCATATGAATATTATGAAAAATACAAAAACAAAAAAATCATAGAATTCTGGTTTTCGCTACATCATATCACTCATTGCCCTTGAGTGAGGCAGCTTGTAATTATTCAAATAAAAAATTTGTACTTATTCATTATTAAAAAAAAACAATATAAGATTAAAAGAAATAATTTGAGGTTATTAAAGGAAAGAAGTTAGGATAAGACTCAAGATAAAACTAATAAAATAATGCTATTTTTTCAAAATACATAGTTGAAGAAGTATCTACAAGTCTAAAGATAATTAAACTTGTGAAACAATCCAGTCATACATATAATTCGTTATGAATCCTTGCATTTTTGCTTTATATTTTCCCCACAAAGCAAAGTGGAAGGGTCATTTATAAGATCATAACACAAATATACATACATACCTTTTTTCATAATTTTTTGACTGTTAATATAAGCATAACCATAATTATGGTTTTCAATTCCATAACTCCATTTTTATTTAGGTAGCTATTTCACCGAATAATTGTTTGATATGACAAAACAGATAAATAATAGTGTTTTATATTAACATGTTGGTATTATAACTAACCGTGGAGTTCATTAGGAAAGCATATTCAACTATTTCCCAAACGATCGATTTCGTTCCCTTTGGCGGAAGATCCTTTAATTTCTATCGACCATCTCTGACTCGGCGGGTCATGCCGGAGGGAACCCACCCGAAAGAAAGTGGTCCCTGCATTTCCCTAAAGGCGTGAAAGCGAAGTTGATGGAGCTATCTCCGATGTGACACGACCCGATAAGAGACTTAGCGGATCGTGAGAGATCTGTATGATCTAACTTGAGGTCAGCCGACGCTTCAAAGATAATTTCTAGCGCTATGGGCCACAGTCACTGCCTCATAGATCCTATCATAATGTTAAATATCGTTATTTTAATCCTGTGTAATTAAAATGAATAATGTTCAATAATTTCAAGGCTATTAAAAATTAAAAACGATATCTAGTCCAACTAATTTTTTTTAAATTTTCTTACGAAACTTCATCTTCGATCATAATTAATAATAAGTCTTGAGATCACGAAGAACGAGTTTGCATTATTGAATGGATATTTTCAAAATTATATTTATCTCCTCGTGAAAGTTCACATTAGCGGATGAGATTTCGCTGAGGGTTTATTGGCCTTTATATTAAATCGAAGGTATCAATTTAATTTCACTGTTTTCTTACGAGGCTATCATAGACAGTGATTATTACCAATGAATCATTTTCAGTAAGATTAATAATGGTTTTTATAATTACGTTCTAAAATATATTTTTCATCAATATATTAAAATTTACAACAGTACAAATATATACATCAAGTAAATGTGTTAATGACGATTACAGTAACATGTTATAACTTGAAAAGAACACAGTAGTCCTTCAAAAAAAAATTCTACACTAGAAGTTCTCTAGACCATTTTCTTTGCAGACGCCTCGGAGGATTATCGGGAATGGAATGGGAAGCAAGTTGAGAAACTAGTGAATTTGAGTAGTTCTGGAGCTTACTATGAAAGGATAGGTATCTAGTTTGGGCTAAATGAGCAACATATGGAACATTAAGATCTTTATGGATAAGTTTATTGGTAACAAAGTAAGGAGAATTGAGGATTTTCAAAGGATTTTGGAGTGCAAGGATTGGATACGAGATGAATTAGATGGCTTAGTGGAGCCCCAAAGCTCAACTCCGTACGTTCTAACAGGTCTAATCACAGTCATGCATATGATTCTTTTGTAATTAATTGGGAGCTTTGGAAGTTTGTCTAGTAAATGTTGAAGTAGTCTGTAACGACGAGCAGTTTCTTGTCATTTTAGTTTTGTATGTGGGTTCTAAGTAAGACGTTTGTCCAAGTGGAGTCCTAGGTAGTGGATCTGTTCAACAGGGATTCGTGGGATATCATTAAAGTGGGACAGGAAGTCGTAGGCTTACGACGAAGGGTAAAGGTTATTTGTTGGGATTTGTTAGGATTTATTTTGATTCTCCATTTTTAACACCATTCTTGAATGTTTAGGATCGGAGTGTTTGGGAGGCAATCAAGGTATCATTGTTTACTGATAAACACATGTGTCATCAGCGTAGGTGGTGAGGACAGTGGTAGGATGAGTTGGGATGTTAGCTGTATTCACCGTGTAGAGGATGGGGCCTAGGATACTACCTTGAGGAACAACGGCCGGTTGGGTAAAGAGGGAGGAACTATAATATTTTTTAATTAATTCATTGATACAATTGTATAAGATAAACACATTAAGTAAATTTGAGGAATAATAGTAACAATGAGATACAAATAACTTGTAAATTAACTACTTATTACTAACACTCCAATAAAAGTTCTTTATTTGAAGGTCTGTCTCTTGGCCATCTTTTGTTTAGACTTCTTGGGGGATTATCGGGAATCAAATGGGAAGGAAATAAGAATACTTTATATGAAATATTGAATTTGAGTGGATATTGGAACTACCGTGAAAGGATAGGTACCTAGTTTGGACCTAACATGTAGCGACATATGAGACATTGAGATATTTATAAAGGAAATTCGCTGAATTGAGTGAAAAATTATATAAAACTAACACTGTAATTGAAATTCCTAGGAAGCAGCCTCAAATGGTGTTGCTGCCGACCCTGAGGTGATAACAGTTATTCCCCCAGGAGCTGTTTGCGACCCCTATAGGCTATAGGCTAAATGTATTCCACGCCCCGTTAATATATACAATTTATTCAACAGTCTGGGGAATAATTTTAATGGTAAAAGCCTTAAATTGATAGGATAATAACAAGGATATATTGGACGTCTGGGTGCAAAGGGGCCTCGGCACGTTTACGACGGCGATACATCACTGCGCCAATAATAGCCACTAAATCGGGAACAGGTATTGTATTTTTTAATTCGAGAAAGGTAATTAAATTAAATGGCTTCATCGCCTGAATAGACATAATGTTTAGAATCTAAATAAATGTCTCAGGAAAAACAGAATAAATTACAATAAAACTAATAAAACTATGCCACACGACCAAAATCTTCACTCTATTAAACATTTCGTCTTCAACCAAACTAAAGCATGCTTTGCAAAAACAACAAATAAGGAAAATTCCCTTATCTAAGGAATTGGTAATTACAATAAAAGATCTCTCAAAAGACATACCCAGAAACAAAGAAAACTTGTACTCCTAACATAACTCAGTGTACATGTCTCTTAATTGTTATGCATACATACTAGTTATAATTTGCAGGTTGTATTTTGTTATCTTTATTTTACTTTATCTGTATTTTTTTTTTAATAACAATTTATTGAAATTTACAACTGTACACTATGTAGCACTTTAATAAAAATTCTACACTAGAAGGTCTCTGGGCCATCTTCTTTTCAGACGCCTCGGAGGATTAACAGGAATGGTGTGGGAAGCAAGTTGAGAAATTAGGGGATTTGAGTGGTTATGGAGCTTACTATGAAAGGATAGGTATCAGGTGTGGGCTAAATCAGCAACATATAGAACAATAAGATCTTTATGGATAAGTTTATTGGTGACAAAGTAAGGTGCATTGAGGATTTTTTGAAGGATTTTGGATTGTAAGGATTGGATACGAGATGAATTGGATGGTTTAGTGGAGCCCCAAAGCTCGACTCCGAACGTCCAAATAGGTTTAATCACAGTCATGTTTATGAGTCTTTTGTAATTAATTGGGAGCTTTGAGCGTTTGTCAAGTAAATGTTGAAGTAGTCTGTAACGACGGGCAGCTTCTTGTCGTTTTAGTTTTGTTAGAACTAATTTAAAATTTAAAACATAGAGCAAACCAGACTGTAATTGATACCTTTAAGGAAATATTCGAAAATATTCATAACATAATCATAGACAGAATATTTCGATAAAGTTAAAATTTGCACTCATTTCTCCTTAATCTTAAGCTAAACAAGAAAGTTCACACCAGACATTCCTGGAATGTATTTTACAAGAAAGTGACAATTACAAATGTTAAATCAGTTATTGACACCCTAAGAATATCTTTTAATACACGGACAGAATTGAAAGTACTTCTACACAGTTGAGTTATATGGCTTAAAATGAATTTTATGACTTTCATTTTTTGGCTAAATATTTTTTTTTCTAATTTTTAAGTTAGGATGTCAAAAACTCTGGGGTGTCAATAACTGTCTAGTTTACCATATTTATTATTGAATAAAATTATTTTAAACACGTTTAATATATAGTACATGTAAAGCCAGAACAGGTATACAGCAAAGATATTGCATTCTAAAAATGTAAATGCATTATTATTATTTTATTAAAATATATACATTTTTATAGAAAAAAAATAATCAAAATTGTACAACTACAACCCTTGTTGGTCTTGGTTTAATACATTAAAAGGTTGTATTGTTTCTCGAAGGTGATTAGGATGGAATCGCTCACAAATCAAGGGTTATCACTTTTCTAGGTTTTTCTACTTCAGCCGGATTAGAACATAGGTCCAGTAGGTAGATATCCATGATAGCTAGTTAATCATACTTTTGGTTCAATGAATAATTTTTCTTTCCTTAAATAAAATAAAGAGATTTAATAATTTATTAGGATTGACGAATTCGTTGCCACTTCTTTTGGGATTATTTCATTAGAATACTAGTTTCTAATGCTAAACATTCATCTACAGTTCTCAGGAGATCTAAGAGATATCTGATACAACTATATATCCTGATAACGGAAGATGAATGTTTAGCATTCGAAACTAGTATTCTAATAAAATAATCCCAATAGTAAACGGCAATTAATTCATCAATCCTAATTGTATTAATATTGCGTACCTCACGTTAATAATTTATGTTGGTTTTGAACTCTTAGAAGAATTTATTCTACGTCTCTTGGGGATTCCCATTTCCCATCTTTAGGAACAAAACTTCTAAAAAAATCAAACACCAGTAACCATATGTATGTGAAATTCACATTGTGAATTTATTTTATAATAATTATTAATTTAATTCACCTTGTTTACAGTATTTCCATTTGTCAATATTTTAATTTTTTTCCCCTACATTTTGTAAAATTACAACGGCTCATTAATAATGTGTTGTATTCATATTCTTTGAGGAGTAACCTTTACATTATTGAAAATTAAAAAATATTTTTTACAACTACTCAACAAACATATTTTTCCTATTTATAACGTAACGTGTCGTGGCATACAGTTAATCCCAAAAACACCAACGCAGGGCAACATTGACCAAAAAAAAAAAAAAGAAAAAGAAGAAAAAGAAAATACCTGGCAATGGCTAGTTTTCTGGTGCCCCCCGTTCAACCTATATTCCTTATAAAGGTGGCATTGCCGAATAGATGAAACAGGCCGTTACACATTGGTTATTACCAAATCGCAATGATTTTATAGAATATAAATTCCATGACCCAATTAATGCCATAAACTACCAGTAACTGAGAATTTGACTGTTTGTTTTTTTATTACTATCATGCAATAATCCTGCAGAGAGCGTTTACATTTCAAACTAGTTCTATTTCGTAATATTTCACTCAAGTGATGGTTGAACCGGATTTTATATGCACAATGGTTTGTTAATGCTTAATAGAGTAATATGATCGTAACGTAAAGGGACATAAAAACCTCCGTTTCATAGCTGTAAGGCATACTTATTACTAAGAAAGTTGAGTTATATTTCAACCTATAAAAATCTTATTTTTACCCTTTTTTTATATGCGAGATATGATCTTTGACAATTTTTTCATTTTGCAGATTGTAGCACTATTATCACTATTTTGGAATTACTAATTTGTTGATGATTCAATCGTCTTAAAACCGTTCAGGTGTTATTCCACCGACTAAGAAACACTACACGAACGATTCCTCCTCTCGTTCTCTAAACACGAGAATAAATTCTGGACCCATGCCGGTTATCCCGCGGTTTAGGAGATAATGATAGTTTTCTTTAGGAAAGTTGAGAGCGATTTCGAAAGCTGCGGCTCCTCCCAATTTCCGAGTCGGTCGGGGAGCGTGATCGCCTAGGCGGTCGGAAGAAGTGAAAACGGTTTAAGTTTTGCCAACCGATCGCCCCCAACCGAGGGCTATTAATAAAGGAGAAAGTTCTCGGAAGGGACAATTAACAAATAACAGTCTTGCAAATGGTGCATTTCCTCCATCGCTTTACTTCTGCTGGAATGGTTTGGAATGATTGCATCGGAATACCGCACAAGTAGGTTACGTCTTAACAAACCGTTCAAAGATCTCAGGCCTGGTCTTTCATTAAAAGTTAAAGATGTTATCATTCATGAATATCATTAAGAAAGATGAACCGATATTTTAAATACTTGAGGATTTTTACAAGTGAAAAACAGCAGGAATATAATTACATGAAAGCACTGCCTTTTAGCATTTAAATAAACGTTATATATTAGAATCGTCTTTTTAAGATAACTCGAAAAGAAAGCAAGTCGAAATATGAGTGGATTAGGACGTTTACACAGTTTATTATGAAACGAAATATTTCTGTTTCATGCCAATTCAACAAAATATGGGACATTAAGGTCATAATGGATCATTTTATTTGTGACATAGTAAAGAGCCTAAGGGATTTTAGATTGCAAAGACTGAATACGAAATGAAATAGCTTTGTTAGTACGACATACATCTAACTCCTAAGTCTAAATAGACCCGATCATGATTACGCATATGAGTCTTTTGTACAAACTTAGGAGATTACAATGCTTGTCAAGTAAGCGGAAAAGTCCGCTTGTGACATGATATGGTGAAATGAAATGAAATGAAAAAAATAAACTTTATTCTGGGACTTACTGTCCCCTAAGAATAACAATAATGCACAGTTAAAAGTACAATAGTCTGGTATGTTATTTACAAATTAAATGCATCAGTAATTACAGCATACACTTTTTATAGGGAAAAAAAATTAATTTAATTAAAAAAAAATAAACATATGAAATAATAATTATAGCTTAAAATACCATCGCATACACACACACACACACACACACACACACACACACACACACACACACACACACACACACACACACACACACACACACACACACACACACACACACACACACACACACACACACACACACACACACACACACACACACACACACACACACACACACACACACACACACACACACACACACACACACACACACACACACACACACACACACACACACACACACACACACACACACACACACACACACACACACACACACACACACACACACACACACACACACACACACACACAAACACACACACACACACACACACACAACACACAAACACACACACACACACAACACACACACACACACACACACACACACACACACACACACACACACACACACACACACACACACACACACACACACACACACACACACACACACACACATACATACATACATACACACACACACATATATATAATATCAAGCATCAATGAATAAATTATGATAATATGTAAATTAAAGGAGGTATTTGACCCAGTGAGTAAGGCATTTGACTGTCATGTTCCCACGCCCGAGTTCGAGATAGGCTGAAGGCTGGAGGATTTTTGTTCTTTTATTTCGGCAGTGGATCGATTTTGAAGTCGGGAGACGACAGATGGGTATACTTAATTGGGAAAAAACCCTTAATTTCGGCGAAATCTCCTCCTTTTCCACTTACTGGTCAAGTAACAGTACATCCATACCAAAGTAGTGCACCCAAGACTCTTATAGGTTGTAGTGGTACATACAGTTTTTTATTTGTTTTTTTTAAATGAATTTAATTTTTTTGTTTTATGAATTAGATTAATATAATACAAGAAAAACTATACTATTATTGAAGATTACATGGAAACGAGAATGCCGAAAGATTTAGAGCAATATGAATAAAAATGTTCTGAAGGCGTGATGAATTACAAATTTAGGATTCTGTAAGATTATTTTCATGCTATGCTTATCTTTATCCATGACCATTTAAAGAGCGCTAATAAACTTTACAGGCGAAAAGTCACAGACTAATTAACGCCGTTCAGTTATGCTAATTTCCGATCAGCAAAACACGGAAGGAAGCGGATCTGCTTTGGTTATCACTAGAAAGCGAGACGTGCATTTGGAAACAGCAATTGCTGAAGGAGACTGAGGAAGGAGTGTGAGAATGAAAGAGCGGGCGTTTCATGAGGCCTGACGCCGCCATCAAACCAGAACGTCCTAGATCAGAAAGCGGATCCGCCCGATTTAACGGGAGTCGTTTTCAACGGAACCATCCAAAAGTTCTGGGAACCGCAATCCGGTTCCAGGAAGCAACAATGACAAATGTTAATTAGTAGAATCGCCTCATCAGAGCCGCAGTGGAAAGCTCTCGGAAAGCATAATTCCGGCAGACATATCAATACACTATTATACATCACCAAAGAATACAACAGTAAATATAGAAAATATGAAGAAAGTGAGAAACATCATTTTTTACAAAGCTATAAAAAACAACTGTCTTATATATATATATATATATATATATATATATATATTTTATATATACATTTATTGAAATTTACAACTGTACAAAACATATACATCAAGTAAATGTATTGACAACGATTACCATAACATGTTAAAACTTGAAAAGAACTACTCATCAGTAGCACTTTATTAAAAATTCTACACTAGAAGGTCTCTAGGCCATCTTCGTTTCAGACGCCTCGGAGGATTATCAGGAATAGAGCGGGAAGCAAGTTGAGAAACTAACGGATTTGAGTGATTATGGAGCTTACTATGAAAGGATAGGTATCTGGTGTGGGCTAAATCAGCAACATATAGAACATTAAGATCTTTATGGATAAGTTTACTGGTGACAAAGTAAGGAGCATTGAGGAATTTTCGAAGGATTTTGGATTGTAAGGGTTGAGTACGGGATGAATTGGATGGTTTAGTGGAGCCCAAAAACTCAACTCCTTACGTCCAAATAGGTCTAATCACAGTCATGTATATGAGTCTTTTGTAATTAATTGGGAGCTTTAAACGTTTGTCTAGTAAATGTTGAAGTAGCCTGTAACGACGGGCGGTTTTTTGTCGTTTTAGTCTTTTTCTTACATTTAAAAAATTAATATACATAATCTGTGTAAGAAAGTGCTTATGGTTTGAGTTTTTATATGTTTTTAGACCTGGGGATGAATATTTAATTCGCATGAAATTAATTTTCGCATAAAAAATCCTAATAAGAGTGGAAAGTAATTCGTCAATCCTTGTATTTAAAATATAAGTATTTATCTTTAAAATATTATCCTGAAAATATCAAACCATGAGAACTTTCCTACACAGGTTATACATATTAAATTTTAAAAATGTAAGAAAATAAATCAAACATGTTTATACTTAAATAAGGGGGAAAATGGAAGGCTTGTGAAAACTATCTGTGGGCTGAGTGTAATAGAAAGAAAGGGGGAATTGCGAAGAAGTGTCGATGTTTTTAGTTCTTAACACATTTTTAGAACTGATGATGAATGTTTGATTCGAAATTAATTTTTTTTTAAAAAAAATCCAATAGAGGTGGCAAATAACTCATTTACTCATAAGTGAGTAAGGAAGAAATCTATTCACACCTCCAATGGGTAGTAACACATAGCTTAGTCACGAATACTGAGTAGTGAAAGTGAAGTAAGCAGAATAAGAGATAGAATTATACAAAATTGGTCATGATTGGTAGAAGAGAAAACGTGCAGAAAATAAAACAGAATCAATGTTAAAGCCTGCAACTTAGGGCGTACGCGTATGACTGGCATTTACACACTGATTCAGGACAGGAACCTTCCGATTCGCAGACAAATTTTATCGTCAGCACAATCTCACAGATGACGATGTAGGAACCCGCATTTCTTGAATATCGGCGCTGGAAGACTTTCTCACGGTTGGTGTTCCCTATCTGGGCCAGTGGTGCATATTCACTTACCGCAAAAGCCAACCACGCTTTAAACCTTTAATGGTATCCTTATCTGCGCGCTCGTAAAACCGAGCCTATCTAGTCGTCGACTCCCGTTTCCATCAACAGCCATTTAAATACAGATTTATGGCTGCGTCAAATTATTACTCAAAAGTTTATCTACAATAAAGTACAACTGTAATGTCTAGCGAACGGTAGTTAAATTATGTATCATATGGAATATTCATTTGTAAAAGGAAATCCTTATGTATGATATCTTAAAAAGCGCTAGATATCCCTATGGCAATGAACTGAAAAATCCGTTAGTTCTACTCTCTACATACTGATAGAAAAGTTATATCTTATAAACTTATCGACTGACTAGACTTGAATTCCAAAACATCAATTATAAGTAGGCTCACATTGTTTGAATCACAGCAAATATGTTTGTTTAAAAAATGTATTAATTTTATTTTAATAAGTATCAATCTGCCACAGTTATGAACATAAGTAATAGCGCAATAAATTATAAATGTTAGCCTTATTCACAACAACATGTAAAATTTAAAAAAAAATGGAATAAAATTATGGATGAAAAAAAAATTCATAAATAAATGGATAAAAAAAATAAAAAAATAAAAAAAACACAATAAAAAGAATAAATTTATTTATAATATTATTTTATTGAAATATATGTACAATCTGCCTCAGTTAAGGGCAATAAGTAACAGTGCTAATGATGTAGTTCATTCGTACCATATATACAAGTTCTCATCCATACACAATTGATAATAATAAGAGATAAAATACAACAGTCATAATACAAAAAATAAATCAAATAGTCATTATACAAAGAAATTAAATAAATTAAAAAATATAAAAAAAATAAATAAATAAAATAAATAATAAAAAAAAAAAAAAAAAAAAATTTTTTTGATACATTCATACTCTATGTACAATATAGACACACTCAGCCTAGGGGACCCCGAATCGAGCCTATTCCCCCACTTATTGGGAGTTAAGGCCAGACCCGTAGGGATCCCAGCGCTGCCCTCTCAGCTGCATCACCAGTAATGTCCAGTGGAGGCTGAGTGGGAGCGCTATAGCCACATATGCTCAGAACTTGAGAGGAGAAGCTGGTCATTACCAGGACTCCAAAATAACATTATATTACAAAAGGTCTCGGGGCCATTGCCGTTTCAATCTTCTGGGGGGGTTATAGGGATGGTTAGAGCTGGACAAGGATTGAGCCAGAGGATTAGGATGATTGGATAAATTTTGATGAAATTTAAAGAATTTTGAAGGAATGAGGTCAAGGACAAATGGGATTTTTAGGTCGTTATGTAGGGTTTTATTGGTGACATAATATGGTGCATTGACAATTGTTCGGAGGACTTTGGATTGGAAGGATTGAATGCGTTTGATATTGGATTGTCTTGCTGTCCCCACAGTTCAAGTCCGTAGGTCCACATTGGTTTTAAGATTGTTTTGTATATGAGGAGTTTGTTATCAATTGAAAGATGAGAATTCCTGCCTAGTAGTCTGTAGAGTTGGCTGAATCTCCTGTTTAGTTCTTGTCTTTTGAGTCTAGTATGAGGGTTCCAGGTCAGTCTTTTGTCAAGATGAAAGCCAAGGTAACGTACTGTGTCGGATATAGGAATAGGGATATTATTGAAGTGGATAGGAGGACAGGATTTGCGGCGAAGTGTAAATGTTATATGACTGCATTTGGCTTCATTAACTTTTATTCTCCACTGATTGCACCAAGCCTCGATCTGTAGAAGATGTCTTTGGAGGTTGAGGGAAGCAAGTTTGGGATCTGAATGGGATGATAGGATAGCAGTATCATCTGCAAATGTAGCTAAAAAGGTATTAGGATTGGTTGGTATATCAGCAGTGAAGAGATTATAGAGGACGGGACCTAGGACGCTACCTTGTGGTACTCCGGCATCGATAGGATAACAGTTGGAGAACTCTGAGCCACAGCGGACTCGAAAGGAACGATTTGAGAGATAGGATCGTAGGACTAGGTATAGGGATTGGGGTAAGTGGGTCTTGAGCTTGAAGAGCAAGCCCTGGTGCCACACCCGGTCGAAAGCTTGCGCTACATCCAGAAATGCACCAGAGCTATACTGCTTGTTTTCAAGGGCAGATGATATGTGATCAACCACACGAAGGCCTTGTTGAACAGTGGAGTGACCAGTCCGGAATCCAAATTGGTGGGAAGGGATGCTTTGGGATTCAAGTATAGGTAGGATACGTTTTAGAAGGATTTTTTCAAAGATTTTTGAAAGGATAGGAAGGAGACTTATAGGTCTATAAGATGAGGTTTTGTTGGGAGGTTTGCCAGGTTTTAGAAAAAGAATGATGATGGAGTGTTTCCATATCAGAGGAAAGTGGGTCGTGCGAAGGATACAATTGTAGATGTAAGTTAGGAAGATGATGGCTTTTTGTGGGAGTTGTCGGAGGATCTGGGTGGTGAGCAGGTCATATCCAGGTGATTTGCGGTTCTTCAACTTTTTTAGGAGGAATTTGACCTCAGAGGGGTTAACTGCTTTAGGAGGTAAGGAGAGGGGAATCGGTGAATCAAGGAATTGGTGAACTTTTGCAGTGTGGGAGGGGATTTGTTCGGGATGGGGAATAAATGTGCTGGAAAGGTGCTTGGCAAATTCTTCTGCTCTGTTCTCATCTGAGGCAGCCCAGGATCCATCTTCGCGTCGGAGAGGTTGGGATATATGCTGGTATTTAAGGATTTTTTTGGTTAAGTTCCAGAGGGAGTTGTCAGAGGTAGAGAGAGAGGAAAGATAGGAGTTGTAAGATTGGGATCTAAAGGAGGACAATTTCTTTTTAACTATTTTGGTATAGTGATTATATAATCTCCGATCGTCAGGATGCCTGGATCTTTGCCATAGGGATCTATAATGACGTTTAGTTTGGATAAGGTCTATTAGTTCTTGTGGCAAAGGATTTTTTATACGGTTGATATAGGAAGGTTGAGGAAAAGATGCATTCCAAGCTGCTTGTTGAATTGAATTAGTAAAGGAGTTGGCTGCTTCATCAAGTTCTTGGGTTGTTTTCAGGGATACTCTGAGGTCAATCGAATCATCTAGTTTTTGACGGAAGAGGTTCCAGTTAATTGGGCCTCTAATAAATGATGGGGGAGGAAGTTTGGGGATTGGTGCTAAGGATAGGGTTAGGATTAGAGGACTGTGATCAGAGGAGAGGTTGTCTAGGCGTTTAATGGAATGATTAATTGTGCCTAGGCCTGTGTGGATGAAGAAATCAAGGAGGTCAGGATTACGAGTGGGATCTGTCGGCCAGTAGGTAGGAGAGCAGGGAGAAATGTAGTGGCAATGGTTGGAATTAAGTGCCGACAGTAGAGTTCGGCCACGGGAGTTGGTGATTCTGGCACCCCACTGTTGGTGTTTGGCGTTAAGGTCTGCACCTAGAAGGAAGTGGTTTCCAAGTGAATCAAGGAGGGAACTGAATTGGGTGAGGGAGACTGTTTTTCCAGGAGGACAATAAGCTGCAGCTATTGTAAGAGGGAAAGGGAAGGTTTTGATAACAACTGCAGTTGTTTGTAGGAAGCTATGATTCGGTAAAGGTAGTAAGTAATGAGAGAGGGAATGATGGATGATGACGGCAGTGCCACCATGAGCTTTCCCGTCCGGGTGATCCGTCCGATGGGTTTCGTATTGTGCTATATTGAGTGTTCTGTTACTAGTTAGTCGAGTTTCAGTAATCAGGGCTATATCAATGTTACTGTCGTGTAGTAGTGCTGTCAACTCGTCAGTATGATTCCGAATACCATTCGCATTCCAGAGGAGAATGGATAGGGAAGGTTTCATTTAGGGATTTCTTTGGGCTGGGATGATAATGTGGGATAATGCATTTGTAAGGAGTGATATAAGAGGTGTAATCATGGATCGAAATTCCGAGAGGAAAGAGTTAAGGATAGAAGAGATATCAGTGGCATTAGGAGGAGGCGGAATATGAGGAATTGTAGGTATGTTATTTTTATTGGGTTGGATTATGGGATTTTGTGGGAGCTGGGTTTGAGACTGAGGGATTTGGTTAAGGGAAGGATATTGTGATTCAAGATATATTTTATGAGGCTGGGGCTGTGGCATGGCCCCTGTTTCAGTAGCTAGCTCCCTGCCACCCATCATATTAGCATAGGAGATGGTTTCATTTACCAGTCTAGAGGGCTGTCTTCTTGGCCTTGTTTCTTCGTTGCTGGTTTGGGCTGGTTGAAATCGGGCCTTCAGCTTTTTGTAAGTTTCGCAACCTTTATAGTTTGCCGGATGGCCCTTGTGGCATAGAGCGCATACGGCTGGACTATCCCGCGACTTGTTACAGTCTTCGGTTTTGTGTGAATCGCCACACCTCACACATCTTGGGATATGATGGCAGTAGCGCTTAGTGTGTCCGTAGGATTGGCAATTGTGGCATTGAACAATGTCTCTTTTTGGATAAGGTTTCTCTACTACAACATTTGTGTAGTAGAGCCTCTTAACCTCGAAGATTTTTTCCACTCCAGGAGTCGGCTCAAGGTCAACAAAAAATAATGGTAATGGTGTTTTGTTACCTGTTCCAGGATTGTTTTTGTTATCTTTGACAACATTTATAATTTGCCGTACTTTGAACCCCATGGAAGTGAGTTCTTCTTCTATAATATCAGCAGGTGTTGTGTGGTGGAGATGCCGAATCACGATTCTTACTGATTTTTCATTTTTGAGCTGATATGTATGAAAATCAGCTTTTGTTTCACTCAAATATTTGATAATCGTGCGGTAGGTGTCAGGTGTATTAGGGATTAACTTGGTATCATTAGCCCTGCTTGTACATGAATAACTCTCTGGGCTTGTAATTTTATTTATTTGTTCACAGAGGAGTTTAAAGCTCCTTATGTTTCTAATGAAGATAGGTGGGGGGCGTGGTATCTTATTATTAATAATAGTTTCCATTTCTTCTGGTTCTGTGTTCTTAAGCAGATCAAAACGATTTGGAGAAAAAAATGGCGATTCATCTTGAACTCCTTGTGAAGAAGTCCCAGGTTGATTATTTACTATAGTAGTATTTTCAGAGCTGGCTGTAGAAGGCGGGGTTCCTCTCTTGGCTTTTCTCGACTTGGGTTTTGTCGGACTTGGTTTAGACTCCAGAGACCGACTTCTTTTATTTTTGCTTGACATTACCATGTGATAATATCTCATACTGGCATTTTAGGGGAAAAGAAAAAAAAATAAATAATAAAAAATAAATAATAATAAGTTCCACGTCTTTGTGAACTTGACCCTGACGTCTGCAGAGCGACGCAACAACCCCCACGGTTGTCCAATGGGTACTGAAGCACTGGGTACTGGTAGAGTGGGGGGGGAACTGATAACGACTAACGGCAGCTGTTAATCCGACATATTGCTCGTAATGTTTCACGTTATTATATTCACTGGCTAGTAAATAAGAAGGTACTCACGATGATAATTAGTCCAATTCTTCGTGATTCCTATTTACTGCTAATTAATAACAATTTACACCGTAAACTGCAATTAATTCACAATAAAATAATGATATAGGAAAGAGACGATGTAGACACAACTATAGCTATCTGGCGCAGGCGCAGAACTCTCGAGAATAAATTAAAAACAAGAAACAATAACATTCATGCATACACTTTTTATTTGTATAGCTATTTATTGAAATTTACTTTATTTTTTTAAAGCGCAAATTACACCAATATTTATTATTATTCTTTAAGGGTAATTTCACCATAGAACTAAAGCAAAAGTCCTACAGTCTTGTATTTACCCCTCAATTATGTATGGCGCTCAGATATGGGCAATAACAAAAAAGGAACAGGCGGAACTAGACACCATCCAAATGAAACTTTTATGGTATGGTTTTATGGAGTATGGTAGGAATACGAAGAAGTGAGAAAATTAAAAACCGAGATATCCTAACTCTTGTAAAAGTTAAAAGACTCAGCAAGGTGGCCCAAAAACTGAAATGAAGGTGGGCTGGACACCTAGCCAAGGACGAAAGATGGTCGAAAAGTCTCATCGAGTAGACACCGATAGGCCAAGTGAACAGCAGGGGAAGGCAGTACATGGGGTGGAAGGATGAAAGTGGCCAGGGACAGAGACTGTTGGTTCAAAATTGTAAATAAACTATAGAAGAAATTTTTTTTTTTTTTTTTTTTGTGGTTTATAATGAATGTTGTATATTTTATTTTATATTGTTACTACTCAGTTTCTATTCTGTAAAATCATTTTGGACCTGAACTCCATTTTACCTCCTAAGGGAGAGGCTTTTGTCATAAATATGATGCCAATAAAGTTTTATTATTATCATTATTATCACAACTGTATATAATGTAAACAAAATACAACGAGTAAATGTGATGATGATGCTATGATATATAATATGACACGTCACTTGTTTTTTAAAGCAACTACTGTAATCGGTGACACGTATAAAAGTTCTATATAATAAAGGACTATATTAGCAGGACCGAGGCCATCTTCTTTTCAGGCACCTCGGAGGGTTATCTGGAATTGAATTTGAAGCAAGTTGCGATACTAATGGATTTGAATGGTTAAGGAGTTTATCGAATTAACCAATAATTGAATGCTATTAAATAAATTCTTGAGAAATGTGCCACGTATAATACATAACTGTAATAAATCATATCAATTTAAAATTTCTTAAATTATAATTTTTATTTTAAATACTGCTTGCTTTTATTTAATTAGTATTTTTAATAATCCTACTACTTTTCATATCTTACTAGAGAATATGGGAACGTAAACACCTGCATAAAAATTAAATTGTTAGAAGAGAAAATAAACAAAAAAAATAAATAAAAAAAAAGTTGGGTGGAACTTTTCGCCATTCAGTATTTTTAAACTCTTCCTATGCCAGTGAGGGGTAAACAAGAGCTCCTGAAAATTCTAGACTTCTCTAGGAGAGACTTCTAAAGAGCCATTGGAGTCTGAGTAAGAGCGCTTACACCGCAAACATCCAGAATATTAGAACCAGGTGATAGCAGCATTCGAGAGAGTTGCCTAAATCTGCGAGGAGGATCATAGGAATGGATTGGACTGGATAAGTATTGAGCCAGATTATTTAGATGTCCAGAAATGTTTAGTTGAAATATTGAAATACAAATTGAGTGTTTGAAGGAGGCGTGGTTCACATTCCTAGTCAATTCAACATAACGCTTCATAATTATGCGAGAGTTGGCTACTCAATAAAAAGCGAGCAGTTGCCGTAAAGATTTTTAGATTACACCTTTTTAGCTCCTCTCCGAATAGTTGAGTTAATTAATTATAAATTAAACAACTATTATTATTATTAGATTATTCTCTATCTAATTTCGCGTGAACTCTACCGTCAAGCTCTCTCTAATTCCTTATAATATGGTTATCTCTTTGCCTTAATATACGTATAATATAATATATTTGTGTGTGCATATATATATAGGTACTAATTGTAGTAGGTCATTTTTATTTATTAATATTTCTACACAATCCATTCAGATTTCCCACTAAGAATAAATACTAAGAATAAGCTACTGATCCGATCGTAGGCCACATTAAATACAAATCAATACATTAGTAATTAGGGCATAAATTATAGAAAAAAAAACACATTCACCAATGAAAAATAAAAAAAATATACATATCTATACACATTATAATGCAGTTTAATAGTAGTAGTTTAAAGTTGATAAAGAACAATTAGACTTTCTGTATATAAGGCAATGAATATGCATCATCAGACTCCCACAGACAAATGATGCTGTCTCTAGATGATAGCTTTGGTTCGTTGCCAGCTCGTCAGTCGGCCCTAAGACCACTTATTAATGGAAAATAACATGTTTATTAGAATACAATAACACTCGAACCACGTCCTTGCCTGTACGACTTAATCTGCTTTCTCCTATTGTTAATAAATAAGTTTATTGTGTCTATGCATAGGCATAAGCAGGGCGCATTAGAACGTTGTGGGAGAGTCACAACCAACTAGTATTCCTTAATGATATGGGAACCGGGTACGGAAATTGGATGCAGAGGTTCATGAAAGTCAATTGAACGAATCCTCCAGGGATTTTCGGCGTATTGTTCCTAAATTAGATGGATGGATAATAGCAAAGTTGGATGTTCAAAACTAATGTTGGGATGAGAGATTGTAATGAATGTTCATTATATAGCGTTATCAAAATCGAATTAAAAGATAATCTTTACAACTTTCGAATTTCAAAGTACTACTTTTTTTTACATGGTTACGTCTCTTGGCTGGGGTTCTATATGTGTTTAGTGCAACGTTTTTTCATCCTCGTAAATGTAACACTCTATTAACTCTGTTGGTGTAGCTCGGATCAAAAATCTGGCGACAGTTTCATTATCAGAAATTTATTAGAGAACGGTTTTGTATACAAGATTT
The DNA here is from genome assembly GCA_003667255.2 of Euschistus heros. Classification (NCBI taxonomy): domain Eukaryota; kingdom Metazoa; phylum Arthropoda; class Insecta; order Hemiptera; family Pentatomidae; genus Euschistus; species Euschistus heros. The sequence goes on along the minus strand of RCWM02000648.1, from coordinate 300,591 downwards.
GTTGTTAGGACCTACCGGTAAGGAGGTAATGAGTTTGAATGAAAAAAAAAACACGCGTTTTCTACATTTTTTATGTGTTGGAATTTTGAAACGCTCTTGCTCTATTGTTATTGCTTGAACCGAAAAATTACCGACATTATCCTTATCAGAAATTTAATGAAGCATCTTTTTTATCATATAAGACTTGTTTTTGGACCTACAGTTTAGCAGGTAAATTAGGTTGAGTCACGTTATGCCTACATTTTTTAAGTGGGCTTTTTTTGGCTAAAGTTTGCTTATCAAAAGAGGTAGAGAAATTGTGTTTTTTTTTTTAAATAATAAATAGTGTAGCTAAGAAAAACAACCAGCGACTCTCCAATAATTTAATGATAATAATTTGAAACCCTAAGTTTCGAGAACAAAATATTTGAAACCCAATCCATTTAACATTTACTTTGATATAAACTAATCAGAAATTTTTGAACTTATAAAACAACAAAATATTTATTCAGTTTGGTTGAAACCCTAAATATTATTTATACGATGATTTTTGCCCCGGTTATTTATTGCAATTAACAACTTTCGAAAAATAGAATACATATAATAAATTTGTTGAGTTAATAGTACGAGTATAATGACATGAAATAAATTGTAGAGAAACTATCTGTAGCACTCCTCTGAGAGTTCTATATCAGTAAAAATAAGAACTAAAATAGTATTTTACACGTCCTCGATAGAATTGAAGAAAAAATATTGTTAAATACAAATATTTAATCATAAATCCAATGATAAAAAGGTGAAAGTTAATAGATGTAATATTCAAAATCTCTAACATCTTATGTAACAAAACAGTAATTTAATAAAGAAACAATAAAAACAAAACAATTTTTAAATCGTTCTGAGTACCCCAACATTTACTAGACAAGCGTTCAAAGCTCCCAATAAATTACAAAAGACTGTGATTAGACCTATCTGGACGTACGGGGTTGAGCTTTGGGGCTCTACTAAACCATCCAATTCATCTCGTATCCAATCTTTACAATCCAAAATCCTTCGCAAAATCCTCAATGCTCTTTACTATGTGACCAATAAACTTATCCATAAAGATCTTAATGTTCCAAGATCTTAATTTACATGATAGTAATTTGGCCAATTTGGACATACGGAGTTTTTTTCCACTAAACCTTACACTTCTCGTACCCAGTCCTCACAATTCAAAATCCACAATGCTCCTTATCATGTCACTTTTCCACTAATCTCTGTTGAACAGATCCGTTACCTAGGACTCCACTTGGACAAACGTCTTACTTGGAATCCACATACAAGACTAAAACGACAAGAAACTGCCCGTCGTAACAGACTACTTCAACATTTACTAGACAAACGTTCAAAGCTCCCAATTAATTACAAAAGACTCATTTACATGACAGTGATTAGACCAATTTGGACGTACGGAGTTGAGCTTTGGGGCTCTACTAAACCATCCAATTCATCTCGTATCCAATCTTTACAATCCAAAATCCTTCGCAAAATCCTCAATGCTCCTTACTATGTGACCAATAAACTTATCCATAAAGATCTTAATGTTCCATATGTTTCTGATCTAGCCCAAACCAGATACCTATCCTTCCATAGTAAGCTCCATAACCACTCCAATCCACTAGTCTCCCAACTTACTTCCTTCTCCATCCCTGATAATCCTCCGAGGCGTCTGAAAAGAAGATGGCCTAGAGAGACTTTTTAGTGTAGATTTTATTGAAGTGCTACTAGTGAGTAGTTCTTCACAAGTTATTTACATGCCATTGTATTCACTGTCAACACATTTATTTGTTGTATATTATTTTGTACAGTTGTAAATATCAATAAATGGAAAAAAAAAAATTCATGTCACAAACAAACTTGTCCATAATAATCTCAATGTTCCATATGTTGCAGATATGGTCCAAACCAGATACCTGTCCTTTCATATTGAGCTCCATACCCACTGGAATCCACTAGTCTCCCAACTTGCTTCACACTCAATTCCTGATAAGCCTCCGAACCGTCTGAAAAGAAGATGGCCAAGAAACCTTCTAATGTAGAAATTTTATTCAAGTGCTACCAGTGAGTGGTTCTTTACATGTTACTGACAAGTGCTTTAATAATTTTCTTAAATTCATTTAATGTGTAATAATTAGTTGAAAAAAAAAAATACATCGAATAAGCGCTTCATTTATAGCTCAGAATTTTCTCATATAACTTCTATGTTATCATTTTTAGCATCACAATGGAAAGAATGAGACCGAAATGAATCCATAGAAATTGAATGAAATTTCAAAGGAACCGGGTTTCCTATATTTGGTACTGCTCACTGTATGAGATCGCTAAATTGTCCCCACTCACTTTCCCTAATTTCAAGCGGTTGGTATTGACCTAATTTTGGATTTGTACTTTTACAGAATACGACGGTTGTTTGTAAAGTACTCTGGCCAATTCCATTTCTTTGCCAATTAAATCAAATATGGCTGGCATAGTTTTAGTTTTCAAACATTGGAGACTGACTCAGAGACAATAAATATTGGGTTGTCCGGAAATTAATGCAGGATTTCATATCAGGGTTTTTTCTCGGCTCCCAATGCTCATTGTCCGCTATAACTCTAGTTTTGCACAAAATAATGGGATCTTATTTAATGGGACTTTTGGGCCGAAACTACGACGTAGAGTAAAATTAATATATCAGGTTTGTATTGTGGTAAAGAGATAAATAATCTCTTTAACAATAATTAATATCAGGTTTTGGTTTAAAATGGAATCCTGCATTGATTTCCGGACAACCCATTATAAATCTGTTATTTTTAAAAAAAAGTTTATTTATATTATCATTAGATTATAATAATAATAGTACACAATAGCCAGTCAAGCTAGACTCTGCTTTTCTCCTTAACCCCACAAAGCAGCACTCTAGGAGATTGGGTGAGAGGAATACCCACAGGACACAGGACTTGAGAAGACGGAAACTTTCAAGTTTCCTATTGGTTTATTCTACTAAAGGCTTCTGGACCAATGTCGTTTAAACCTACGATTGAGGAGTGGAACTGGATTGGAATTGAACCGGAGGGTTATAGTTTTGGAAAGGTTCATTGAATGTCAATGAGCCTCAGTTTATGGTTGATTGACAGATATATGTCTCAGGCACCTCGTAAATATGGAACCTAGTAGAGCCTGTAAAAGGGTCATGGGAAAAAAACCAAGGGATTTGATAGTGATACTGATCACATCGCCTACCCAAAATCCGGAATGCCTCACGAAAACTCCTCCTCTACTTCTAGCCAGGCATTATCTGGTCTCACATCTGGTTTCTCAACTAACAAAAAAATTTATATTTAAACCATAATTTGTCATGGTAAATTTAACCAGATAAATTAATGCATACATTCTTCTTCTTTGATCTCCTTAATTGGTCATCATAAACACATGGTTAATTAAATAAATGTAATGTCAAAAATTATGAAAAGGAGGTTTCTAAAGATAAACAAAATCTTATTGCTTACTATATATAAGTGATTTGACATTGTCCCCGTTTGTTTCTGGATGTTCACATTTTTATATTCACTAAATAAATGGCATCTCTTTATGGTTTACACTTATTTTCAAATTAATAATTAATTTGAATTATTAAATTTTACGGTAGATAACAGAGAATGTATAATAATTAATTAAAAATCGGGAATCTAATTATTTCATAACTATTAATAAAACATTGCTGCCTGTGATATGTGTTTATCGCGGTAACATAGATTGTCTTATGACTTCTGGGGAAAACCCCCAGACCCCCGGATTATCTCAGTTTAGATCAAGGATACATGATACATGTTTTTCGAATAGGTATATATTTACATTGGTATTAATTATTAATAATAATATTAGTATTAATTCACATTAGAATCTAGTGTGACACTGAAGCGGGATATTAGAAATATTAATATTAATTAATAGTTGTTGTTTTTTTTCCCTAATCCTCCAATATTTATTTATTTACAAAAACAAAGAGAAGGTAAATAAGAAGAATCTTATGTTTAGGAGTTGGTAAGGTAGTACTGCTTTTCGGTCGACGTTTGAGCAAGGAAGGGATTTGGTCAAAATGGGTCGAACCACTGTTGATACCAGCATATATAATTATCTCTCTCGTCCAGAATCGAACCTGGATCTCGTAATTATAAGTCCAGTACCACTTATATCGGGAAAACAAACAATTATATTATAGATAATTTTATTTAAATTTATTACTGTTCAAGGCTCCCAATTAATTACAAAAGGCTCATTTACATGACTGTGATTAAACCAATATGGACGTACGGAGTTGAGCTTTGGGGCTCTACTAAACCATCCAATTCATCCCGTATCCAATCCTTACAATCCAAAATCCTTCGAAAAATGCTCAATGCTCCTTACTTTGTCACCAATAAACTTATCCATAAAGATCTTAATGTTCCATATGTCGCTGATTTAGCCCAAACCAGATACCAATCCTTTCATAGTAACCCACTCAAATCCCCTAATTTCTCAACTTGCTTCCCACTCAATTCCCGATAATCCTCCAAGGCGTCTGAGATCTTCTTGTGTAGATTCTTTTATTTTTTACTGAAGTGCTACTGATGAGTAGTTCTTCTCATGTTTTGGTATGTTATTGTAAACCTTTTTTTTTTTTTAACACATTTACTTGATGTATATTTTTACATTTGTAAATTTCAATAAATTGATTTAAAGAAAAAAAAATTGATTACTAACCAAATATATTTTTATTAGTACTTTTGTATTGCTTGTAGTCGATCCGAGCTGAATATAACTTAATTTCAGTTATGTTAATCAATACTTAAATATTTGGAAATAAATATCACAATTAATTAGAAACGTTTTAATGAGTGCAATTCTTCAAAAAAAGTCTTAATTATTCTATAATCCCATACATCAAAACTTGTCTGAAAAGAAATAGTATTCAAGGTTTTTTTTTTTGCAAAATAATTTTACAAAATTTTTAGTAACATGGACTTTTTGTTCAGATTGAGTCGGCTACAGTACATCCAACTAAAGTACAAAGAAAAAAAAATATTGTGATCAATTAAAATCGCGATGCCTAAAAGTAATGTTTTTTAAAGCTATCCAGTTTTACTATCCAATAACTAAGGAAGATAATTTTACGTTTTAATAGACTAAAACGATCTCTGTTAAAGTCATAAAAAATTATACATAGTCACATATTTGATAGGAATTTATTATTTGAAGTGGAATTCTAGAATACTCGTCTTAAGAATTTAAAAGTTCTTTAAAAGTTTAATGGTAGGTAGCATGAGTAATGATATATAATGAGTACAAAATTGAATTTTTCTATAGTTAATACTAATAGTTTTGGAGAAATAAAATGCAATAAACTATCACACAAAGGTTAATTTTCTGAACTGTCGTTAGCTAGAACGCGTACATAATAGCGACTCCACTATCAATAGTTTAAGCGGCTCCATAAGCTACCATAAGAGGCAACGGAGCAGTAAAATACCAAGTTTACTACGTTTAAATGATTTTAAATTGTTACAAATCGCCGTAGTTCCTCGAAAGCAGTTTCATATATGGTCCGTAGTCACGCTAAGAACAGCTTATCCCGACGGAGAGTGGAAGATGGCGAGATTGTATCGGCGGGCGTCTTGGTAGTGAGGTAGGCTTCGAGTCGTTACCAGCCAAAGGGTGCTCATCCGTTCGTGGTTAGTTGGCCCAATAAACCTCTGCCATAATAATAAATTGAGTATGAAATTATAGATGGCGGGAGTAGACAACGGGTCGCCGGGCATTCGGTATTCATGCCGTCAGGGGAATGCACCAGCAAAACGTGAGCGGAGGTGCATTTTATTGGCTATTCACCGGCCGCTGTCTGAGGGCGTGCTCAGGCTGTCTTCGGCGAGCTTAGGAGGTACCCCAGGCCGGGGAAGAGATTAATATAGAAACCCTGCTAAGCCCCGAGTATTAAGGCGATGATGTATAAATCTGAAGTCAAAAATACAAAAAAATAAAATAAATAAATAAAATTGCCGGCAAATTCACTCTCACTACTTTTTCATTTTGTTAATGGACAAAAGACTAAATTGTAATATGAATATAAAAATCAGCCTACAACAATAGAGGAAGCATCAGGAATAAAATTTTGTAAATTGAAAGATCGTTTCGAGGCTAACCTTGTTGGAATTTGAAGGGATGAGATAGAGGGATGTGTGTGGTCAGAAAATGGTGGCATGTTATATATATTATTTGTTTCCCTTCCATATCAACCCTATGGACTAAAATAAAAAAATAAAAAAAACACAAAGAGAAGAAAAGAAACAAAAAGATAACAAAAAACCATTAACCAAAAACTCCTAAAATGAAAAATTTAAGCAAAAAAAGATGAAAACATAAGGAGAGGAAAAATAATAAATAAACAAGTTGATTTTTCCCGTGGATGTCCCGGGATATATCTATACATCACGTGTATAGGTGTATATATATATGTATATTTATATATTTTAAAATATTTTTTTAGATTTACTATGATATATTAAAAAATAAAGGAGAAAATAATATCTCCTAATAAACTTTATGAAGCCCTGTTTATAGTATCTGTATGCCTAAAAAAATAATGTTTCATTCACAAAAAGTTATGTCATAAATTAATAATTTTAATTTCTTATCGATTTATGGAAAATGCAATAAAAAAAGAAAAAAAATCTATGTATCTCGTGTAGTGAGAAATTAAGATGTGAACTGCCTTATTGTTATAAGTTTTAGTTGTTTTTTTAAATGCATTATCCATCAATCAATAAGACATAATTAATTTTCAATTTTCATTTATTATAAAATTTTATTTTGAAAATAAGAAATTTAAGTTTTTAAAAATATGGATACTAAAGCACTCCCACTCAGCCTCCAATGGATATGAAACTAGTGATGCAGCTGAGAGAGCAGCGTTGGGATCTCTTCGGGTCTGGCCTTGACACTCAAGAAGGGGGGATGATCAGGCTCGATTCGGGTTTCTTCAGGCTGAGTGTGCCTGTATTGCACATTTAGTATGCATGTTTAATTTTTGTTAATATTTTATTTTATTCTTGATGATTGTAAGATAATTATCAGTTGTATTTTAATGATAATCATAGTTTTATTTTTATCTTTTATTATTATTAATTGTGTGCATGTGTATTTGTATATATGGTACGAATGAATACATCATTATCTCTGTTACCTATTGCCCTTCGCAGAGGCAGATTGTGACATCTATTCAAATAAAAAAAAGATATTGTAAGTTTATAGAAAAAGGGCATGAAAATATGGCTTAGCCATGAAGCTTTGCCAAAAAAAAAAAAAAGTAGAAAGAAAATTTTCTAAAAAAATTCTCTCTCTTTCTAACATTACATACAAAAATCGGTTGAATATAAGGGGGAAAATATTTAAAACATAAAGGAAACTGTTATCTAATTAACAAGTTCTGTTGAAGAGAAACATAAATAAATCATAGACATCAATATTTTATTACCAACATTTCATTTTTTATTTCCACAAATGTCTTTCTGCAGTTACGTGCGTATGACCTGATCTCCTTTTACAGCTGTTATCAAATCAGGGATTCGATACTAAACGACTGACTATCAAAAAAACATTTACTCGGAGAGAGTTGCTAATCCCAGTACTAGGGGTCATAAAAGTGCACTTTCCAATGAAATTCTGCACCAATTGACCCTAAATACGGATTTTCTTCTTTAATCAAGACATAAATCTAAGTTGTAAAACAAATGATTCTTCAAAAGTTCATTTTGAAATTTTATCACCATATTCATTTATTTAAAAATAATTTATATATATTATAAACACATTTATAATATTCTTGAATACGACAATAAAATTTAATTAGTTTTATTATATTTAATACATTGAAAGAGCTATATAATTTAAAGTTTCAAAGCGAATAACTAAACAATACTATACAATAAAAAATATGCCGAACCCTAAAATATGCCAAGAAACATAACTCAATCTTTTTTTCGAGTCATTTTATGAAGCGGCTTGCCAAAGAATTGCAAATAAGGAATTAAAAAACAAGGAAGGAAATTAATATTACAAAAACATGCAAAAGCAATAAACCCTCCTTGCGTATTGCACTGTTCTGCATCAAAATACTCCCTTCAACAAAAATGTTTTTTCCTTATATTTTGAAGTGTGCTGAGCAGGAATCCGAAGTCACAAAATCAGACACCATTTTTTGTCAAATCTGTGTTTTAGGTCGAAAAATGAGGTGTTTTTCGACATATCGAGCATTTTTTTTTATCATTGAAAGATTTGACAAAAAATTGAAGAATCTATTTCATTTTGAAACTTTTATAATGCATTAGAAAATTTAAAAAAAAATGGAGAGCATACGTATTAGGCTTTGTTGTATAAATGGCATTGTTAAAGAATTTGCTTTTATCACATAAGGCAAGGATTGCAACATGTCCTCAAAAATTCATTTTTTTCATTCCCACTCGAATTTCTTCCTTCCCTACTTTGGAGCAGTGTTACATGAATACTAAGAACGATTTCATCAAGAGATAGCCAAAATGGAAAAAAGATATAACGGTAAATGCAATGAAAAGATGCTTGCCGACTACTGTTGGACACTAACATTTTAGCACGGGATGCAGAGTATAAAAGAAAAAAATATACATATTGATTATGTTAAGCATAAAATATTATTATTTTATATATATTAATGTTTTTCACCAAAAATGTTTTTTAAAAAAATATATGGAAAAAAGTGCTATTACACTAGTTTGTTTTTTTAAACAACCTCCAATCTCTAAAAAATGGTGCTTGATACATTTTTTGTTGATATTGGATTCGAATTCAACACACTTGTAAATATAAAAGTCACCAAAAATGTTCATAGGAGTGCAAAAAAAAAAAAAAAAAAGAAGAAGACTATTTCAGGGTTTTTCAAAAATAATGTCTATTTTCATAAAAATCATGTCAGATAGATTTTTTTAGCCTTCAGATCTAAATTCAGCACACATAATATAAAAATCAGGAACAATATCAGGGGCAATGTTGTATTTTTTTTTTTTTTTGTTCAGAACTATGTTATTAACTATCATATAAAAAATACGTCAATTATATGTAAATATAATTTACTTGTAACTGGTATATATATTATATGTGATACTTTTGCCCTGAATGCAAAGAGACTGCTAAGATCGATAAAAAAAAACCTTTATACCTACGCTGTTACTAAAAAATACAACCCTTTTCTAATAGACAGATAGATTTTTTAAATTTATCTAGATCAGTTATAACGTGAGCTAATCCAATTATTTATCATTATATGTGACGTTATATAATTTAAAATGTATATTGGATAATATATCAATCGCCTTATCTGGAACTGGAATCATTTCGCAAATGAGATCCACTTAGGAACCGCACCTCTGCGAAAATTAAATTTAATACTGATCAAGCCAGCTCATATACGGACAAACGGATAGCCATTAATAATTATGTAGGAAATGTATACAGAGGAAACAGATATTAACTTATTCTAAATTCTAAATAAAATAATAAAAGAAAAACATGTAAACTATATGATTGGGATTGATAAGTTCATTGCCATGTTTATTGCAATTTTTTTATTTGAAAACCAGTTTCGAATATTAAACATTCATCATGAGTTCTAAAACCTAAACAAATTTCAAAAAATCAGCTCTTTGTTACATAGATTATGTATACTAAAGTATTAAAAATGTAAGACAAGTTCGACTTATTTACGCTATAGCCCAGTAATAAGTAAAACAGTTCGAACTTTATTAAATAACAAAAAGGCAAACATCAAAACACATATTATAAAAATTATAGTTTAAAAAAAACTAGAAAAACGCACTTTTTTTTTTTTAGAAACCTAACTAAATCAAGGTTCGAAGCCAACTTCCCTGTACTATTCGTGAATTGTTAGCATTTTTAACACACTTTATCCAAAATCAACCAATAATTTTTGTTTTTTTGATATATCTCAGAGTAGGAATGGGCAAATGTTAACTTTAAAAATCCCATCTTGCACAAAATGTAATGATCTACTACTTTTAGCGTATATAGTTTTTTGGATGGAATTGGCGATATCTGCGTTATAGACTTTAAAACATGAACAAAACTAAATTTTTAAAGTAAGCAAAATTCTTCGATGTTTGGCAATCGATTGTGGCTAAACCCCTAAATTAAATTCAGCTTAAGGGATGTCTTTAGGCGCACAATTTAAAAAACTTTAATTTGGAAATAAATCATCTTCATTTAAAATCATTTTACTATATGTTTTTTTTAAAATCTGAAGAAAGTAAAAAAAAGTTGGAGTTTTTTTGCCTTCCAAACATGTTCTCCTAATCAAATTTAGTTTCAATTTTGATATTTTATTCTCTGGACCCGTCTGGACCATATAAAAACGTAAAACCTACTACCTCACCTTTTGCAAGGCAGAACCCAATTTTGGGGGTAATTTAACTAGAATAAGTGAGAAAATTATATCAATGTTGTGCAATTATTGTATTGTCATTGGTCTTTGAAACGTTTGCAAATTTTCAAGTCAATCAGAAAACTCAACATTTTGGCACCTTTTTCAGATTTTTGCAAAAACATACAAAAATGCTCTAAATCGAAAAATGTGTTGTTTACAATTTTAAAGTTTATTAAATTGTGTGTCTAAGATCATCTTTTAAACTGAATTTGATTTAGGCGTTTACTCACAATCGATTGTCAAAAATCGATGAATTTCGCCAACATTCTCACAAAGTTAGTTTTAGTCATGTTTAAGAGTCTATAACACAAAAATGGCTAATCCAATCAAAAAATGTTATATACTAATAGCTGTAGATCATTAGAGTTTGTCTATGAAAGGTTCAATTCGGTTTGCTATTAAAGCGTGTTTTTTTAGTTTTTCAAAAAACTATAATTTATTTTATTGTTAGATACTACCGGTTGCGTTCGACTAAATCTCAGAGATAGTAAATGATGAATAAAATACTAATTGAAAAAAAAACATGTTATTTTTTGATGAAAATAAAGATAATAAAATATTCTATTACATTATACTAGTGTTGAATAATTCCTTTGGCGTTTCAGTACGTACTCGCAAGTGTGGACATAAAGTCGCTCTTCTTACCTCCCTCCGAGTAATCACTTCAACTCTAATAGCCCAAGGGGGAAGTATTAAATATGGATCGTAAAACAGGTAGCTTGTTAAATATAAAACCTATGAAATGCATTTGTTTATCGTACAATCATACTTTGCATTTAATCGCCCAGAGTTTACAGCTGTGCAATAAATATTTTATGTACGTGTTTCCACTTCTTCTGGACTTAAACTCAATGAATACTGAAAAAATAAATTACACAACCTTATTCTACATAACATGATTGGTAATCAGTAATAAAATAGAGGTGTAAAAAAAACTATTAATTTTAATGGACAGTTGAAAAAGAATTTCTAATTTAAATAAAAAATAAAAAATCCTCTGTAACAAGCAGCGATTTATGAAATTCCTGTAGTAACAACGTCATTAATTTATATATATCATGTTCTAAGCATGCTATATTAACATTATTATATATATATAATTCGTTATTATATATATCGTAATTATTATATATATATAATTATATATATTTGATTCGTAAAAAATAATGAAAAATAACAAACTAAGATCCATCGTATCTCGTGAACTATTTTTAGAAATTTAAAAATGCTTCACATCCATATCTCAGTTTTGGGTTTCTCAGGCTGTAACAGTATGCATTGTATATCCCTATAATGGCTGGGTTTTTGGTGATGTTACGTATATTTTTGATAGTTTATATTATTTTCTTTTATTTAAATTTAAATATAGCATGGAGAAACATTTCGAAAAGATTAACATACCTATTATGCTACTGCACACCTCTTAAATGCCCTGGAATATGGCAAATCGTTCTTACATTTCAACTTTCCGCAATTCAGGGACCATGTTGAAGCGAGTGTGACAGCGCAACGGAAGGGCGTGGAATCCAGCCGGTCGATTTTGTTTCGTGTTTTAGAAGCAAAATGTGTCTCAGACAAAATGGTTAAAAAAATTAATGTATTAAGAACATTATTTTTTTTTGTTATATGTTATTTGTTCAGGAGTTATAATATGATTAATAAGATAATTTTACTATCTAATTTTTAAAAAAATGCTATATTAAATATTTTTTTTTTCTTTTTTATCTTGAGCAACGTTTCTTCGCTAAGCTATTTTTAAATTGCCAACCTATACCTATTACATTACAACGAAAAAATAAAAAAATAACAGTTCACATGCATATCTATATTTTCTAAATCTATTTACTTTAGATAAACATGTGAATTCTGTTTCTTTTTCTAATGTAATATCCATAAATATATAAGGTATTTATAAAAAATAGCAATACACCTTACATTGATTACAATGAATTTTTAATATCGTGATACATTATTTTATTTGTTATTATTGTTATAATTATCATTATTGTTTATTCCAGGGCTTGAAAATATGGCTTAGCCATGAAATGTTGCCCAAGGAAAGAAATAAGGAAGTTTTTCAAATAAAGTTTTAAGGAGATATTATATGCACTCTTCTTTTTCATCATAAAAAAATATTTTATATGTCTTGTTATTTTAGTTAGCAAAACGAACGGTAACTAAATTTAAAAATAAAAATTATTATAATCTTGATAGTGAACAAAAGTTTTGGTATAGTTGATTTTTCAGTAATGCAGGCGTTTTTTATTTCTATCCTCGTCCAAGAGAGTGGGAAAAAAGATGTTGCTATTATGCCATGGCTATTACTTCATTTAATCTTATTATTGAATAGCCCGATCTATGACTAGTCTAGGGGTATCTAGCAATGTAATTAGATTTCCCTAATTTTACTATCGCAAACAGAGGAATCATCCGGTTCCATTATTGTTCTGTTGCGTTAAGTATTTTGCAATACAAAAACACATACCCTTCCCTTGGTGAATCCAACAAGTGACCAACTCAAACGCTCGCCGGACTTCCCAACTGATTTCTACACACTTCTTGGCAATTCTTCTCCAGCAGAAAAACTCCTGATCCCGCCACCTGGGGATACTCCCGGACTCGGGGTTCCCCGAGCTGGCGAGGTACGTAACATACCAAACTTGGAACCACCGGGACTGGTTTTTAAAGCGAACTCCTTACTTGGAGCCTGGCCGGGACGATTTTTATTCATTCTGTTCTTTTTGTCCTGTCTGCCCCTCTACCGGTTCGCCATCTTCGATGAGTATCCTTCACTGAATATACTATATCAATTGTCTTATTTGCGGATACCAATAGCGCTTTGATAGTCAATGAAGTTCTTAGTGTATTCCCGATAATGGGTTTAATATGGATATGTTAGGTTAAATTTCTTGTAGACACTCAAGATCGAGGGTCTTTAGTGTCCGTCCTTCAATCTACCTTTCTTCTGTACCGTTCTTCAATTATTTTGAATTATATTAAATTCTATTGAAAAGGCTATATTTTTTGAGGAATTTGAGAATTTCATCTATAATATTACTACTATCACCAAGAATAGTTTGGAGGTTTCTTTCTATTCCTGAAAATAATCATCCCATTGAGGTTAGTCTTCTAGAATGTATCTTATTGTTAATTGTATATTATTGTACGTTACGCACTTCGGTGGACTGCCCTTTGTTATAAGATAACCAGGGTAAGTCGGGTATGGCCTATCCTAAGTCATGTTATAACTTCTTCTCTTCTAGTGTGATTATGTTTATAGTATTGATTACCGAACATTATTGAGTGCTTAAAGTAAAGAAAAATGTGCAACATTATGAATTCACTACTTTCATGCGTCCAACGTGCTGTTAGCGTAAAAATATGCTAGTGTTGCAAATAGGTTAAGAGATGTAGAGCAAAAGTTAACGTTAAAAAAATAATCAATCAATGATTAAAGTCTATCTGTATCTGTTCCAACAAGAACAAAAACTGATTTATTCATAGATTTATCGACCAATAAAAAAAAGCTTAATTTTTAAGTTTATATTTTATGCTAAAAGATTTTTTTTAAAACTATTTATTGGTATTTACAACTGTACATAAATATACATCAAGTAAATTTGAGGAAATAATTATAATGGCATGTAAATTACTTGTGAAGAACTACTCACTAGTAGCACTTCAAAAAATGTTCTAAACTAGAAGGTCTCTTGGCCATCTTCTTTTCTGACGCCTCGGTGGGTTATCAGGTATCGAATGAGAAGCAAGTTGGGAGACTAATGGATTCGTGTGGGAGTGCAGTTTACTATAAAAGAATTGGTATCTGGTTAGGGCTAAATCAGCAACATATGGAACATTGAAGTCTTTATGGATAAGTTTATTCGTGACAAAGTAAGGAACATTAAGGATTTTTCGAAAGATTTTGGATTGTAAGGACTGGATTCGAGAAGAATTGGATGGTTTAGTGGAGCCCCAAAGCTCGACTCCGAACGTCCAAATAGGTTTAATCACAGTCATGTTTATGAGTATTTTGTAATTAATTGGGAACTTTGAACGTTTCTCTAGTAAATGTTGAAGTAGTCTCTAACGACGAGCAGTTTCTTGCGTTTTAGTCTTGTATGTGGATTATGCTAAAAGTTATATTTATTTTTGGATTATTACTTATTTATTTTTTAAGTATAAGATCAAAGTGCCAAAACCATAATACCTATAAGGTCTTTATAAGATTTTTGTTTCTTAAATACCTCGGAACTAATTGCTACAACTATAAAAATTCATTGAAAATAGTTTCTTCCTGTTTATAGGAATAATTCTCTATTGTTGCGATAAAAATGACAGACAACTAACCAAAAAAAAAAAAAAAAAAAAACTTTAAACTTTATAGACTATGAAGTTCTGATTATATCGAATGTAAAAAAATTACATTTGGAAACATTGTCACTAGTTATTATTTTGTTGTAATATTTTATATAAATTCTGTTTCACTTTATTTAATTATTTAAAAATTAATAATTACTTTAAATAATCTACTACTTTAAAGTTAATTAAATAAAAAAATAGAAATAAGTACCGCTGGGTACTGACATACCAATCGTCTTGCGTACCATGATCACATCTGCTTGTTGTCGAGGGATAAGTGACAGGTGTGTTTTTTAAAATTAAAAAAAAAATATAAAGTTATTGTATAATAATAATACTACAGTAGTACGAATATTAATTAACGTCTTTAAAATATTAATGTGGATAAAGATGTGTTATCGATTAACGAAGAAGAATCAGGAATTTCAGAAGAGCTCTAATTAAGAATTTCAGTCAGAGAGAAAATATTTCCAAGCTTTGAGATTTACTTGTTCAGTCTATTTCAAATGAAAGGGCATGAAGAGAGAAAAACTTGATAGAGCGATGATGCTGTCCATTTCAAATGGGTTGCTACATTTTATACAGCATACTAATCGATCTAAAGGCAGACATCTGATACTCGTACATTCGTACAAGAAGTTAATAACATGACATTGTGTTTATACTGTAAAACTTTTTTATTATTAATTTAATAATATTATACACACAAAGAAACAAAAAATAACCAGAATTATGGTTAAGAAAGAGTGCTACCTAACTTTTGATGAGTGGTCCACTTCCATTTGTGTGCAGTTTCTATACCTATCCGATAAACTTGAACCATTTTTCCTTGCTTCGATTCTTGATTTAAACTGACAATGAGATATTTTTTTTTTTTTTTTTTTTTTTTTTTTTTTTTTTTTTTTTTTTTTTTTTTTTTTTTTTTTTTTTATTTTCACTCTCATGATTTATCACTTGCGATTTAAATTTATCCTATTTTTTACAACAGTATAGAAAAAAAAATTATAAACACGGGAAAAACTGGACGATCGGTAAATCAAAGAGTAAAATATCATATAAGAGCATACACTAATAAGGCCCAAAATTCCAATTTCGCTATCCATATAAATGACAATAACCATAATTAAAGAATAATTAATTAAAGACTCGGGAGTAAAAATAATACATAAAGTAGAAAATACCCTAAAATCAAATATTTATGAATCATTAGAAATAATAAAATCGTTTAAAACCGATTCAGATTATTGTTTAAATGACCAGATAAACATTTCCAATGGCCCCATTTTAAATTTGTTTTTAATAGGAACGGAAAAATCCAATGAGTCATAAGGGAAATCCTATAGTAAACCCCAAAAATTTAACCTACCTGTCTTCTTCCCCTCTTCAAGATGGATACATTTCAGATATCTGATAGATCTCTTCATGTGAATACCTTGATGTTTGATTTCTTGTCTTACATTTTTGAAACGTTTAGTATATATAATCCATGTAACATAGTACTGATGTGTTGAAAATTTTGTATGTTTTAGAAATAAAGATGAATGTTTAGCATTCGAAATTAGTGTTCTAATAAAATAATCCCAATAGAAGCGGCAATGAATTCATCAATCCTAAAAATAATAAACGTCATGTTCTAAAATAAAGACTCTAAATCAGTATATGATCAATCAACAATAACACTTCTTTTAATCATTGCAAAACAAAACTAGCAACACATTATCCCCAAATTTCAAGGTCGAAACGATTAACATGCACAGTTATTAAAACATACTTCAGAATCCTTTTGCGATGGAACAAGCAGAAGTTTTCTCCAATGTTTGATATTTCGAAATATGTTGAGGCCGATAAGGTATTCCAGAAGGCTCCTCGATGCCCACAACACTCCAGACTTTGCTATCCACTGAACACTGTACTCCCTATCCACCCCTGCTCTGGGTCGCCCTCGGTTCATCGCCCGGCAAATAGTACGCTTGCGAAAGCGCCGACGCGACTGAAGAGACGCTGGCCTGTCAGTCAAAGCCCCAGGTACCCACCGCCCTATTTACTATAAATACTTGGGCCGGTAAACAGTCTGCTCTTCCGACTTGACCTCCTTTACTGACCACACTCGGAAAATATTTATATTTATGCTTAGTGGCTAAGAGAGCCGTAGGTCGTGAATCTGACAGGGCCTGGGAGCGAGGGGAACATTTACTAGCTACACGATCGGCGGCCAGTAGAGAAGAAATATGTCGCCCTGAGTCGAAACCTTTACTACGGCACTGACGTTTCATTTCCTCTGTCTATGACAGGGCTGAAGGGGCTATTAAAGAGCTTCTAGAAAGGAATGTTTTCCTTTTAACGGGCTGGCACTGTGCACTAACAAAAATTGAGAATAAACTCGCTAAATGATTTTTATTTTTTTTAAAAACTATTTATTGATATTAATATACAATAAGTAATTATGAGGAAAATTATTACAATGACATATCAATAGCATGTAGAGAACTACTCACTTGTAGCACTTAAATAGTTCTACTTTAGAACTTTACTCGGGGGATTATCGGGGATAGAGTGTGAGGCAAGTTAGGAGACTAATGGATTCGATTGGGTATGGAGTTTACTATGAAATAATAGGTATCTGGTTTATGCCAAATCAGCAACGTAAGTAACATTAAGATCTTTATGGATAAGTTAGGAAAGCCCCAAGGTATTCGTTTTGAGGTGCCTCGGTGGGTTAGGCAAGTTAGGAGACTAGTGGATTCGATGGGTATGGAGCTTACAATGAAAGAATAGGTATCTGTTTTGGACCAAATTAGCAACGTATGTAACATTAGGATTTTATGGATAAGTTTGTTTGACATACTAAGGAGCATTTAGGATTTACGAAGGATTCTGGATTGTAAGAATTGAAGGGGCTCTAAAGTGTCTAATTACTGTCATGTAAATAAGTCTTTTGTAATTTATTGGGAGATTTGAAAGCTTGTTTAGTAAATGCTGAAAGAGGCGGAAACGACGAACAGTTTCGTCGCCTTTTTAAGTCTGCTATTCTAAAAAAATAGAAAGAAATAGTTCTTTTGATGTAATTAATGTTAAACCTTATAGGATTGAATATCTGATCAGAGGAAAACAATTACAATTTTTTTATTTATTTATTCATATTTATAATGGTATACAATATATACATCCATTAAATGAGTCGACAGATTAAAATAACATGTAACATACTAGACTTAAAATACAAGAAACTGCTCGTCGTTTCCGAATACTTCAACATTTACTACACAAGCGTTCAAAGCTCCCAATAAAATACAAAAGACTTAGTTACATGAAAGCTGTTAGAAATCCTTCGTAAAATCCTTAATGATCCTTATTAAGTCATAAACAAATTTATCCATAAAGACCTTAATGTTCCTTATGTTGCTGATTTAGCCCAGACCAGATACCTATCCTTTCATAGTAAACTCCATTCCCACTTGAATCCACTAGTCACCTAACTTGCATCACACTCCATTCCCGATAATCATCCGAAGCTTCTGAAAAGAAGATGGCCAGGAGACCTAATGTAGAACTATTGAAGTACTAGTGAGTAGATGTTATTGACATGTCATTGTGATAATTTTCCTCAAATGTACAAGTTGTACATAATATACACTGATGTAAATAACAATATCTTGGAAAGAAACAACTCATAAGTATTACTTCAATAAATAGTTCTATATTAGGATCCCTCTTGTCCATCTTCTTTTCAGATACCTTGCAAGATTGTACAATGCAAAGCAAGACGGGGGACAAGTGGATAAGAGTGGGTATGGCGTTTAATATGAAAGTGTAGGTATCTGGCTTAGGCGGATTATGCAACATTAAATCATTATGGATAAGTTTATTTGTGAAATATTAACGAGGATTGAGGATTTTATGAAGTGTATAGGACTGTATGGATGGGAGACCAGTATCGGATTTTTTTTTTTTTTAATTGATAGAACACGATACTACCATAAGAACCTAACAAGTATCTTAACCACGACCTCAGAAGCACTATGGGTGGTCTAGTTTTTTATATACAGTAGGGTGTGGCAACATTTTTGATACTAGTATATATTGAATCAATACGTATATAAAAATTGGATAGCACATAAACCACTGACCAAACAATACCAGAAAATTGTAACATTATATAACCAAACACATCGACAAAAAATGCTTGTAATATTTACAAGGATAAAATTCATTGAATTTTAAACAGAAGAACGGCAGGATATTGATGAAAAAATCAAAGAGGTTTTTACAAAATAATAATAAGAAAATTGTACGTCGGACTGCTAGTGGGTGGAACAAGCGTGGGACTGTTCATCAACACATAAATGACGGAAAATTTCCATGAAACAGGATACACACAATTGATTTGGCGTTTCTAAGGAAACCAATTTACAATTTTTCCCAAGTAATTTTGTTTTCGGACAACGAATTGTCAGTTTCAATTTGATAGAAGAAAAAAAAACATATATGTTGTTTTTTTTTAATTCCTGACCCTAAACAACAACCCAAATTTTATTTCCATTCTATCATCTAATAATTTTTAATCAAGAGAAGAAATTAAAAAAATGGGAAGGAATTAAAAAAATATATAATTTTTAGATTCTCCAAATTATTTTAATATTACCATATCATGTAATTGATTAATATAATTTAACATAAGAGGAAATCGTATCAAAGCCTAGGAAAATATATCCATAAATATAGTAATGATTATTATTTTATTTATAATGAAAGAGGTAAATCCATGGATTTTAAGATTAAATTAAGTACTCAGAACACATTTTATACATACGAGACCAAAATACGCCTCCAAGTTCCTAATCCTGGTATAATTAAATGTCTGAGTAACTGTTCAATTCTGTTCTTATACTGCTCTAAAAATGAGAAAAGCAGTAATTCAAAAATTGTGAGATAATGCATATTGGACGTATATGATTTATCATTGGAATCGTGAAATTTTCGATTCAATACTCCCTAGAAAAACCAGTAATTCGACCTTTTACTGCTTTTTCTAAGGAGCATCGAATCGAAAATTTCACAACAAATCCAACGATAAGTCTAATAAATCCAATAAGTAATACTTTTTTTTGGCAAAACTCCTAATTTATTTATTTAGCTCGCTGCAACATGTTTCGGGAGTTTAGTACCATCTTCAGGGTTTTGTCTGTAGAATTATCAGATTGTTTATTCATCTCATCTCTCTTTTTTTCTGGAATCATGAGGATTGTGGTTTTTTAATGCTATCCAGAAGGATAATTCCAGGAAAGTTTATTCAAGCTAAATAAATAAATTAGGAGTTGTTAGTTTAAGTCCGATAAGTTATTATCTTAAAACTTTTGAGTTACTGCCTTTCTCCATGGCAGGTGTGTGTGTAACAGTTTGTAAATTTGCCAAATTATATGAATAACAATTTTGGGTATCTTGATGAGCCAATAGAGGCTGAGTAAGAGCCCTTAAGCCACGAAAATTAAAGGAGAAACTGGACAGTGCCAGGACTTTATTCGCATCATACATCAGATGGTTTAGACTATCAGAAATCCAAAAATCTTAATATATAAAAAATAACAAACATTTATTCGACAGTAAAAACTATGAACATAGCCTAGGCTTACGTCTTTCAAGATATTGTGACTCAGATTTTTAAAATAGTCCGCATTTACTCCTTTAAACATTAAGCAATCTAAATCTTCAGATATGGAGCTCAAGAGGAGTGGGATATCTTTATAAGATAGTATTCCTGGAAATTATTATCTGGACCACAGGATCCAAAGTTTGAAGTTCTATCAAAACTGGACAAACAGAATACACTCGCATTAGTCACTCAGTCAACGAAACTAGCACACGCGTTACATTCGATAAATTCCTACGAGACACTACGTCAAGTAGTAACACCTTGTTTCCGTCCGCCAGGAATGTTTATCCGGAGGATCTCAAAGGTCTTCTACTCAAAGGCGTAAGGTTTAATTTATTGCTCCGGTTCGGAGTTCGCGTATATTTTACTGCGAAAAATATTGGGGTACTAGTTTGAGGAATATAAATTTCACAGGAATCTTATTTATATGCCGAAGGAATAAATTTCTTAAAATTTATGCTTTCAACGCCATCAGCGAGCTACTGGTTCTTGAGTGATTTTATTGCAATTTCATAGGCAGTTTATACGATCGCTAACCTAAATTTTTAAGATTGTGAAAATAAGATAATAATAAACCTTCAGATCTGTGTTAATATCAAACTGACTCCAGTAAACAGATTGCTCTTTCAGTTTACTCCTTTGCTTTTTATACGTTGCAATCAATCAACTAAAAAAAAATGGAGGTAATAAATTTTGTTTTCTCAAACGGACCTATCGATCACCACTTAAATACTATTTCAATCCCGTCAATTCAGCTTTTCCTTTTAATAATAATTAATTAATTAGTAAAATATTTTTCCCTACTTTAAAATATTTCTTTTAATATTTTTTATTTTTTTTTCACTCCTGAAGTGAAGGAACGGGTTTGATTAAGGAATCCCTTGGATGAGTGTATATTGTAAAAAAGTATGATTGTGTTTTTACCATTTACTTTAATTTTTTTTTTTCCAAATGGGCCAACAGAGGATCACGTGCCAATTTCAATTGTTTCTTCCTCCTTCTTTTCTTTTCTTCCAGTATGCCTTATATGTTCACCATGTTTCCTATTTCTGTCCTCAGACCATTTAGCACCAGTCCTTTTCACTTTCCTGTCCTGGAATTCCTCCATTTTCAATACTTTTCGCCAAAAGTCTTCTCTATTATTTATTTCCTCTATTTTTATTTTGTTTTTCTCTAAATCCCTTTTTACTTCATTGACCCAGCTTCTTGTTGATTTCATACGCCACAGATATCTGAAAATCTTACTTGCCAATCTACTATCAGGCATTCGATTTAAGTGACCAAAAAACATCAATCTTCTTTTTCTCATTACATTTGATATATTTTCTGCATTTTGATATATCTCAGCATTACTTCGTAACTTCCAACCTTCTACTGTATTTTTTGGGCCTAATATTTTCCTCATGATTCGCCTTCCCAGTATTTCCAATTTATCCAAATCATAGTTTAATGCCAGACATTCACTTGCATAGAGGATTTCTGGCTTCACTACTGTAATGCCTTATTTTTACATTTTCGGATAGGCATTTTTTATTGTAAAGAACTTTGGTAATACCATATGCTCTCTCCATTTTATGCAATCTTTCCTCTATTGCAGATTTTTCCAAACCATTTTCTCGGATTATTTATCCCAAATATTTGAATCTGTTTTCTATCTGTTTTCAGATATTTTGGTGCATCTTGGATGTTTGATAAAAATTTTGTTTTTTCTGCAGAAATTCTTAAGCCAGTTCTGCTGGCTATTTCTTCCAAGACATTTACTTGGGTTACAGCGGATGTAACATTTTCAGAAAGTATAGCAAAGTCATCTGCAAATGCCAGACAATTTTATTATTTATTTCATATTTTTACCTCATATCTTATTGGTTTTTCTTTATATATTACACTGTTCTTTATATTATTTATAAATATTTTTATATTATATATAAAATTTATATACAGATCTTGGAATTGTACCGAAATAATGAATATCATGAAATGTTGCAAGGAGCAGACGGTGAGTATTATAGTTTCAGTTGCAGTTAAGCTCTGCTAAGAAGGAGATAGAAACAAACTAATTAACGCACAAGACTCTGCCAAGTCACTATAAATACCGGCTAGGCTGGAACAGTTGAAACTTTTCGCTAATCTAACTTTAGCAAGAGTTCTAGAACCTTGTTGACTGTGACAGTATTTGTTGTGCCACGATTGGTTTTGCGGTCAGCTCATTAACAATATTTTTTTTTTTGAGTGAATGGGCGTGTAATAGTTTTTTCGTAGCTAACGAAACTTGGCCTTAGCCAGGAACTGATAAAGAAAAAAAAACTAGCAACAGTGAACTGAACTAGGAAGTTGACAAAGTTTTTCGGGGCCAAGTGTTATTCCAAGCTTCGTATACCGCGCCAAGATAAACATCATCGGATTCCACTCAACTACCAACGATAACAGAGGAAACAAAAATAATAAAAAACCTATATCCATGTTACATATATGATTCCTGTATTGTTTGAACCCCTTTTACAGCATTAAGATTTAAAAAATGCTGTAAGCACCTTAATTTTTATTTTAAATATCAAACATATACAATTATATAAAAGGAAAATACATTTTTTCTTTTTATTACCAACGGTGGATACTACTGAACCAATCTGTACTAAATTTTAACTACACTATTTTTATAGTTCCAGGAAGGTTTAGCGATAGTAAAATTTACTAATTTTCAAATGATTCGTTTTAAAAAAGCGTTTATATTTGGATAACGGTGAAGTATTAAAACCAACCGATAGATAATGAACGACATTCAAGAGAGATTACAAAGGTACGGTATTATATACACTTTGAAATTGATAATAAGATTTACTTTCTTTTCTTTTAAACCTATAAATATGTGGTGTGACATTTGTATCCCAGTGACATTTAAAAATCGACCAATATGTTCTAGCGCCATTTTGCAATATAACCATCCATACCAAATTTTAACTACACCATTTTCATAGTTCTAGAATGTTTTATCACTAATAAAATTGACTTTAACAAATATTTAAATGTACAATGTTGATTGCTAGAAACGTGGCTTGCCATACTGTCATATATTCTTATGATTAGAAATTAAAATCCAATCAGATAAAATTGATAAAATTATTTCTAACGTCTAAAAATTACTAAATAAAAATGTCAGTCCTTTGCTTTTTAATATTGTGTATGAAAATATGATTCATGGGCCATTAGTTTTAAACACTAGTAATGTTTTTCATTATCAGCAAGTCTTTTAATAGTCTCTGTCCATCTAGGATTACCAACTCATAGAGTAAATTAAAAATAGGATGTCTGATTACGCTTTTATGTGATCTTCAACCACCTAATCAGTGCAATTTTAACCAGATTAAAGATTAGTGATATTTGTGAAAATATTGAAGAAATAATGCTCAATTCCATACTACAGTACAAATAAAACATCAATTATTAGTAAAAATTTTCTAAGCTGTTAATTTTTGAGGGCGGGTGAAGCCGCGAAGGGGTGCAAGTGTTCAATGAACTTAACAGTTACCAAAGACAGTTTACACATACCAGTTGGGTTTGATAAAGAGCGGATCTCAAAAGAGATAACCAGCGTTAGATGCATGAGATTTGCTTATCTCTGATTCACACTGTTTTATCTATGATGTTCATCTAGAGTGATTCATCAAAGGTGTCTCGTCTAAAGAGAATCATCCATGTTCACACATTTTCACCCATTTTTCAGTTTTAAGTAAATCGTTTTAAAGTTTAAACCTTACCCCTCCAACCCACCCCCCTCCCAAGAAAAAAATAAAGAAACTAATAGATCAACCCAAAAAAACTTAAATGGTGGTAATCAATAACAGTGTTCGGGTTTAAATTTCTATTAATAAAAATTAAAAATATAATGGAATCACACATGTAGATAATTAGCATTTGGAATTAATTGAAGATGAAAGACAGTTTAAATTTGTCGCTTTCTAGTGTCAAGTGTAAATAGACTATAAAGCCCAAGAGGTACTATTTTCCCTATATTCCTAGATTTTAACAGAATAAAGAGGGGGGGGGGGAGAATGAGGTGTGTGTGCGATAATCGTTGGTAATATTGGCATAGAGTCTTGTTAAGCATTTTACATATATTTAACAAAAGTAAGTTTTTTTTTAGGGTAAGGAACAGAACACGGATGTCCTATTCCAAGTAACGTTAATCACGTTAATCCAATTAGAATAAACATGTTTGGAAAAGTAATGAAATAGAGATATGGATTTTGAACATTAATATTTCCAAGCCCCCATTCTTATTCAAAAGTGTCGTAAAAGGGAGAATCGTAAAAAGAATGTAAAGGGGGGAAAAAAAAAAGAAAAAAGATTTCGATTACAAAAAAATAACCGAGGAAAAAAAAAGCGATCACCAATTGACACTCACCAAATGCCTCCACGCTCGTTTTTATATGAACAATAAACCTCAGGACACAGAACAGATTTCATTTGCATATGTTCAATGCAAATCAGAAGTACTCGATAACTGTTTATTTTCTTCGCATAGGTCATCAAGTTAAATGTGGATAAGAAAGGCCATAGGCCTGCTGCAA
This sequence comes from Euschistus heros, assembly GCA_003667255.2. Classification (NCBI taxonomy): domain Eukaryota; kingdom Metazoa; phylum Arthropoda; class Insecta; order Hemiptera; family Pentatomidae; genus Euschistus; species Euschistus heros. The sequence continues at coordinate 275,504 of RCWM02000648.1, read as the reverse complement.
GCCTTTTGAGATGTTTATGGGAAATAAAACTTTTCGGATTTATCATTTCTCTGAGACTTAAACTTAAAACTGAGCAAATTGATACTTCGACGATTAAAGCTATAAAGACTTACAGCAGAGAACAATCTATTATAATTCTCAGTAAACAAAAACAATCGGTGCCTAGATTAGAATTGTACAGCATTGTTATCGGATAGTTTTAAAATGCATTTCCTGTAACCATTGAACCGAGCCGTTGACACAGCTAACTTCCTGGTTGATCAAGATAAAGTTCAAAGATCTGTCAACTGACGCAGTATTTTCTTTTATAGTTTTGCTTTTAGACAACTGTTTGCGCAAAATATATATATATTTTTTCGTAATCTTCCCTAACGAGATTGTTTCACACCCAAAAGAGGTTGGCTTTAAAATCAGCGCCATCGTCTAACTTCCTCAACACAGGGAATCGTGTTCTAATTACAACTTCAAAACATAAAGATATTTTATCCAAATATTACAAGAAATCATTAACACTAACAGGTGCGACTGATAGCAACATAGCTTTACGAAGCTAAAAGCAATATACAGGACCCAGAAGCGGGTCGTAAGATTAACTTTTATTTCGCGTAGGACCCTCGCAATAAATTTTGAACCTCCCACTCAGGTCAGAAAAGGGAAAAGGCTTGTAACTTACACAATTACCACTGCTTTCTACCCTTGTTGGAGGAGAGATAAAGGCATTATGTGGAATAAAAATTTATTTCTACACAGACTGGAGATATTAAGATGGCGGATTTTTTTGTATTGTTGTTTAACTGTTTTTATTTTTTAAATATTATTTTATCATATGAATGTTTATACTTTTAAGTATTTGCCCTAAAGAAAAAAAAAAAGAATAATTGACATGACATTTTGATATGATTGTGACGTCAATGTGACCTGATGCGAGTCTCGTTGTCCCGTTCTATTCTGGCGCCCATTTGTCCGGTTTTAGCATTATTTCTTGTCGACACGTTAGTTTTATTTTTATAATAGTTATTTGTTTTATTTTTTATCTTTTATTATTATTAATTTTGTGTGCATGTGTACTTGTATATATGGTATGAATGAATACATCATCAGCACTGTAACCTGTAAACAGATATTTCAATAAAAGTTACTATTGAACAGAAAAGAAAAAAAAAATATTACCGATAATTAACTTAGCACTAGGTTCATGAAAATATTTTATATGAAGAGGAAATTTAGAATAAAAGGGGAAATCACTAAAGGTGGTCTCATGGAGATTAGAAATGGAATTTTCACATGTTTTGTAGTTTTCACATGTCCCCAAGGAGAAAGAATATAGACTAGGTAATTTAATTTTGCGATTTTTTTCAGAAATATTGTTACCGGGTATTCCTCCTTCTAGCCTGACATCCTTCATATTGTTTTTAAAACTCTTAACGATATATCTTTAATTAACACAATAATACTAGTTACGCATCGTGCTGTATATGAATAAAAAAGCATGATCTTTAAAAATATTCATCCCATAGAAATGCATAAAAAATCAACATAATTGTGAGCATGACTTATTTTTGTCATTAACTAATTATTTTAATTTTAAACTTTTTTTATTTAGTTGTTATCATTTTCAATGTCGTTTATAAAAAAAATTTAAATTCTGAAGTCAAGTAAATAAAATACCAATACATTTTCAAAAAATCTTCGAGGTCTGAGTTTCTCCTGCTCGGCAAAAAAATTAAAAATACTCGCACTAAAAACCACTCTAAAGAAACGATAGCTCAAGTGGTTGGGCCACGTATGTTAGATGGATGAAGACAGAGATCCTAGAAAAGTGATGGAAGCTCTACCCACTGGCAAAAACCACGCGGAAGGCCAAGGATTTTATATGAGGAATATATCCAGAGGTTAGGAGGAAGAACTCTCCATCAACTGAAGTAGCTGTGCCGTGCGGCCTGGAAGCGTTGGATTTGAGGCCCCTCCACGCTAGTCATGGCACAAGGAGGAAGACAAAGAAGAAGAAAAAGACTAATTATTATAATTTTAGACTTTTTTTATTTAGCTGTTTTCATTTCCAATGTTGTTTATAAAAAAAAAAAAAAAATTAAATGCTGAAGTCTGCTAAATAAAATACTATCACATTTTCGAGGACAGAGTTTTTCCTGCTCGGCTGGTGGGGCTCGTCTCTGTTCCGATCCTAATTTTACGTGAGTGAATATATTTATAGAATAACACAGGTATTGATGATCCTAGGGTTTTATGCCTATAATCCCCAATTAACTAAAAACAGTCTTCGAGGACTCCTGGAACTTCGCGTTCCATTGTTTCTCTCGTCCCCGTTCCTTCCGTTTATCCAATGCGTGCCTTACTTAAAGCTAATTTAAAAATCTCACGATGTCTTTATTAGTTAATGCCATTCAATGAATAGAAATGTTAGCACTTGTTTTCTTTTGATTAATTGCCTCAACAAAAACCATGGGTCATATCTCACAAATTGTTACTGAGAGAACACACTGTAAAAACTTGTAAGAAACACTACCTTACATTAAGTATTAAATCCCTCAAGAAATAAACACTCTAAAGATATTAAATGAAACAATAAAAATCACATATCCTGGCCTGGTACAAACCATGGAACAAGGGTTGTGCAACGGATGACTAGCACTTTATATAATTCGAACAGGAGAAATAATTAATTAATTACCATGGTGCGAGTCACCTCCCATGGGGCAGTCACAGTTCCAGCCTTATATAGAGAGGCTTTCAAGTGACGCAATCCCATCTACCTTCCTTATAACACTGCTCTGATAAGATTGAAGCCATGAGAATGTCAGTATACATATGGAACAAGTAATTGAATAACCTGAGGTATTAAATTATTATTCAAATAAAAAACAACCAATAAAAACCACTTCTATTTTTTAATATACATTTATTGAAATTTACAACTGTACAATATATATACATCAAGTAAATGTATTGACAACGATAATAATAACATGCTAAAACTTGAAAAGAACTAATCATCGGTAGCACTTTATTAAAAATTCTACACTTGAAGGTCTCTAGGCCATCTTCGTTTCAGACGCCTTGGAGGATTATCAGGAATGGAGTGTGAAGCAAGTTGAGAACTAAAGGATTTGAGTGATTATGGAGCTTACTATGAAAGGATAGGTACTGGTGTGGGCTAAATCAGCAACATATGGAACATTTAGGTCTTTATGGATAAGTTTATTGGTGACAAAGTTAGGAGCATTGAGGATTTTTCGAAGGATTTTGGATTGTAAGGATTGAATACGAGATGAATTGGATGGTTTAGTGGAGCCCCAAAGCTCGACTCCGAACGTCCAAATAGGTTTGATCACAGTCATGTTTATGAGTCTTTTGTAATTAATTGGGAACTTTGAACGTTTCTCTAGTAAATGTTGAAGTAGTCTGTAACGACGGGCAGTTTCTTGTCGTTTTAGTGTTGTAAAAACTACTTTTAAATTTTTGAATTGTACAAGTTACCCAAGATATAAATAATCATTGTAATTTGTGGTCAAATTAAGATTACATCATTAGCATATTATGACAAAATCATACTAATTGATTATCAGTTACCATAGCGATTAAAACAGGTAATTTTAATCGGTATTGACATATACAGTGGTAATAAAAATTATTAACAAGGTTTATATCCTTTTTCATATTCCCTTACTCTGATGGCTCCGACGTCAAGCTCAATGCATTCCAATGTAGATTTCACGGGCACCATCAGTCACACAAAGCGAATTTATTAGTCGTCACGTAATGGATTCTTGCGTCCCGCCGTCGTGTTTACTCTTTTCGCGAGTACGGGCTCGTATAAAACTGCCCAGTATAGCCAAACAATCAGAAAAAAACAGGTGCTGAATTCGAAAATCCTAATATCGTTAAATTTACTGGATAAACTTTGAATAGAAGCACAGAAACTGCATAACGATTTCAACACCTTCAATACTCGCAAATGTTCGAATCACCAAATAAACTACATAAACTTTATTTACGTTCTACCATTAGACCTATTTAGACATAGGGCATCAAATATTATTGTGCAAACTAACAATCGAATTCCTCTCAAATACAATAACTCCAATCTAAAATCATTTGTAAAATCTTTAATCCTCTTTATTATACCGCAAATGAAGTAGTTCACACTTACATAAATGTTATATAAGTTGCTAATTTGGCCCGAACAATATACTTTTTATTTATTTTATCTTTCCATAATAAACTACATACCCACTCAATTTCATTAGTGTCTCAATTTAATTTCTACTGGTTTGTCTATAATACTTCGAGGAGTTTAAAAGAAGAATGTTACGGTACATTGTAATATAGAACTTTCATTAGAATACTATCGATATTGAATCGATTTGTAGATTTTTAACTTCTGGGGAATCTGATTTATAATTTTAGTCTATCCATTATACATTAATTACACATTCAATTTGTAAATTTATGGATTAAAATAATATAAATGGAAATCGAAACTGAACCTTGTATCATCCAGTTAAAAAGTAAAAATAATTTTATCAAAACAATATCAGTATGTATGTATTGATTGAAACAATACATAGAGAAAAAAATGCAAATTATATTTCATAGAAACAATAATTACTTTTTTATGTAAATAAAAAAAATAGAAATATATATAAATCCAATCAAGTTAGGAGAAAGGTGCTGTAGTAAAACTCATGTCAGGTAAATTCAGTATTTTATCAAATCCATTGATTGTTAATCACTTTGACAGACAGATGTGAGTAGGAATTCAAAATTATTACAAGAAAAATATAAATATAAATTGACAGCCTTAATATTTTTCTAAATAAACTGAATAAGGCAATGTTTAACAACAATAACGAGTAATTACGCATCATATTCCAAAATACACGAACTAAATAACTTAAAGTTTAGTTAATGGCGAGGGAGAACTCAGAATATTAGATGAAGAACAACTTTCTTCGCTTGCTACTGGTCTAATATTGGCGTAGTGAACTTTCGGGCCCTTGAATCGAGTCTAAAGTTTCGAATGTTAGAACCCATTCTGAAGTAATTAAACAGCTTATGGAGATCTTTTGATTTTGGCACGAGAGATCACAAAAAATTTTCTACTAGTAAATTTTGTTTTTCTAACACCATTTTTAGATCATTAATGTTTTTGATTTTAAATAAAAGGTATTAGATAGAAAATGTTTGATATATTTTTCTAGGATGGAGAAACTGAGTTGAACGATGATCGGGATCTTTGATGACCTATTCATAAGTAACATGTGGTCTTCAGAAACCTTATTTTTTTTCTTTTTAAGTGGAGTGGCCGAACTCCTTCAGTACTGGCCAGATGAAACGAAGATTTGAGATAGTCATGCGCACACTAGATAAGGATGGACTATCCCTCTAAGTGTTTATATAACACCACGCTGAGCGCAAGTGCGGCGCAATCAATTACTTCACTCCTTGATAAATAGACCGCTCGACAAAGAGCTAGAACTTTAACATTGGCCCATTATCTCGGCGGATGATCCATTACAGCTTTCTACCATCGGTTGGGGTGGTCCTTGCTCTGACCTGGCGACATTGAAAGAGGAGAAGGCATGGGACTCTGGTATTGCTTACATCGTGCTGGATCGTATCATAGAAAATTTCTGAAGTAACTAGCATCTTAAATGATATTCCAAACAAAATTTTTATCAATTGGATCAGAAAGCTTATTTATTTTAATTTATTTACTTCGTTTTATAATTACTACTTATTTTTCTACAGTATCCTTTAATGATATTCCACTAACCCCTGTAGAACAGATTCGCTACTTAGGACTCCATCTAGACAAACGACTAACTTGGAACCCACAAACCGTACTACAAGATTTACTAAACGATCGTTCAAACTTTCCGATTTATTACAAGACTCATTTACATGACAGTAAATAAACATATTTGGACAAACGGAGTTGAGCTTTTGGAATAAACTGTCCATTTCATCCCATATCCAGTCCTTACAATCCAAAATCCTTCTAAAATTTCTCAATACTTCTTACTTTGTCACATTTTTTTTCAGATTTTGATAAAAAAAAAAAATATAGAAAAATGAATTCAATTGAAAAATGTTTTGTTTAAACAATTAAAGTTTATTAAATTGTGCATCTAAAGACATTCTGTAAGCAGGATTTGATTTATGCGTTTAGCCACAATCGATTGTCAGACGTCGAAGAATTTTGCCAACTTTAAAAAGTTGATTTTGTTCATGTTTAAGAGTCTATAACGCAGAAATGGTTAATTCAATCAAAAAAAAATCTATAAGTTGTAGATCATTACATTTTGTGTAAGATAAGATTTGTAAAGTAAAAATTTGCCCATTCCTACTCTGATATATGTAAAAAAAAAATTGTTGCTTTATTTTAGGAAAATTGTCCAAGCTTAGCTTTTTGATTAGGTTCGCTGTAAAAGCTTGTTTTTCTGTTTTTTTTTAAGCTATAATTTTTTTTTAGTATTATTATTGGAATAAGACTGCTGCTTAAATTTTAGAATAAATCCAGATATAGATAAAACCTCAATTTAAAACGATGATTTTATGTTAAATAATAAAATAGACGGAATAATAGTCCGAAAGGTAGTGTCGGACAACGAGGACCAATAATACACGTCAGACAAAAGGCGGCAGATAGAAGAAGGAACCGCCGCTGAGTGACAGTGTACCTGATAAGGCGTTCCAGTTTCCAGCGTTCGATTCTCCAGCAGCTCGATTACCTGACTAGGGCAAATAGTGTCCTGATAGCGGCGAGCATTATAGTCGCCCACTACAATATACCCTTCACTAGTCACTTCGATAGTGTCTGCTATATTATACGTTACTCGTGGATCGGTCATCGCATTGTCTTTTATCATACATGTAATTACATCTATAATAGATTCGATAGGTCACTCATATTATCATAGCGTATACATAATTGATCAATTTCGCAGACTAGGCAACGAACAAATATTGATATAATAATAATTTTACTTATTTTTTTCTTGAATTTACATGTTGTAGAATGTTAGCGTATCGATTAAAACATTTTGTCATTTACTTCCATATTTTATTTCTATTAAATGAATCAATGATTCTATGCGTTTCGGAAATTTTTATTTCTATTTTCCCACCTTTAAGAATAATTACATCAGAAACAATTCTTTAATAAAAAAATCATAAATACATATCATTACAGTTATTACTTATTATTAGTTATTACTTGAGGTACACATGATGGTATAGAGCAGCGGTCTCCAAACTACGGCCCGCCACAGCTAAGCGAAGAACCCTTAAAATTCCAACAAAGATGAGTTTTGATATTTGTTCTTAAATATATCACTACTCTTTAGATCGATAATTTGAAAGTTGAAGTTCTGGGGCTAGTGTTTCATTTTCAAATTTATATTCAAAGCACACAAAGCTTCGCCTGCAAAAGCGACGAAAAACTGAATTTCAGTAGTGTGGCTGAATATTTCACATGTTATAATATGTGTGAAACACTTTTTACGCAATTTTGAGTGAAACAGTAAGAGTTTCTGCCTAAAATTGAGTTCGTTCATATGTCTTGTCAAATCGACGTAGGTATAATGCTAACTTCCAAAGCCGTTAGCTATTTTGTAATTCGGATGGATTACAATGCTTTCCATTCAAAAAAAAAATTCGATCACTCTTCGAAGTTCAAAGAAACGCATTACCTATTTCCGCGGTTAACCACTAGATGTCGTCAAGTGATCATTATGGCCCAAAGGCTGTAAAGTTTGGAGACCGCTGGTATAGAGGGATCAATACAATTAGGATAGATTAATTAATTGCCACTTCTATTGGAATTATTTGAAAATTTCGAATATTAAACATTCGTAATCAGTTCTAAAACATACATTTTAAAAACATCAGTACTGTGTTACAGCGATTATATATATTAATTTTTTAAAAATGTAAGACAAGAAATAAAATATATTGGTACTCACTTAAGGGGGCAAACGGACTTCTGAAAGATATTAAGAGTGGAAACGGTTGTGGAAAGGCTCAGTTAATGGGACCTTTGGGTTTTTTCTATGACTGTCAACTTCTTCACTACAACCACTAGAATATATCTCACAAAATTAGTTGCCATCGCGATATATAAAAAAAGTCATCATAAAGTAATTAAATACAAAAACAAATATTTAAGCTGTTCAAAAATATCACACTCTCAACGGATAAATACTAATGAGTTCTAGCCAGGGATAAAGGTATTGAGTTTTATTCATGGTTTTAAAGTGTTACAATTAAAATAATAATAATAATAAAAACGAAAACTAAATAATACAGCAACAGTTTAAAAAATAAAACCTATAAAAATATATATAAATTCAAGAAGGAGTGGCAAAGGATATCCTCCGGCCGTCGAAAATCGTTAGATCCTGGCAGATCTGAAACTAGTATCCTTCAGTGGCATTTTGGCGATTCTTGTGATTTTATAATAAAAAATATATTAATACTACTGAAGCCGTTTGGAATATTACTTAAGTGCAGAAGAAATTTTCTTTATATTTGTACTAGACTGGTTCGGTTTTAAAAAATTAGACAAGAAAGTGGACTAAATTTGGGGGAGTAAATTAAAATGATGATGAGAATATTAATGTTCAATACTAATATACTAATAGAATACTTCTAAACTCTTGCCCCGAGAGCAGACTCATGTAACAGAAGACCATGGCGGCGTACCCCCTCGAAGAAGAGGGTAACAAGCACCACGCTGTCTGCCCGGGGTCAGGCGACAGTCACCCGCTACGGATCTGGCCCCGTTACTCGGGGAAAAGAATTCTTTTCGTATCCTGTGTCCTCCTTCCTTCTTCACGTCCTCCTGTTCCACTCTCGTCCTCCGGGAACTCCTGGCGGATTCGCCAAATGGTCGAAAGGATTACCATTTGGGGAGATGGCTTAAAAAAACGAAGCTCTGGGAAGGAGTTCCTACTGACACAAAACAGGATGCAACGTGAGCTAGAATACGCAGGCTTTAGTCGAAAATAACTATATTTTGAATAGGAGATAATATTAATCAGAAAATAATTTTATTTACCTTGTTGGAGCTGGCATATATACACTCTATACGACACTTTTTTAATATTACGCAAATAATACAACATCAGTAATATTGTAGCGTGAGACTCATTAATCAGTATGTAAATATAATTTAACTCAACTAAACTCTCAAATACGAAAATTTTATTTATACCTCACTAAATAGTTTGTTTTTGAAGTGCATATTTCAAACTATTATACTAAAATCAAATATTACTTCTCCTGTTAGAATATTGTTTACACATATACGTAAGTATCCAAAACCTTCTATCCTCTCCAACTAATGCTCTTTAATTATATGGATGTATCATAATTTGTGTCATTCCAGTGTACATACATACATGTGTCAGACATAAAACATTAGCCTAAATTTATAGTTTTTCTAAGATAATGTTTTCATTTTTCTATAGACGATGTTTGATTTTCTTTTCTTTTTTTTTCACAATTCATTATCATTTTTTTTGTTCTCTCTCTATAATTTTGTATATAATATTTATTTCTATACTTTTATATTTACTTTTTTTTTTTCCCTGTTTCTATTATTCTTCAATTTTTAAAATTTTTATTTTTGTTATAAGTAAATCTATCTTGTTATTCTTAAGGGACTTTGTCCCAGAATAAAGTTTTCTTTATTTTCTAATATTATTCTGTTCTAAATATATGAAATTAGTACCATACGTCACACCATAACAGAATATGAAGCCAATTTGATAAAAAGGAAATAGGTACAAAAACAGGAAAAATCACTACGGTATGGCTTTAGTAAAGTTATTTATTTTATTATGAGTTAATAAAAAAAACAAGCGTTTCCAATCTTGTAAATTACTTTCTAATAAATCCTTTAACTCAAAATAAAAATCGGAACCTAAAAAGTTTATCATTCTTGAATGCATTTTTTATTTTATTTTTTTTTAGATTTAAAAATATGCATTACATTCTTCCTCTTAGGATACTATATAATTTGTCTATGTACTACAATATTAATTTTATAACAAATAAATATTTATGAAATATATATATTTTAAATAATGTATTATATTAATTTATGAATTTTCAAGCGAAAGAAACAGATGTTTACCTACACAAGACTTCTTCAGCTCAGGAATCAATAATTGAAATTAAAAATACAAACGTTATAGAAACTGAATTAGTTGACCAAGTAACGACGTTTTAACCCCAACAATACCACAAGCCAACACCAGGATTTCATTATCTGATTAATTAAAGAAATACTTTATTTGGATGATATAATTTTTGGTATGGATTTGAAAATTAATCATGGATTATCCACTAAAATGTGTATCGACCGATAGATTTTACAGGAATAACATGTAAAATAAAAACAAAGAAGGATGTTAAGTACAAGTCCTTAACATCAATATAACAAAGTATGTAAATAATAGAAAGAAATAATTGTTTTTTTCAGCGACTATGCAGAGCGAGTCGCGTTTCCCAGCGAATGATAAGGGGGAGATAAGAATTCACAAAGGAAACATGATAAAGGTACGCATCGGACTAGAACACTAAAAATACAACTGAAACAAAAGAGTAGACTGAAAACAACGTTAACTCAAAATTTTAAAGATGAATTAAAATTAAGAAGTAGGCTGGTGATACAAGTTGTAATGGACAGATATTGAATTAAAACTACAAATTGCTACTGTGTGTAAACAGAACAAATGAAACAAGAGTTATTTTTTATAGAAAGAAATTATTTTTTTGTAGTTGAATTTAATATAAACAATTTTGGAACACAGGATCGTCCAATAAGAATTTATTTTCGTTTTATTTTGAAAATTAATATAAAGTTGTATGAAAATACGAAATGTTAATATATATATATATATATATATATATATATATATATATATATATATATATATATATATATATATGTATATATGTTTTAGCCCACTCTGGCTTTTCACTGGGCAGTGTAACACCATTTCTTGTTGGCTTTGTTTAGATTTTTAAAAAATTTAAATAAATCAGAAATTCCGATTAATTCTGAAATAACCATATCAGTAGCTTTACTAAACGATTAAAAAATATATCGATCAAGACATGAGCAAAGAAGACCTTTTTCATATCATTTAAATAAACCAACTCTGGGTTGATTTGTTGTTTATTTATTTTTATTATGGATATTTATTCAATCATTGTAAATATCAACTGAGCTTGATGGCAATGATGTTATTGACGTGACAAATGAGTAATGTTTGGGACATATAGGTTTCTGGGATAAGTTTGACATTTTTGAAATCCATGTTGATGAAGTTAATCGTTCTATATTATGCTTAAACTACAAAACAATTTTGTTGATGAAGACATTAAATGATTGAGACTAACATTGGATAGAACATGACTTCTCATGTTAAATAGACGCAACTTGCAATATATGAGCTTCAAAATTTGGACTTATGCATCACAGATCATCATAATGAACCATACAATAATAAAAAAAAAAAAAAAAAAAAAAAAAAAAAAAAAAAAAAAAAAAAAAAAAAAAAAAAAAAAAAAAAAAAAAAAAAAAAAAACAAGCATAGAAACTACAAACATTTCAATTTCAAACACTGCAACTAATTGCTCGATCTTCGTGGTATATTTTCCTGGTAAATAAAAAAATGGATAACTAAATAAAAAAGTGATTTATTCGTATCATTTAACTTTTTCTGAAGTTCAGCAAAAGCTATTAGAAGATCCTGATTCCTCATCCTAATTCCATTTCCTTGTCCTAATTCTTTACTGCCTTAAAAGGCGAGATTGGGACTCGCCTCTTTTTGGTTTAGCAGGGGAGCAAACAGTCGCCTTAAATGCAGCCTACGAATTCCGTAGGTTTTGAACAAGGATCCGCCTACCCTGGTCTAGTTTTATACTAATACCAAAACTGGAACGTTGCGTTTGTTTAAAAATTTAAATGTCGACAAACGATCCTAATTTCCTAGTATTACAAAAGCACCTATTTACATGAAAAAATTAGAACTATTTGGATATATAGAGTTGAACATTGGGGCTCCACTAAACCTTTTAATTCTCCTGGTATACAATCCTTACAATCCAAAATCCCTTGTGAAATTCTCAATGATCCTTAGGTCACAAATAAACTTATTCTTAAAGGTCTTAATGTACCATATGTTGCTGATCTAACACAAACCAGACACCTATCTTTTCATAGTAAATTCCAGAACCACTCAAAATTACTGGTTTCCAAGGCGTCTGAAAAAAATTTGGCCTCGGGACCTTGTAATAAAGAACTTTTTATTAAATGCTAAGCGTTACCAATGGGTAGTTTCTTCACAATTTTATTTTAATTTTTTTTTTTTTGTCACCCCCATATAAGAACTTTTTATTTATGTATTTACATGTCGCATGCCTACTACTTGAATTATTATAATAGTACGAAATTTAGCAGATTAAAAGTTATTAGATTAAAAAAAAAGACTATTAGAAGAAAAATAACTTAATAAAAAATCTAAACAAAGCCAACAAGAAATGGTGTTACACTGCCCAGTGAAAAGCCAGAGTGGGCTAAAACATATATACATATATATATATATATATATATATATATATATATATATATATATATATATATATATAAAGCTACTGATATGGTTATTTCAGAATTAATCGGAATTTCTGATTTATTTAAATTTTTGATGTAAAAAAGGGCATTCGGAATATGGATTAATGATAAACTATTTTTTACACATTTTACATTTAGGAGGAACTTCTTAGATTAACAATAATGATAATAAAAAAGATCTTTATTTATTCTGGGACTTTAGGTACCTCAGCAATAAAAAATAATGTACAGTCAAGAGACTACAGAGCTTTATAATGAAATAAAATTTTTAGAAAAAATAACAGATATTAATAATCATATTAAATATATTAATAAAAAGCAACAGATTTATATATATATCAATTTATTGAAATTTACAACTATACAAATATGTACAAGTAAATGAGCTGATAACGATTACAATGACATGTAAAAACTTGAAAAGAACTACACATCAGTAGCACTTCATTAAAATCCTACACTAGAAGTTCTCTAGGCCATCTTCTTTTCAGACGCCTCGGAGGATTATCGGGAATGGAGTGGGAAGCAAGTTGAGAAACTAATGGATTTGAGTGGTTATGGAGCTTACTGTAATAGGATAGGTATCTGGTTTGGGCTAACTCAGCAACATATGGAACATTAAGGTCATTATGGATAAGCTTATTGGCTACAAAGTAAGGGGTATTTAGGATTTTTCGAAGGATTTTGGATTGTAAGGATTGGATACGAGATGAAATGGATGGTTTAGTAGAGCCCCAAAGCTCAACTCCGTACGTCCAAATAGGTCTAATAACAGTCATGTAAATAAGTTTTTGTATTGAAATGGGAGGTTTGATCATTTGTCCAGTAAATGTTGAAGTAGTTTGTAACGACGAGCAGTTTCTTGTCGCTTTAGCCTTAAAAAGCAACAGAAAATTTAAAATAATTTTTTTACAAAAACAATAAAATTTCAAATTGTACATATTTTATACAGATAAGGCTATTGACAGTTGGACTATTGGAATGAAATGACTATTGGATCCCGACTGATAGTAGGTGCTTAAAGAAGTAGTATTTGAAAGTTGAAAGGGTAATTGAATGACGAATGTTGAGAGGAACGGAATTCCATATAGAAGAGGATCGGATTAGGAAAGATCTGTCGAAAGCAGCTGAGCAATGGCTAAGAATTGTGTGGCCAATTCTCAGTCTACCAATGGGTAGTTCTATACAAGTCATAACCATAAAATTAGATTCATATGCTTTGTAACTTAATCAATATAGTATTGTTCAAATCGATCAATCAAAATAAAACATGGAACAAGAATGAACCATGGAATGAGATGTACTAAAAGTTTTGCTGGTATTGTTTCTGATTTCTAAACTAAATTAATAAACTTCCACCACGATGTAAAATTCTAAGAAAATATTTTTAATATATTTTTTTTTCGAACAGTCATGGAGCTAAAATCAACGCTGAGCTTTGAATTGATTTTGTATTTTTTTTTAATCATTTATTATTACCATGAATTTAATTTTTTTGTCCTAATATTCCAGGCATAAACTAAATATTTTTTGTGTTTTAGAGTGATTTTTTTTTCCACATTTTCGATATAATTTAATAGATACCTGCAAGAATGCCTTTTGAAGGGTTTTGCAAGAAAAATTTAATTTTTTTATGCGTGTCTAAAGGTACTTAAAAAAAAAAAAACAATAAAACCTAAAATAAAATTTAATCCTGATAAAATGATACGGCATAAGAAAATATGTTCCGTTATCATTCGCACACACAACGGGAACTATAGAGAGGCGAGTGTGATATGCTGAATATGCTAATATGCTACTATCTCACCTTCAAGTGTGTTTGGATATGCCTAAAGTACATCAAATAATTGCGTAATAGTAATAGAGTAAATTACACAACGTCTTCAAGTAGTTCTTGTATCAACAATGGCGTAAGCGACAGTGGCACAATTAAACAGCTGGAGGTCGAAATATTTTGTATTTTGATATAAAAACCTATACTTGTTAACAGTAACAATTGCACATTTTTTAAAAATCATATAGGCTTGAATAGAAAATAGGAAAAATGTCAGGCAGAGATATATAGAGGTATATTTGTCAAACGATGATTCGTTCTCGAAACAAAATATTTGACAGTGATCAACAGATATCCTGGATCTATCTACGCAGTCAAATCCCAACAGATGTTTCTTTTCAGGCGACATATGTCGGCGACAGGAAATGCCAAGACATTTTCATGATAACAAACAGCTTTACATTCAGTTTAGTGATTTGTTTGAATTGACAAATCCCCTGATAGTGAAATAGAGCTAATTGAGAGTACACTGGTTATTATCACCTCACTGGTTATGGGCAAGCTAATACAATTATCGCAATAATAAGGGTCTAATCCATTTATTTGTGGTATCACCAGGATAAATATTTCTGAAAAGAATTTAGGATTCATTTCCAGTAGCCATTAAAAACATTTTCCTCAAACAGTGTCCTGAAACACTTCTTTATTTAGTAAGATCGTTTTAAAAAGTGAGGTTTCTTAAGGAATCATAGTGGAATTAGTTTTTGAGTTATTTAACTTTTCATTAGAATTCAGGCTTCCATACAAACTCCATTATTTCGGACTATCTGATTTTAATTTACAATAATTTTGAACTGACCATAACCAGTGTATAAAAATACGGATTATGAGTTATGGTCACCCCTATCCATTTTTATTTTCTTTGATGTTACAAATGTTCTTTCTCCTAATAAAGAAGAAATAGAATTTTCTTCATTTGATACTGTCATTTTTAATCTTATTAGCTACATCCCTTCCTAGTAGTTGTCATGTTTGACCTCAAGTCTATTAAGTGACCATTACTAGTTATATTTTGTACTTCACGGATGGTTACTACTGTTTAAGAAAAATGGAAATGTTGATAGAAGATAATTTACAAAAAATATATCCCTTCTTTTAATTCATTAATTTTTTAGTGGGGATGATTAACGCATTTTATGCTGTTACTGCTTATGTAGAAAAATCAACGAAAAGTGCGGCTTTAAATTATACTCTGATAAATAGTTGTCTTAATTCATTTTCAACTATCGTTTGATGAAGGTTTTCTAAACTAATAAGAAACTACAAAGTTTGTGAATGAGTGTGAGTGATTGTGTTATTAAATATATATTTTACTTTGTTGTTAGACCCGATATTAGTATTTAGATTATTTTTATAGTTCTAGTCGTTCATTAAACGATACAAATTTTTTAATTATGAAAAACATTTGCTTAAAGATTATTTTACTACATGATCATAACTAGCCTTGGTTATGACTGTAACTGGTACAACATGCCCATAACTGGTATTTTTAGCTTTTTGTAAAAAAATATAAAAGATTATTTGAAAGGAAACTTTAGTGTATTTGTCAATTTTACATTCAATGGAATAAACTTTTGAGAATCTAAGTAAATAACCTAAGATGTCATATTACAAACTGTATCAACCATAACAAATGATTTTACCCTCATAATCTTTAAAAACATTGGTATCCACCCTGAAGTTAATATTTTAGAAATGACACGAACTTAACCTAAACTATGCAAAATATATCATCACCATTAAAAGTTCTTTCCGAAGGAAACAGATCGCCCGATATCAGAGAGAGGACGCCGATGTAAATATAAACACGAGTTGCATAACAAAATGGCGCACTTACTTGTTGCTTTGCAGGCGCGTCTATCTTCATCGCCGCGCACTTGTTGAGTGCTTGCAGCCTCCTGAAGAGGGACTGCAGAGAGTCGGGGTCCAGGAACGGGTGGTCCTTCTCTACTGAGTTCACATCAATAGGAAATTGCAAGTCTGAAATAAAATAAAAAATAAAAATCATTAAAATTCTTTAAATCATATAGTAATTACAAAATTAAGAGGACTTAACATAGCAATTTTTTATTTTGTTTGCCTTGCAAGTTTTTCTCTAAAAAATTCTGACTTTTGAAAACCATATATTCCAGGACTTTTCTATTCGCAGGGAATATAACCATTCTTTAATAATTTTGTTTTATAAATCAATATATTGAAATATACAACTATACAAATACATACATGAAATTAATAAGTTGATAACGATTACAATAACATGTCAAAACTTTAAAAGAAGAATGTCATTAGTAGCACTTCAATAACAAATTCTACACAAGAAGGTCTCCAGGGCATCTAGTTTTCAGACGCCTCAGGAGGATTACCGGGAATGGAGTGGGAAGCAAATTGAGAAACTAATGGATTAGAGTAGTTATGGAGGTTACTATGAATAGGTATCTCGTTTGGGCTAAGCCAGCAACATATGGAACATTAAGATCTTTATGGATAAGTTTATTGGTGACAAACTAAGGAGCATTAAGGATTTTTCGAAGGATTTTGGATTGTAAGGATTGAATACGAGATGAATTGAGTGGTTAAGTGGAGCCCCCAAGCTCAACTCCGTATGTTTAAATAGGTCTAATTACAATCAATTAAATAAGTGTTTTGTAATTAATTGGTAGCTTAGAACGTTTCTCTAGTAATGTTGAAGTAGTCTGTAACGACGAGCAGTTTCTTGTCGTTTAAGTCTTGTTTATTATTATTTAATTATATTAGTTGAGAAGGATATGTCTTCTGACTGGGCGTCTATGTTTTTTTTTTGTAACCTAAAGCGTCGCTGTGGAAACCTAGAGTGTAACGTTTTTTCACCTACAAAAATATAACATTTTACACGTTATTGCTCTCTTGGTGCTGATCTGAAATTTGACATCAGCCTCCTGATCAGAAATTTAATGGAGAATATTTTTGTTATAATATTTTTCTCTAGTACCTAACGCTCAGGAGCTATATTGGTTGGTATGAATAAAGTCACGTTTTCCTACATTTTTTGCGTTAGGTATTTTTTGACTCTCGCTCTGTTTGTGAAAATTTGTGGACAGTCTCCTTATCATAAGCAGCAGATATAGATAGACAAATTATAGATTATAGATAGACAAATCCATGATCTATTGTTTTTCCCAGTCAAGGAGAATTTTCGTTTTTTTTTCTTTATGTATTGTATTTCCTACTTAAAATATATATCTTTACTGTCAACTTGTTTTCATTTATTTCACTTCATTTATAGCATCATTTTTTATATTTCCTAACTATGTATTTATAATAGCTATCATTGCTATGGCCGAAACGTTGGCACAATAAAATGAGTAGTTTATTTTTAATGCCTTTGACTGATCCCTTTTAATAATTTACAAGATATATTTCCATCCAGTCACCAAATACTCTCTCTTTAAATGAAATAAGTCGAAAAAATAAGCTACTAATTCATTTATTAATTTTAGCTTATAATATATAACAACTTATTTATTTAATGATGAATTAAATAATAGTGAACATAGTTACAGATTTATAAATTATCTGATATTCAACTAACTGGCTGTCAGACCCACGTAAATTCTCACCTGCTAAGATAGAGAGATAATGCTATATTTAAAGTACAAGGTTAAATGAATACAATTTATAGCGGTATTATATCAAAACAATAAACATCTGTAGAATAATTAATACCGATGTAATTTATTAAAAACAATGTTATTAATCATTAGAAATAGTAAAATAATTTTGGCTTAGAGACAAATATTTAAATTTTTTATTAGTAATTATTTGTATTCTGTTTTGATAGATATTAATTTTCTTACTGGCAAAAACTCATTGTATTATTTTTGACTAATTTCTACATAATATATAAAACACGATATATTCCGAAATTTTAACAAAAGCAGAAAACATCACACATACTACGTTTCTTATCTATAGTTTTTTATAGTAATCCATCAATTAGTATGAAAACAGACTAAAATTAAAGTTTTATAATCTTTACATATATTCTTAGTTTTCAGTCAATAGATCTAATTTATTAAAAGATGTATTAATATTACTATATTTTATTAAAATATAACACCTTTCCCTTAAAATAATTCAGATAATTATTTTACAATCAATAACACTAAATCGTTAAAAATTTCTGTTTCGTAACATCAGATTTTATTATTATAAAAATAATTCTAAGCAAACATATTTTCAAATATATTTGACTTTGGTATTGTTCTGCGGCTCTGGGCTTATTGCTTTGTGGACAAATAGGTCTGATTTCCTTTGAGAAATCTTGCACATGTTGTCTTACTTGGGATTGGTTAGCTTGCTTGCAATACATATTTCAGTTCTCAGTAACTTGGCCAATGTTTATCAGGATTGGCATTTTCCCTGATTGTGTGGACTAACAGTATTATTTTGACAAAATCAGTAAATTGTGGGTTACTAACTTAATTAATGCTGTATGAAAAAGGTTAAAAAAAAAAAAAATGACCAACTACATGAAATAGCTCTATGTTTAAATAGAATAAACATAAATAATATTTTATGTATACAACATAATCAATCCTTTGATCTGGTATCGCTTTATTGTCAGTTTTTCTTTATTTTCTATTGAAGATTAAATTTTTTCTTTGCGTTTTATTCCAATGAAGAATTTATTATGTTTAAAATACATATCAATTAACCGATTATCATGTCTTGTTTACACAAGTAACTGATTTGTATGCAAAATGAAAACAATACGTTTTCCCGGTTTTTAAAGTAATGTTTAAACGGTTTAAGAAGTAGTTAAAAAAAGTCTTTGAGTTATCGTATATCTACAACGGATTGGAATAGAAAGGTGAGGTCTGCGGTATTTTTCTTCATTTTTGATCTAGTTTCACCCATTTTTTTAAAATTTACACTAAAAGGGACCCACCCTGTATAATGCTAAAACAGAAATAATAATAATAAATAAAAAATGTCATTGGTTATCATTTAAATAATAACTTGTTTTATTATTTTTATTATTATTTATTATCTTTATTATGATTATATATTTATTATTATTATCTTAACTTAATAAAAAAAATCCAACAATAAAAGACATTAACTGTTTGTTATTATGAAAGGCTCAATTAATTATCCTACTAACTCATTTCCTACGATAAACAGGCAAGAACTAGAACCAAAATAGCAAACAAATTTATGGGTTCCTCCAAAAGACACTATGGGAAACTCTGTTTCTAAACTGACAAAAACAAACAAACACTAACCCAATTAATAAAGGGGTGTCTTCCATCACCTGAAACGCCTGACTTCCCCTCCCCACCATCAGACGTCTCAGAGGCTGGCGGCTGACAGATGTAAGCGCTGACAAGACACCTTACGTTTTGCCAATTTGGAAGGACATCCACGGTTGCCAACTGTGGCAATGATTTATATGGCAATTTGTTCTGTTTTTATTAGAAAAGCGACAGGATCTTTATGGGATTATAAATGGGTCTGTTAATTACAGATTAGTTTAACTTTTTTTTATTTGTGAAAGCAATGTATACATTTTTATTTAACAAGTATTTCGTATTACTTGCGGGGAGGTGGCTTTCCCTTTTTAACATTTACTTTTCGGTAACCAGTTACTGTCTAATCGGCGCGCATTCTAGCGGTAGACATTCGAAATTAGAACTCAATTTTCCCTTTACCAAGATGTACTAACTTAGTCCCGATGTTTTGCAACTTTTAAAATTCCCTCACCGCTCTTTACTACGGAATATTCATTTATTACTCTGTTTCACTTTTAAACATAAAATAATGTAAAATACATTATACTCATGTACATATTATTTATCCATATATTATATTCCATATATTTAGAGGCTGTTTGTAAAAATAATAAATTCAAACAATTTTATTAATTTCTTTTCTGAATTTTTCTCTACTTTTAGAATAAGTATTTTAACGACAATTTCATATTTATTGAATAAAAACAATTTTAGTTTAAGTATAATTTACAAAAGCATGTGGTGTGATTTATATTTGCATCTAGAATAGAATTTGAGGATCTCGTACAGGAAGGAGAGAAATTTGGATGTTTTAATTTAAAATAACTACAGCTAGAATTCGCTCCAGTTAAACAGTAACTGGTTACCGAAAACAAACTGTTAAAAGGAGCAACCTCTTCGCAAGTAATGCCTTAACAAAGCTACGTCCCTCATAGTAGAGATTTGGCTTTTATATATATGGATATATTATCTTGACTGTTACTGTTAGATATTTAATAAGGTTTTGAGGTTCAGTCAATTAAATAAATTATTTTGGCGACATTTCGAGACTAAATTGTTCTCTTAACCATGCCCTACAGTAAAAATACAGGTTACAATATAATTATATAAGTTACACAGGCTGTTTCAAAAATGAAGTTTGCAACAATCCTTGCAATGTTACTGGTGGATATGCTATTGGTAACTAATACTAAATTACAAAAATTCTAGTACACAACTGAACTGGGGACATTTCTGAAAACAAAATTATCAAAACCTGAATTTCCTGTTTTAACTAACTTGCTAAGTTCTCATACAGAAATAGATACAATTAATTAAATGCTTAGTTTTAGTATATAATGTATATTTCTGGGAGAATATTATTATTATATAAATTAAAAACTTGTGATTTTTTTTTTTTCTAATATTTGTATAAGAAATGATAAATTCGAGAGTTCAATGATATAAAAAATTCAAGATGGAAATAGTCTAGTTCTTGTTGAAAGGTGTGCGAAGCAAGACTAGACCCAATTTCCGAACACTTCCCATTGGCAAAGATCCCCTGCAACACCCAACACCCTTATACATGGAACTTGAGGGTATTTCTATTTGCTTCTGACCTGGATATTGGATCCACTCTGTTATAAATACAACTGGAAACTCCAAGCGTATTTTTAGTTCAAGAAAATAAAGTACACATTGTTAGGATTCCAATATACCAATAAAACCGGCAGTAAATAAAAATAAATAAACCATATAAGAAAGCTGGATTAATGAAACGGTTCTCATTAAAACATTTAATTAAATATGAGTGTATGCCAAATGTAATATTTTATGAAAACGAATTCCGTACGGCAGAAATATTTCTTGAAGAGAGATATATGCTTTATTGAGAAAATAAACAATAAACATAGTGCTGCCCAACTTTATTGGGTTGCTATAAACACAGCATACTCATCTATCCAATTAAAGGTAACAATATAATTTATAATTTAGTTATAGTACTATAATATAATACTTAATACTACGTAATACTAGACAAACTAATACATTTTTTTTTTTACCCCTTCCTCTTCATTTTTTTAAATTTTATATTTATTTTTCTATTATCTTTTCCTCTCCCCCGCCTTCTTTTCCTATTTCACGTCATTCTTTCATTTTATGTTATTTCCCCCCTAATATTCACATATCTGCCACACATTCATATACATAAATGCACATAGAATCAGGACTATAATGATTAGAGATGAGTAGACGTTATTAGAATCAAACAACTAACATTGGCACCTTACACAAAGCTTTGAATCCAACGTAAAGTCCTATTATTTTCATGAATTTCCTAACTTTATAAGAATGAGCAGTTTGTGAAGTTATTTCTATGGCAAAATATACCAATTCCATAAAAAAAATGATCCTACGACTAAAATAAATTTTCATAATGGACAATTTCAGACTGACAATTTTATGCATATCAGTAGGGTGCATGTTCGTGATTTGTAAATCCGTAGAATTATGTATGTCATTAATTTTTGTCTTGGTTTTAATTTAGATTGTTTTATGAATAGTGTTTACTCTGTCTCATTGTCAGTCTTAAATTCAATGAAGGTTGTGTAAATCTAGAGTATACTCATACGTTTAATGGAAGTATACGGATACTACAAGCTGTTTCATATAGAATTAGATGGAAACCTAAATAAATTCGCTGATGAAATTGTGAACATCTCTCATTTCACAGAATACAAGGAGACCGAAAAGGACCTGAATGAAAGATCTGCAAAATAAAGCCTAGAGAGAGGTGCCTCTGGATACTTTTCTCATGTCTTCTTTCGCATAGCTATATTTTAATTGTAATTTAATTATTTGATAGTCTTGGAATCAAAAATTGGAAACAAAGAAACAAAAGAATTGATGCAATATTTTTGATAAACATAAAAGACAGTTCTAATACATTCAGATGAAAATTATGACTTTTCGGCGGCAGTTTTAAAAAATAGATTAACGTGAAGCGTGATGGAGTACATGTGTTTTATGATTTCAATCGTTTTTATATACAATGTAGAATCATGTTTTAGAACCCAAAGGCATTAACCTATAGTTCGATGGGGGGGGGGGCTGGATATGCAATCAACTCATCAAGCTAATGAGGTGAATAATTTAAAAAAATGAAATCATATAGCTAATTCCATTTATTTAAAAATTAATATTAACAACTGCACCACTACAACTCGTGAAGGAATATGGGCTCAGAACTTGATAAGGTTGCACTCTCTCTTCGCCAACGGTAGTGCAAGGAAGCAGGATTTGGCTAGGATCCCACTTAATCGCCAGATTTCCCCCTCATTATGGTATACTCACATTGTAAAGGCTGGATAATAAAGCTAACCATCCCTAACAACCCCAGAATGTCTCCAGACTCCAAAGCAGCAGCTGAAATAACAGAAAATAAATTTTCTACCTTTAGTTGGACATGAACTCAGCCGAAAGTTAAGAATGTTGTGTTCTATCTAATAAGCTACCACACCAATTCCATCTATATTTAGGTAACTATAATAAAGAATTTCAAAATAACTCAGGAAATCATTAAAAAATAAACTTATTTTCTGTCGATTTACACAGTAGAGTAAAACTAAGTGAAAAAAAAAAATATATTTTGTAAAATTTTATGAATCGACAATATGATTATTTCAGAAACAACTACTTTAAACAGGTTAATACACACCGGAAGTAATCCTTCGCCGAACTGGGAAAAGTGACGCTGTACAGCAGTACGGTGTCAGAATTCTACGAGGCAGGAGACACTACTGTTTTATTCAAGCAGCCTGCAGGTTTCTTCAGGACAACTGAAGTCAAGCTACCAAACGGGTCTCGAGCGACATCTAAAGGCTCATTCACTCCACTATATGGTCGTATCACTCAGAATGTTTTTAATGTGACGGTAATCGTACCAGATTTAATAAAATAAGACGTAATTAATTATTCACAAAATTGCCTCTATTATCTTTATATTCTCCCTACGGTTAACTACTTTTTAATAGCCACCTATAAAAGCATGGAATGTGGCTTTGGTATATTTGACAGTTAGGCTATTATGAAACAATCGCTTGTTTAGATTATGGTCTTAGACCCAAAAAAGGTGGTAACGGGTCGCCGCGTTTGGGTGGAGAAGAACATTAAATTTTTACAAGTGATATAAAATTCATATCTCTATTAGGGATTAAGGAACTAAATATACATAAATTTGTCAATGCCTAAGTATTATGTCTACGGTGATATTTCTTTTTTCCGTGTTAAGAGAAAAAATATTTTTCTGGACAACAAATCCAAATGAGGTTAAATACTTTAAATGTATATAAGATGTGTCTTCATTTGCGATGGTAATAATTTAAAAAAAAATATTAAAGAATCAGAGGAATAGTAGAAATTCGAGGGAAGTAAAAAGAATCGGTACTAATTCAGTAAAAAGGTTATGATCGATAAGGGAAAGGTTGATATTTATTTAACTGAAAAAAAAAAAAAAATGGAATCTTTCATAGAAAAAAATAAGATATTACAACTATTTCATTTTTGTTTACAAGCATTAATTAAGAAATATCTTTTTCCTAACTAAAATTCAGGTGTGGATTTTGGAAATCGTACTAACTAAAAGGGAATTTTAGTTTCCCTAATAAATATCTTTTATTATAAAATTATAAAGGGTTCGACTGTTTTTTAGTTTCCTTCTTTAAAAAACAACTCAATCTATACGAATCAACGGATTGCAGTTTTGAGAAAAAACGAATAACTAACATCATATTGGTGTAAACATATCTGACTCGCCAAGTCAACATATGTTGAACAACCCAACACGGTTTGACCAGGAATATCGTTGAACAGCTAAGATTGAATTGTCTCCCACCCTGCAGTGCTGCCAACTTGACCACTACGAGGTTTCTATCCAGCTACTTACTTAAGACATTTTGACCAAAATTGGGGAAAACTGTAGTCCAGGATAAGGTTTAATAGGATAATTTTGTAAAAAAATGCTGAAAGTACCCAAATCTGGAGAGTGTGAAGTTTGAATGTTTTATTTTTGCTGCTTTTATCAAATATCTCAGGAACTATTAATTAATTAACTTTAGCCAAATTAACGTTATATTTAAATTTAATGAACACAAAATGTTCCATAAAAATATTATATAATTCTTTTTCATAGGATCGATAGCTTGAGGATATAGAGGGGAGGGTTAGAATTTGAATTCATGGTCACGTCAAGATTCATACTAAGGGTTTTTATATTTTGGATTTTCCATTTTTCAAAGTACTATTTTAAGTTGGTAGCCCTGACCGTATCTATTCAGACCAATCTATCCATTTTTCACTTAGAACAAATCACAGTATTGGAGTCTTCGTAAGTAATATATGCCAAAATAAGGAATTTACATTTTTTGTTCTCTAATTGATGAGCAACGATAGATTTATTTGTCTCCGCTATTAAATTAAAGTTTTAAATTGATTCAAAGGTTATCTACAGAGAAAAAATAATAGATTTGAAACTAATACACATTCTTCCCACGAGAATTAATAGAGATTAGGCTCTTATCAAGATCTTCGGTCTTACACCGCGCCTCGCTGGTGATGGAAACTCCCAGAGGACGAACAACAGGATTCCGCCACCTGTTGGTTAGCGAAGGACCAGATGCTATCCGCAGAGCCCGCGTGTGGTCCTTGAACGGACAGTTCCTTGGTAACGACTATTTAATACCAGCTTATAACATGCGAGTCACTGCTGCAACGGACCGGTCCAAATTGTATGTAATCGCTTTTACAAATGAGCGACATTAAGAGGTGACGGTATTAGGGGTGTGAGGAGGAGTATTAGTCTTAATGTCGGAGTCGAGTAGTGCAAATGTCAGCTAATGGGCTCCCAAAGGAAACCGATAAACAAAATTACGAGTCGATATCAATGGGAATGACTTTCTCTATAATCGCACCCAACTCACCCCAGGAACTACAGGAAGGAGTGCGGACTAACGTCTTAATGTTTATTCAATAATGAAGTATTTCTTCTTTCTTTTTTCAAAACTATGTATTGATATTTAAACAACTAGCAAATATGAGGGAAATGTTTACAATAAAAGGGACATGTCAATAACATGTAAAGAACTACTCACTAGTAAAACTTTAATAAAAGCTCTACAAGAAGGTCTCTTGGTCATCTTCTTTTCAGACACCTCGGAGTATTACCGGTAATTGATTGTGAGAAAAAGTGGGAGACTAGCGGATCAGGGTGGGTATGGAATCCATTATGAAAGGATGGGTATCTGGTTTGGGTCAAATCAGCAACACATGGGACATTAACATTTTTTTTTTTTCTCATTTATTGATATTTAAATCTGTACAAAATAATATACATTAAGTGAATGTGATAGTGAATACAATGGCATGTAAATAACTTGTGAAGAACTACTCACCAGTAGCACTTCAATAAAATCATCACAAAAAGGTCTTTTGGCCATCTTCTTTTCAGATGGAGGGGGAAGCAAGTTGGAAGACTAGTGGATTAGAGTGGTTATAGAGCTTACTATGGAAGGATGCATATCTGATTTGGGCTAAATCAGCAACATATGGAACATTAAGGTCTTTATGGATAAGTTTATTGGTCACAAAATAAGGAGCATTGAGGATTTTTCGAAGGATTTTGGATTGTAAGGATTGGATACAAGATGAATCGTATGGTTTAGTGGAGCCCCAAAGCTCAACTCCGTATGTCCAAACAGGTCTTATCACAGTCATGTAGATGAGTCTTTTGTAATTTATTGGAAGCTCTGAACTTTTGTCTAGTAAATGTTGAAGTAGTCTATAACGACGGGCAGTTTTTTGTCGTTTTAGTCTTGTTTGTGGATTCCAAGTAAGACGTTTATCCAAGTGGAGTCCTAGGTAGCGGATCTGTTCAAGAGGGATTAGTGGAATATCATTCATTATCATTTAGAGTAACATTATATTAAGCCGTTAAATTACATAATACAAGCTCCCAAACTCTTAATATACGCATTAAAAACTTTAAAATATATAAATAAACATTAAAAAAAAAATACTGATTCAGAAAAATGGCGAAAGATTGCAGAAAATATCAGCCTCAAAACTTTCAGATTTTATTATAAACTATTTAATTTAATTTAACTTATTTATTTTGCTAAACATGATCACGCGCAGCTTCACTTTTGCTTGGCGCGTTTGCGCTTCTCCCAAGCAGCCTTTAATTTTTCTCTAATAAAGACTCTTCGTCCTTCATTCCTCTTTCTGTTGAAACTTCCCACTTGTTCACTTTTTTTCGGTAGACGTTTTTATCTGTGATGTCTGTTTCCTCGATTCCTGCGTTTTGGAAGTCTTGTCTGACCTATGAAGCCCACCTGCTTCATTTGAGATTTGCTGTTGCTTCCAGTAATTTAATGGTGAGTAAGTGTTCGGGGAGTCTGCGAGTATGGCCATAGAATTTTCAACGGCGTTTTCTGATGTCAGCTGTGAGATTTTTGATAGTTGCTCAGTTTTCGCGCGGGATTGTAGATGGTACCCCTCGTCGCTCGTTTTGGGCCTGGAATTTTCCTGATAATTTTTCTTTCTTAATTTAAACTATTTTAATTTAATTTAAGCATCCTTTTTTTTTGGTTGAAGTCAAGTTTTTCACCAGCATATAGCACTTCGGGTT
The DNA here is from genome assembly GCA_003667255.2 of Euschistus heros. Lineage (NCBI taxonomy): Eukaryota > Metazoa > Arthropoda > Insecta > Hemiptera > Pentatomidae > Euschistus > Euschistus heros. The sequence goes on along the minus strand of RCWM02000648.1, from coordinate 248,070 downwards.
TGATCACGGCGTTATAAAAAAACGGTTTATTAATACTATTAACAGTACGTTCATTCAAAAATAATTAATGCAACTATTGAAAACAAAAATATCATAAAGCCCCGTGGAGATTTCGCCAATGCAACAAGGTGAAATATTAAATTTGGTTAATTAATTAATTTTTAAAACATTAATTCATTCATTAAACAAATGTCAACATTTAGAAAGCTAATTGAGAGCCGTAGCAACTGACCCGGGCAGAGGAGAGGAGGTCAACAATACGTTAAATAAATCTCGGTTAATTAGAGAGAACGAGGACGGAAGATAATTCATAATTAATTTACAGCCATAAAAAAATGGTTTAATTAATTAAAAAAAGAGAAAAGGAGTATATTATACTAAAGAGAGGTAGGTTTCAAGAATCCCTCACTTTTCTTTTAAAGAGATCACTACATGGGTTTCTTTTTTAACTCCATTGTTCCTGCCTTTTGAACTTACCCCTTCGACTTTCCGCAATAAAAAAAAAAAAAAAAATGAGTTGGAATCTCATCCTTGACTCAAGAGTTAATCTAAGAGTAGAAAAGATAATAATTATATTATCATTGACGTAATTTCCTCGTCAGTTGAAAAAAATAAAATGATGAAATAAAATTAAAATATTTAATTTTTTTTTTATGCACATTAATTGAAATTTACAATTGTACAAACTATATACATCAAGTAAATGTATTGACAACGATTATGAATGCTTACAATTCAAAACTAGTTTTCGAATAAAAATAGTCAAATAGAAATGGAAAATAATTCATCGACCCTAATTGTATAGATCCTTCGACACGACCATGTGTATCTCTAATGGTGTATAGTCTAGTTGGAAAAATATTTTGAAAAATACCAAAATGTCTTTTAACCTTCCGGTAAAGCAAGGAAAATGTTCAGAGTGACAATCTTCCAAAGATTAGAATACATAACAATTGGTTTATTACAAAAGTGGTTTATTATTGTTTTGTTTTTTCCCTTAAACTACTTCCTGTTTAAACTAACTGGCAAACGTCTTACCCAACAATCTGATAATATTTTGACGAAAATTCCTTTTAATATTTTCAATGATCATTTAACACTACACCTATCTCACGGGTCAAATGACTCTTTTCGGACGTTTCGGTAGAAGTTAATGGAAACAACATTCATCGTATTTTTATTATCCACTCTATTCTTACTTTTTTTTTTTTTTTAAATACATTTGATGAAATTTACAACTGTAAAAAAATATATACATCAAGTAATAAATGTATTGACGACGATTACAATAACATGTTAAAACTTGAAAGGAACTACTCATCAGTAGCACTTCATTAAAACTTTTACACTAGAAGGTCTCTAGACCATCTTCGTTTCAGACGCCTCGGAGGATTATCAGGAATGGAGTGGGAAGCAAGTTGAGAAACTAACGAATTTAAGTGGTTATGGAGCATACTATGAAAAGATAGGTATCTAGTTTGGGCTGAATCAGCAACATATGGAACATTAAGATCTTTATGGATAAGTTTATTGGTGACAAAGAAGCATTGAGGGTTTTTCGAAGGATTTTGGAATCTAAGGATTGAATACGAGATGAATTGGATGGTTTAGTGGAGCCCCAAAGCTCAACTTCGTTCGTCCAAATAGGTCTAATCACTGTCATGTATATGAGTCTTTTGTAATTAATTGGGAGCTTTGAACGTTTGTCTGGTAAATGTTGAAGTTTGTCCAAGTGGAGTCCTAGGTAGCGGATCTGTTCAACAGAGATTAGTGGAATATTATTAAAGGATATTGTAGGACAGGAAATCGTATTGTAAATCTAGGGTATGAAATAATTTTAAGAAAAGAGATTACATATAAATTGCTTGTTTTTCCCGTCTACTCAAACATTTGCTAGACAAGCGTTCAGTAATTACGCCCATTTGGACATACGGAGTTGAGCTTTGGGGCTCCTTCCAATAAGCTCCAATAAACCTTTCAATTCTTCTCGTATCCAATCCAAAATACTTTGCAAAATCCTAAATGCTCCTTATTTTGTTACAAGGTTATCCACAAAAATCTAAATGTTCCATTTGTTGGTAATTTGGCCTAAACCAGATACCTATCCTTTCATATTAAATTCCATACTCACTCGAATCCACTAGTCTCTCAACCTGCCTCACACTCAATTTCCGATGATCCTCCTAGGCTACTAAAAAGAAGAGACCTTCTAAAGCAGAACCTTAATTGAAGTGCTACTAGTGAGTAGTTCTTTACAAGTTATTGACACAATAATAATGCAATAATTTTCCTCAAATTTACATTTATATGATGTGACAGTTGAAATAACAATAAATAGTTAAATTAAAAAAAAATATTAATGGATTGGAAGAAAAAAAAAAGATTGATTAGAATTAATTATTTATTGGGAACAATTTTAATATAAATGTGGAACAGTTTTCAGGTCGAAGCTTAAAACGTGAATTTATGTGATTTACCCGTGTTTTTTTAAATTAAAAAAAAAATGAAAAATACAAAATAATGATTAATTATAAATGGGTTTTAAACAATTTGTTTTCTCTTTTTAAATTTTTATCAAACCTGTTATTAGATTAAAAATAAGTGGATTTGATGATAATGTAATACTACAGGCCTTGTAGGCGTGTGGGAGACTAGCACTCAATAGTAACTCCTCCTGGCATGGGTTTAAATAAATAAATGGTTATATAAAATTTAACTATTATAAACAGTTTTAATAAAAAAATTATTTATATTAAGTGTTTCCTACTTGACATTTCATTTACTATTGACTTTTTCTATTATTTTCCCTTTATTAATTGCATCTTTTCTGATTCTGTATTTGACATTTTCTTGTTTCTGATGATGAAAAACAAAGCTTTGGCCGAAACGCTGAAATATTAAAATACTGTATTGTCAATTTTAATAATACCTTAGATAGGTCCCTCTTAATAGCTTACAAGGTATATTCATCCAGTCACCAAACATACCTGTTCAATTTAAAAATCAATTTGTATTAGATGATTGGATGATAAATGGTTATATGATGATTTTAATATACCGCTACCTAAGATAAATCACTAACCGATGAACGTGCTCAGGTACCAGGTACCGAGGGACAAGGCTTCAACCGGGCACTAAGGCCCTAAATACACGGTAGGGCATTGCTGGGAATAAATCAGACAGCATAAATTAACCGTGGGACGGGCGGGAGGCTGAGGCTATCCCACGGGTTTCATCCCGTTATCCGGCAGGACGGAGTTTTGCCCGCGGTTGAGACGCTGTTGGACTTTATATACAGAGGGGTAGGTGGTTATTAATCCATCGTTAATCATGCGAGTATGGAATTTTCGAAATAGCTTTACCGTATCTTGGCGAGCTATAGAAATATAATTATTAATGTATTAATTCGCTAAGAAATGTACTAACATACATCTATGGATTTATGATTAAGGGCTCTCCATGTAAATCTATACTATTTTATAAAAGGAGAAGCCATTTTTTCTTAGTGATCACTAACTGCGAAAACTACAGAACAGATCTGTATTAAATTTTGACGACATCGTCTTTATAGTTCCAGGAAGGTTTAGCAATAATAAAATATCCTTATTTTTGATTGATTTGTTATTACATATGTGAAATATGTGTGAACAGTTAGATTTAAAAATTGACCGATAGGCGGCGAGCGTCATTCTAGATGAGATGTTACAACAAATGTATAGTGTTACAAAGAGCTTGAAATTGGTAATAAAATTTACTTATATTCAATTAAATTATTAAAATAGATTTTAATATGTGGTGCGACTTGTGATTGTGACGTTTAAAAATGAACCGATCTATACCAAATTTTAACTAAATCATCTTCATAGTTCTAGGAAGGTTTACAATAGTAAAGTTTATTGTAATAATAATTTAAATGTACATTATTGAGTGATAGAAACGATGTTTTTCAACACTGTCATATATTTTTATGGTTGGAAATTATAACCCAACAAAATGTAATCGATAAATTATTTTTGTCGAACAAAAATTATTACCATATCAAAATTTCGATCCTTTGCTTTTTGATGTTGAGTAAAAATATGATTTACGGTGTGAGAAGAAATTTTCGTAAGATATCTTTACTGTTTGAAAATACATATTTGCACTCCAAAAGTGATACATCATAAACTTAAGTTTTATTATTTATAAGAATATAGTAATCCTCCGACTTCATTAATATAAAAAAAAATAAAAATAAAATATTGATGAAGGAAATTGTCTTGTTAGATTTATTGAGTCGATCCCGTTAAATATATTTATTCATTATTTTTATAGTCAGGTATTTTTTCATATTTTCTTTAACAAATGTTAGGTTTATTTATTTTCCATTTGGCGTTTCAATACTTGATATTTTGGTATGGGATTCTCTTGAGAAACTGGAAAGATATAATGATAATCTCCTTAATAATTGCACATATAGAAATTTTACTTGAAATGTCTTTGAAAAATATCCATCCAAGGTAACCTCGTGAGTACTTGTGAGTTTCAAGGAGTCAATCTTAAATGCCTACAACTGAATATTAATGTATAATTTTTATTATTCACTTAATTAATTCCAAAGTTAAGCAATTTCGGTTGTATATTTTCAGTTTCAGAAGAGAGATCATGGCAATAGAATAATGACAAATAAAAAATTGAAAGTTGTTAAAAAAAAATTAAAAATAGTCTGAAAAGTCAAAAAATAAAAATTAAAAGTCACATTACATATATTTCCTATTTCAAACATTCCGCTGGTTTTTAATATGAATTTTTGACATACGTGGATTATTAAATAAAGTTATAAAAAAATGGCCCAAAATTCTAGAGCAAACTTAAAAATATGTTTCAATACCACAACGAATTCCTTATTATTATTATTTTTTTAAAAATTATTATTATTATTTTTTAAATACTTTTATTGAAATGCATGTACAATCTGTATCAGTTAAGGGAAATAAGTAACAGCATCATATATGGAAGTTCTCATAAATACACAATTAATAATAATAAGGGATAAAAATAAAACAAATAATCATAATAAAAATAAAATTAATAGTTAATTACAATAATCAAACATAAAATGAAACAATAAAAATTAATAAAAAACAAAACAAACAAACGACAGATTTTTAAAAAAATAATATACATTTATACTATATGTACGTAGAATACTGGCACACTCAGCCTAAGGAACCCCGAATCGAACCTGCATATATGCATATATACCATATATGAATATATATATATATATATATATATATATATATATTATATATATATATATTCCACTTATCAGATATTAGTTCGAAAACATAGATATATGAATGAAATTTACAAAATCAATAAATATAGAATTTAATATTTTTTTAGTATCTCATATTTTCTCAAGTGCTCTCAAGTTTATCTTTCTCCTTCATTTAAATACTTTGTTTGATTTTTTTTTCTAGAATATTAAAGTATTTTTTTTTATTATTTAAGAAACAATCATGTAATTAATTATAATACTACAAACCAAATTAAATAATTTCTAAGTAGATGGCGTTATATAAGCGTTTAAGCAGTTTCCAACCAAAGAACAGAATCTTGGTTCATACAGCTCAGTCGGAGCCATTTAAAAAATATTAAATTCTGTCTATATTTATTGATTATGCAAATCACATCTATTTATCTATGTTTTCGAACTAATATCTGATAAAGCAGGAATATAATAGAACCCCTTAAATTTTGGAACCCTGAATAAATTTTTTTTTTTTTCTAATGCAACAAAAAAAAAATAGTTGGTGACATTTTACTTATCTAGAGGATGCCAACAAGATAAATACTTGTACACATTTCTTATTATGTTTTAATGTTCTGTAAATATCAAGTCTGCTATTTTTTTCACAAACTATCAGTCTTTCTATTAAGATCAATATGAATACTATGAAATTGACGCATCACAAATTATATTGACACATTCGATCCATAAATTTATTTCAGTACTAAACAATAACGTGCTTCAACTAAGTCATTCGTAAACGCTTGTAAGAAAATTAATGACGCGTCCAAGAATATCATCGCTGAATTATCGAGGTATTCAATTCGAATATGAACAATTTAGACGCACTTCAAGTCAAATGGCATTAAAAGGAACACGATGTAAAAGGAAGATAACAAAGCTGCAGCCACATCACGCGAGTTAACAACCCATCATGTCGTGATTTCTATCCTCGGCTTCGAAGGTTATTTTCACGACTGTTCCTGTCCAAGCGTCAAAGGGTTTGAGTACCTATGTAACGACCGGCAGGGTCTGCTATAGGATACCTTCTGTGAATCTCAAAAAAAAAAAAAGTTACAAAAAGTTTTAGTTATCTGTTTTAAAAATCAAATGCTTTAATTATGGTCGTTCTAGAACAAGTACTTACGAGAAACAAATGCATTCAAAAAGTTATATATTATATATATATATATACACTAAAATTAAAGTATTTCTAATATTTACTAATACTTTTTCTAATATATTAGCTTTTCAAATTAATTAATTAATTAATCCTGTTTAATATCATCAACAATTTTTATTGTTAAAAAAGTAATGGCAGTATTTTTTGCAGGCAGAAATAAAATAAAATAAAATCAGCTATTATCGAAAAAAAATAAGAGTGAGGAGAAGAAATCATAAAACGCTCTTAGGCATAATGAGGGTCTTTAAAAAGTTGATTAATTAATCAATTATTAAGACAGAGCTTTAAATAGAGAACTCCCTCATTTAGTTTTAAATAGGTGGAAATAATTTTTAAAATTAAATTTTTTTAAAAACAATTAAGCTTATAAAATGACTTTGATTAATGTGGATAAAAGTTTGACAGTTCAAAAGTTTATTTTATTAAATATTGTATTTGTTTTTTAAAAATTAATTTAAATGTAAATTAATTCTTGTAATATATGCCAATATGATATATTCATAAAAAAAATATGAATTAACAAGAATAAGATTTTTGTATTTGTTTAATATACATGTGGATTCTGAATTATTGAAAACAAGCTGGTTTATGAACTTTATGTAAAAACTATATTTTACATTTCTATAAGATCACGCCAGACGTGACCTTCATTGTCTTGAGATATTTAATATTTTTTATTTTACTTAGCTCGGTACAGAAAATTAAGTTTAATATAGCAAACATTAAAAATCATATTCCAAGTAAAAAAAAAGTGATACTATAATGAAGTAATAAAAATTTCTATATTCACATTTTTAAAGTAATAAATTTCTGTAGTTTAAATGTAATTAAAATAAAATAATAAGAATACACAGGTATCATTAACTTAATTCGAAATTTTCATAAGCAGATATAATCTTGTATTTGATTTTAAATAAATTAAGAAAAAAAAAAAATCCGAATTGTCAACTCAGTTTCCCGTTTTGTTGTTTTTGTTTTATTTAACAGGTTTCTTCGATCAAAATAAAAAAAATATCAAAATTTCTTATTTCGCTGAAATAGTTTTGTAAAAGTATTGATGGTAAAAATAACACAGAAAAATAGTTACAGTTTAAGCTTTTAACTGTTTTAAAATGTCTTTCTAATTTTAAAGATTAGCTTAATAAATTAAAATAAACATTTTTTTTCCCAAAGATAAAAACATATTACGACAAAAAGACAATTATGACACCACTAGCCTTTTTATCGGTTTATCTTTTTCATCTTGTTAGTAAAAACGAAATATTTAATTTATTTTCTTATACTAGTCTGTTTTTTTTTCACAATGTTGTTCTTTTCTTATCTTTTTAACATTCTCTTCTGATTGATCAGACTCATCATGATGATTGTTCAATCAAGATCCTTGATTTTTTATCTATTTTAGATATTAATTTTCTTTTTATTATTTTGTGTTTTATATATATTTATTATTATTATTACAAGAAGTTTAATTATTATTTTGTGTTTTTAAAGAATTAATATATATATAATCTTACGTCTAATTTAAATTAATGTTATTTCACAAAATTTTTAAACTTTACTTCTAATATCTTTTCTCTTACTCAGAAACGTTTTTACATAATATATCATTTTCCACACTCTTATTTTTGATAAACGAAAATCTTTTATAATCAGTATTCAGTACATTCTACAATTTTCCATTTAAACGAATCATTACTACTGTCAGAAATGTGATTCTGTACATCTCAAAATGTTTTTGAATTTCGCCGAACGACTGGCAAAGTTATTGTTAGTTTTCAATTTCCTGGCCCTAGGCCTTAACAAACAGAGGGAAGACTGCCGCTGGATAGCAGATTGGAATTGTAGAGCGGAAAAGGCAGGAAATGAAGCGTAGACCCGGAGTACCGTTAGCAGAAGACACGGTCCAAGGAAGGCGCTCATCGCCGCCCTAGAACTAACTTTTACCGCCTCCGTCCTAATCATCTTCTGCTTCGAACCATGTTCTGGGAGATCAAAAGTATAAACAGGTGGCATCAGGTAAAAAAAATTAAATTTAGAAAACCAATGTAAACCGACAGTGGGGAATCTACATCTATCACCACATGAGAATCTGAATGAAACTATAGATTAGCATATACGACAAATATTTATCTATACTGTTATATAAAAGGACAAGCCATTTTTAGTTTGTTATCACTAACCGCGAAAACTACTGAATCAATCTCTAACTAATTTTAACTACACCATCTTTATGGTACCAGGAAGGTTTAGCAATAATAAAATCTACTGATTTTCAATTATTTTGTAATTAAAAAAGCGATGATATGAGGAAAACAGAGACATTTAAATATTGACCGATTGGTAGCCAGCGCCATTCTAATTACATGAGAGGTGATGGTGTTATCTAGAACTTGAAATTTAAAATAAAATTTATTTATTTTCAATTAATTTGTATTTAAAAAAATCTATAATTATGAGGTGCGACATGTGGATTCCAGTGAAGTTTGGAAATCAATGGATATGTAGTCACACCATTCCGCAATAGAGTTTACAACGGTAAAACTACTGCACCAAATTCTAACTACTTCATTTTTATAGTTATAGGAAGATTTAGCAATAATAAAATTTACAGTAGTAAAAATTTAAACCTACAATACTGAGAGGCGTACCAACTCACACATTAAAATTGGATGCCAAATTATGTTTGTATGTAATCTTCAACCACCTAATCTGTGCAATTTTTACCCGGTTAAAATTGTTATTGTTTAAAATATTATTGAAGAAATAATAATTACTTGTATACTTAATATTTTTATCAATAAGTATGTAAAAATTCAATTATTAGTTACAATTATCAAAGTTCTTACTTATGAAAGCCTAATAAAATATAAATAGTTTGAGTGGGGAATCCATATTCTTAGTTAGGTGAGGATCTGAATACAACTATAGACTGGTATATACGACAAATATTTATTAATTTTATTTATAAAATAACATATATTTTTAAATTGCCGTAAAGCCTGCTTGTAGCTATATGGGCATTTATAACAATGCTTCTACCTATGGCTTGCCAAATATCAAAATATCAAAATCAGGAAGTTCAACCACGTTTCTACCCACGAATTAACAATTTCTAACAGGCGAAACGGTTATTTTCTAGCGTAGATTTTGACTTAAGTTCTTTCAAAATAAGAACAAGATCTGCACAAGATAGGTTATTTTGCACTCACTGAAATTAATTATCGTTAAAAAAAAAGAATATCTCTTAAAAATTATCTATTTTATAGAATGTACACACACACGATTTCTGTAGAGTTCTGGTTCCTTTCTATTCACATGCTGTACGCAAAAGACAGAGTGGTCGTTATAAGTTACTAAAATTCTGCACAGGGATGTTAAGCTTGAAACACTAATTAGGAATGCTATTTAGGTATTTTGATTAATTAGAATGTTTTCTAATAATTTATATTATTAATTTTTTTTTTTTTAAACTTCAACCTTTATTAATTTCTGGTCATCCCAATAGCTTCATTGGAAGACATATCGACTTTTGAGGAGGAGCAAAATAATCTCGATCTGTTCAAGAACTGCGTTCGAACACGGTAAGAAAGTCATTGGACAGGATTAGACTATTTGTCCAAGAAATAATAGGTGTCCTGGAGAAGGAGTACAAGTAGAGAATGAATTAGCTAACGGTCGTACGACCTTGTTCCCTGCACGAGTGAGGAAATAATTGTAACTTTACGCTAGGACAATGCTATTGTCTTCAAGGAGCAAGTCACCAAGTCCTGACATCTTTAAGTCACCGGTGACCCCCATCGGTGTTCCCTTCTAGCGTTACTAGATGTACGGCAACGGTTACTCAATCAATCCTAGTTAGTAACGTGTTATTTTATCCCGTTACTTCGATAATCGATTACAGTAATGATGAACTAATGATTGAATTATAAATTTTTAAAGGTTTTATAGAATATCAATACTAAAAGTATTGAAGGAAACTTAGTGATTTTTTACTAGCCATAAACTTTTTGATAAACATATTTAATAATCTTACTTATGGATATTATTATTCCATACACAATAAGTATTATCTTACAATTGACCTAAGTTATTTTTTCTCATGTATACTGTTACTTTTTTTGGGATCTCGATTAATCGAAAATTTGGTTATCCGAGCTTAGCTTGGTCCCAAAAACACCGGTTTCTCGAGTTCCAAGTGTATATTAAATTCATATATTTATAGTTTTAACTATTTACTGATATTTACAAGTGAATAAAATATACTACAAGTAAATTTGAGGGAAATGATTACAATGACATGTACATAACATGTGAAGAACTACTCACGAGTATAAATAAACGTTTTAGATTATAAGGTCTCTTGGCTATCTCCTTTTCAGAAGCCACGGAGGTTTATCAGGAATCTAGTGTGAAGCAAGTTGGGATTCGAGTGCGAATGGAGCTTACTATGAAAGGATTGGGATCTGGTTTGGGCTGAATCTCCACCATATGGAAGAAGAAGAAGAAGAAGAAGAAGAAGAAGAGAATGAACTTTATTCTGGGACTACTTGTCCCCTAAGAATAACATATGATTACAGTTCACAGGACAATCATCTGGCTTTGATAATTAATTATAATAAATAATAACAAAAGATAATAATAAAAATTGATAAATCCCAAGATCGCGGGTTCGCAGCCCGGCAGATGACCTTAGGATTTTATAAAGGGAGTAAAAAATCCTTAGCTATGCCGTCCTTCGGAAGGGACGTAAAATGGGGGTCCCGAGCCTGTGCGATGTCAGGTACTCGTTAAAGATCCCTATCCTAATTATACCTGGATAGGCAAAATTTAGGACTCCCACCGTAGCATCGTCCGATTAGCCATAGCAGCATAAAGTGACGTTAAACGAAAAAAAAAAAATTGATAAATAATTAAATTATGTGTTACAAAATAACTGATACATCTTGTAAAAGGATACATCTTATGTATACTATTATATTGTATATTACATAAATATTCATGCTTTACATTAGCTCGGAAGATTGAAAATGAAGGAGGTAAAGGAATAAATGATGTCTAAAGGAAGTAAGAGTGGAGCTTTTTCGAATTGTGATGGGCAATGAATTCCATAACGAGGAAGGACGATAATAAAGGATTTCTCGAAGGATGCAGTTCGATGCGCCGGAGTGTATAGGTTGATGGGTTGGGTTCTGGTATTTAAGAGGTGAATGGAGGAGCGCAGAGTAAAGAGGTCATGGATATAGGTGGATTTTTTGGTTTTCAAGGTCTGGTTTGGAACACTAAGGTCTTTACGGATAAGTTTGTTAGAGACATAATAAAGAGCATAGAGGATTTTGGATTGTAAGGATTGAATACGAGCAGAATTGGAAGGTTTGGTGGAGCCACAAAACTCAACTCCGTATATACAAATATGTTTGATAACTGTCACGTAAATCAGTCTTAGTAATTTGATGGTAGCTTTGAACGTTTGTCTAGTAATTATTGAAGTAGTCTTTACCAACAGGCAGTTTCTTGTAGTTTTGGAGTCCTAGGTAACGGAACTCTCCCACAGAGATTAATGGAACATTATTAAAGGATATTGTTGGACAGGGATTCGTATGTTTACGAGGAAAGGTAAAAGTTATTTGATCAGATTTGTTTGGATTTATTCTGATTCTCCAATTTCGACAACATTTTTCCAGGATTAAAATCAAATTTGAATTTCTTATACACAAATACTGTCTTTATATGGATAAAGGATTGTACATTGAAAGTTCAGTTGCATGTGATAAAGCCGTAAAAGAACTAACATGGAATCAATCAGCAATGAAAACATGACCTATAAAGTTCATATGCAAAGTAGTGTTATTTATTCAAACTATGCAATGACTCGAGGCAATGATTAACTACACTAGTCGGTACCCACTTTCTCGGACAGGGACTACAAGAGAGGACACAGCCACCTAAGGAGAGCCGAGGTAATAAGGTGCTGTGTAGTTGCTGCTGCCGCCTACGCTTGCTGTGGGGGTGTATTGCAGTTAATCAGTATTCATTAGGGCCCGTTGTCATCCGCAGCCACCTATATAGCTATATGCCCTCCTAATGTATCACTGCCACCTGGATCAGTCTCCGCTAATTAAAAATACCGTACATGATGAATATACAGCGGGTGGTAAATTGCATAAGCTTCCGGGAGGCAATTGCGAATGGCAAATCTACATCAATTTGTTCACAATGTCATTACTATTTGCAAAGTCATTTAAATTACAATATTTTAATTAATTTTCATTGTGTGTCATTAAGCTATAATCAGATTTCGGAAAATTTAATAATACCTATTTGACAACCAATTTTCTGGAATCAATCATCTGATTTAATAATGATTAAATCTTTCAGTCAAATTCCATTAGTTCACTAAAAAGACTGAAAGATTTAATCATGATCAAATTAGGTCATTGATTCCAGGAAATTAGTTGTCAAATAGCTGTGAAAAAATAGTTTCTAACTCTGGTTATTAATTTACTTAATATATTTTTCAGTTATACATTCAAGATTATGGACAAATATTTCAATAAGAATAAACACAATAATATATAATTAAATACATAATGTAATGTATTTTAGCAATGAGATTCTTCTGATTAGTTGATTTTTAAAAATTATTTAATATTATTTTGAATCAGGATTGCAAGACTAAAACGACAAGAAACTGCCCGTCGTTACAGACAACTTCAACATTTACTAGACAAACGTTCAAAATTCCCAATTAATTACAAAAGACTCATACATACATATATCATATACATGACTGTGATTAGACCTGTTTGGACATATGGTGTTTTGGGCTCCACCAAACCATCCAATTCATCTCTTTTCCAATCCAAAATCCTAAATGCTCCTTACTTTGTCAACAATAAAATTATCCACAATGATCTTAATGTTTCATATGTTGCTGATTTAGCACAAACCAGATACCTATCCTTTCATAGTAAGCTCCATAACTACTCAAATTCACTAGTTTCACAACTTGCTTCCAACTCCATTCCCGATAATCCTCCGAGGCGTTTGAAAAGAAGATGACCTAGAGATCTTCTAGTGTAGGATATTAGGAAGTGGTACTGATGAGTAGTTCTTTTCTAGTTTTAACATGTTATTGTAATCGTTATCAACACATTTACTTGGTGCATATATTTTGTACAGTTGTAAGTTTCAATAAATGGATAAAAAAAAAATAAAAAAAATAAAATAAAATTAGGATTGAAAATCATTTAGCACATAGTCTATTGTTACTTATTCTCTGTTTATCGATATACACTTCACATTATAATTTACGATCACGTGAGCATGTCAAACAAGAACATTAACTAAAGTCGAGATTCTGGATACTTCAAATAGAAAGCACATTTCCTTAACGACAAAAACTGCTCTTAATTTTTAACTACTGTAACTAATACTAGAAACGCATTCAAAACTCCTAATTCTTTACAGAAAAGATATTTACATGGCAGTTATTAAAATCATTTGGAAATATAGAATTGAACTTTGGGCTTGGCTTATAAGGGAAACTTTAAAAATATTTACCTCCATCAGAAAATGCCCGAGGAAGACCAAATTAATATACCTAATTTATTAGGGCCTTTTAGTAACTAAATATAGCCCATAACTTTACGCTACAAAGAGTAACAAAAGAGACGCAAGTTAATAAATAAAAACCAGTATCAATAAATAAATGATAACCTTCAGAGACGTCTGAAAATATGACTTTAATCCCTTTTCTTTATTCCGATCCTAACAATCCAAAATCCTTGGTAAAATTCACAATACTCTTAATTACACCAAAAATAAACTTATCCATAAAGATCCAAATGTTTCACATGTTGTATTTTTGGCCCAAAGAATTCCTACACGACTAGCTGCATAGCCACACGAATACACTAATGTTAAGGCTGAGTATATTTACTCAAAAAAAGTTTAAAATAATATAAATAGATAAAGGTCCTGAGGTGGAAATGGAGAAAGAAAATCCTCAATTCCTACTAAAAAACTATAGAGCTCCCAGACTTAGGAACAATACGGCCATATATCATGCGGTCGAGAAAGAGTAAACAAGAGAGACGACAACAAAAGAGTCGTATGAGGAAACGGATTGAGGTCAGGAGAGCGCACAAAGAGCCATCACCAATGAGCTCACTACTAATTGGTCTCGAGGGAAAGTGAACGCTTATTGTTTTCTTCACGCCTATTTCCATCGCCCTTCTTTCATCTTCTTCGCGTCGGGCCATTTGTTACACGTGTCAGCCCCTGGCGTATAATTATTCATTCATCTTTATCCTAATGGCTCATATGCCTATTTACGAAAAACGGATTTGTTTCAGAGAGAGAAACTGTAAAAAATTGAAAGTGACTGACAACCAAGCGGAGACTGTGAAAGAAGTTTCCAACAATTTTTTCTTACCTGTCTAAATCATTAATAATATATACTATTATGATAGAGATAATAGGATGTCAGTTCATTTACATATTTGGGAGCGGAACCCAATAATGAAAATAAAAATATGGGTGAAATTAATAACAAGATTAAGACTGGCAACCGTGCCTATTATTCAAACTCACGCCTCTTATCTTTTACCAAAGCAACTAAGATCAGACTTTACAAAACCCCCATGAGGCCTAAATGTGGCGTATGCAGTCGAAACACATTTCCTTAGTGCAGCTGCAACTTATAGTGTTATGACCCTGTCCAAGAGGTAGGGGAGTGGAGAATTAGAACAATTGAAGAATTGAAAGAGGCATTCCAGGACACAAATATTCTTCCATTTACAAAGGCATCAGAATGCCGGAAGAGCGGAACCCAAGAAAACTGTAACTGAAGAGGAGGTCCCAGAAGACATGGTTGGTGACATGGAAGCATTAGATATACGCAATTGAAAACAGAAGGCCCTTGATAGGGAGTTAGTGGCACATAATACTATCGTTTAAAAAAGGATAGTTTTAGGACATTGTTTCGATTAGTTGTAACAAACCACCATCAAGGGGACTCGTTAGCCGAGTTAGTAGGACAAGAGTCTCAGCTCAGGTAAAGAAGGCCGTGGGTTCGAATCCCAACTGGACGGGTTAAAATTTATTTTGCAGGGGACACACGGAATGAATTGATCTTCGCACAATGGCTAGTATATGTTCGTAACATGTAGGAGTATCCGTTCTCCCAGCTCTGTTGGATTACATAAGGACGCTACGCCCCCCTCAAAAAAAAAAGAAATATGGTAAAAATAACAGCCTCTCTGCGACTTCATATAGACTCCTTGTCTCCTTCAGCAGTTACTGTAATGTGCAGTTTCACTTTCCTAATTTATGCATATTCTAAGTATCTTTGCAAGACCATCAATTCATTCAGATATGGGCCTTTTAATTGTGTCGTACAGTCATGAGGAATCTCTTCCGAATATCCTCTTCCATCCTTCGTCTGTGTCCTACTCCACTTAAACCTGATTCATTTCATAATACCGAAGACAGTAGATTAGGAGAATGTGGCATATGGTTTCTATCAAAAACTAATATTTATTCTACATTATTTTAACAAACTAGGAGAAATAAACCTTATTATATCAAATATTAAAATAGTCTATTCCATATAAAATAATTCAGGACAGTTTTAAAATCAAATTTAGAGTTTATGCAGTCCCTCCATTTACTGCCGAAAACACTTTGTAAAATTCTTAATACTCCTTACTATGTCACAAATGTACTAATGCTCTATATGTTATTAATTTGAAACATACCAGATAACTATCCTTTCCTATATCTGGCCAAATCCACTTGTATCTTAATTCACCTGCTATTCAATTCCCGAAACACGCCAGAAGCGTCTGAAAAGAGGATGGCATTGAAATCAAATATACAACTTTTACTGGAATGCTAACATTGGTTTGTTTCTCGGCTAGTTTGTTTCATGTCATTAAAACTTAAAGTTAGTTCCTACAATTTACTAGACGTATTGTTTTCATACAATTGTAAATTATGATAAATAAATGAAACAAATGGAGCTGTAGTCTGAATTGATAAAAAGTAAAACTTGAATATTTCCCTGACTCTATAATTGGCAAAAACTTCCATTCATCTTCCGACATAAGTAAGCACGATCAAGCGAAGTGATTGAATTAAGTGATATTCCTTATTTGATTTTTAAGACACGGACAATTTTCGTAAATAGCATTAGTTCTTCTTAGTTCTTAATTCGAAATAGTTTTTACTCGAAAATAAAATATTTACTGGAACAGATGGTGCGGTGTGAAGGTTGTAAGTGTGAAGCAATACGCCGACTCTTTCCATTTGGGACACTATCATACAGTTCAGTGACTACATTTCTTCGCCGCCATTTTATCCACCCTTATATAACGAAAATATTTTTTAGGATTGCTCATCTTCATTTGAAATTCTAAAAGAGTAAGTAAATAAAACATTCATGAATTTATTTGTACACTTACCATAGTGATGCTTCGTTGGTACCAATCGAATAATAGAACGGATTCTTTTCAGACTTAAGTTCGATGCACTGTGAGAATACTAACCGATGGAAAAGAACTAACCTTACTTCCTGATTAGGGGTCGCTGGTGTTACAAAACTCTTTCGAGTTGCACAGTCGACCACAAGAGAAATCGAACTAGGAAAAAATCGTACCCCGCCACCTCTCCACAATACTGACTAGTTTTCAATTCTGAAACTACGATAACGTGCTTGCTACGATAGGTACTGTTTTGTCATTGTTATGCAACGAGAAAATTACGGCTATAAAAGGTAATAATACTAGAAAATTACAGGTCAGAGAGTATTGTAATATCGAGGTGCTGAATACTAAAGGACCCTTGGAATATTTTTAGGCGATGTTACGAAACCTCGTCCGAGTAAGTAACAGTAATAATAAAGCGAAAGTGTAATGTTTCTTTAAAAAAAAAAACAAAATAGAAATTTTAAACTTTCAAGCTGGACTGCCACGATTAGCATGCAACGGATTGTTAGAAAAACAAAACAAAAGTTAGCAATTTACTTCAGTTAGCTTAGAAAGGTAATTGTGAAATTTGGAATTTAATAAAGCCGAAAAGATATCATGTTTAGGTGACTCGACGGCCGAGTGAGTTGGGGAGTGGGTCTCAGCGCGCTCCTAACCAGAAGGCCGTGGGTTCGAATCCCACTTGGGCGTGTTAAATTTATTTTGTGGCGAACCCACGAATAAATCTTGACCTGCCCACCCTGGCTAGAATAAATGAAGTACATAAGGACGTTAAGCCCCAAAAAACAACGGACAGATATCGTGTTTATGGACTTTTACATATAATACAAAAACATTTTATATGTAATTCTAAATAAAAATGTATATAATTGCTATAAATTGCTAAAATAGCAGTTATCTTTTTGTGTTCCAACCTTTATATTATATTTTATTTAGGTATTGATTCTTTGTAAATATGACAAAAAAACCAAAACTGTGATTTAAAAAAAAGTAGGTTACGAAAGTTCTTGATTCAGTATTGTAGAAGTTATTGAATATTTTTTTGTTTATATGATTTTTTTTTCTCTTCTGTAGTAGCCCTGCAGATGAGGTGTATATTATGAAATTGTGCATACACCACGCAAAAACCATATAATATGCATACAATGTTTTAAATAGCTGTTCTTCTAATACAAATTAATTTTTTTTTAAAGTATCAATAGCTTATAACAAAAAAAAAAAAAAAATAAAAATAAAAATAGCTAAAACTGGAAAAAAATGAGAATAAATAAAAAAAAAAAAAAAAAAAAAAAATCGAATGTCAGTATGTTAAAACACTATTAAATCTTCACAGTTTTTTTATTTAGTTTAGTTAGTTAGTGCAGTTTCAAAATATTGCTGTATTCCAGAAGTTTCTTTTTATACTTCCGGTATAAAGCTTCTTGTTATAGTGGTCATGTCCTGTCTTCCATTAATATGATATACTTTCTTAAAGTTCGATAATATATTTAATAAAAAAAATTCTGTTTTCATATTAATCAATCCATTTTTATGCGGAGATATACAAATAAACAAAACGGCCGACTAGTCGGTCCAAATGATAATGTTCTATGGGTTCAGTACATTTATTTTTAATCTAAAGTTTTTAGGAATAGAGAATTCAGTATTATATAAGTACATAATCAGGTGTTCTGAATACAAAAAAGATTTACTTATACCATGAATAACCTTTGAATTATGGTTAAATTACATGAAAAAAATTATGAATGTATTGTTTTAACTTTATAGTTGTTTTTAAAATGTTCTCTTCTGTAATAACTGCACTGGGTCACTATCACAGTATACAATCTGAGGTACCGTGGGATTGCGTAGGTCAATTACCTCTTTTCAATGAAAATTTTCCCACAATTATCTTGTATCCCAACAAACCAGTGGGAATTTTTTTGATTTACATAAAAACAGAATAGGGCTAAGGTAAACATAATTAAAAACCAGTTATCTTTAAATTACTTCACCGCAATATTTATTTTTAAGGGGGAAATAATTATTAGAAAGACAATAGAATAATTGAATATTCTTATATTAATTGTTTATTTTATTTTGCATAGTATATACAAGCTAGTTGAATGTACATTATGTAACTAAAAGTATTACTATTTCCTTAAAGAACAGTAATAACTATTATTAAAAAAATAAGAAGTGAAATTTTTTTTTAATAAATTCATCTCTGACATTGAAATCGCCAATTATTAATAACTATTTCTTTTATAAATTTATACTACGACAAACAATTAAAAAAAAAAAAAATTCTTATAGAATTAGTAGACATAAGGTCTGGACTATTAAAAAATGGCTCAATCATTCATTATTTTTTAAAAAGTAATATTCCAGAAAAACAACCAAATCAAATCAAATCACTATTTCGAATTTTATATTAATTCTTAGCCTGCTGTTAGGCTAGTTTAAATTTGAGTATTTGCTGATATATCCGATTCTTTCGATCTGCATTCATAAGAATTATGACTACATCTCAAAGAAAAGCTTACATATTGTCCTTTAATAAAAATTTTATCCTTGACTCTATAGTCGAATTTTTAAAATTCCATCAAATTTCTTTTACTCAATTCTAATCCAGCTCTATTAAAACGGCTGTGGCCTTGAGTTATAAAGTGAATGTTTGTAGCTTAAGTTCTTCCGATCAGCCTGCATTGGCTCACAAATCAAGGAAGCGGCGAGAGGGAAACACTAGGATCTCCAGGACCATGCTCAATCCCTGACGCAGTGCGAAAGGTTCGATCCTCGTAGAAGTATTTGCCTGATATATCATGTTAGAAAGGTGGATCTTACAGCATTGTGCATCTTAATCAGGTATTTATTTGTGTTTTGTCGCAACTTTGAATTTCGGTGTTGGAAAAAAAAGTATCATTTAGTATGCAAAGAGAGCTGATATACATGTCTTCAATAGATAATAATAATTTAAGGATATTTAAGAAATAAAAAAGAGAAGAAAGAAAACAAACAAAAAATAGATAAAAAAATAAGTTAATAGACATTTTAAAATGAAGTGAAAAAATATAACATACAATGTTAAAAAAAAAATTAAAATATTATACGGTTGATAAACAATATGAATTTTTGTTTACAAAGTATGGACATTATAAAGAGACATGAGACGATAAAAAGTTATAATAAAAGCAGAATAAAGTAATAACAAAACTATACCAGATGGAAAAATAGGAGGGGGGGGGGGGAATAATACCCTTGTTTAATATTACATAATTTATCTAAATTTTTTCAGCTCATTTCAAATTGCCTATTAACTCTATTATGTTTTTTATTTCTTATTTTTTGTTTTTGTTTTTACTATATATATATATTTTCCTTTCCTCTCTTTTTTATTCCTTCATTCGACATTTGGTTTAGCCCAGATGAAGGCCATCAATGATTTGGCCGAAACTTTGGCAAATGAAAAAAAAAAATGAAAAAATGAATGAAAAAATAAACTTTATTCTGGGACTTACTGTAAAAATAAAAATAAAAAATACCTAAGAATAAAAATAATACACAGTTAAAAGTACAATGGTCTGGCATATTATTTACAAATTAGATGCTTCAGTAATTTTACAGGAAAAAAAAATTAAATTAAATTAAAAAAAATAAAAATAAATAAATATATGAAATAATAATTATAACATAAAATAAATATATATATATATATATATATATATATATATATATATATATATATATATATATATATATGATATGAACATATAAAAGAAAGAAAGAGAGAAAAAAAAAAGAAAAGTAATTCCAAGTATTCATTTGATTATTTACGTATTTGCGAAGATTGATTGCCTAAAAAATACAGGAATAAATTATTTTTAAAGGAAGTTATGGAAGCTGCATTACGAATAGAAGTGGGTAGGGAATTCCAGAAGGAGGTAGCACGAATGATAAAGGATTTGTCAAAGAAAACGGTTTTATATGAGGGGATATATAGGTTAAAAGGTTGGGATCTAGTGTTTAGGAGGTGGATAGAAGAACGCAGAGTCAATAAATAAAGATTATAGGAAGATTTTTTGGTTTTTAGAGATTGGAGTAAGAATGTACCAAGAAAGTATTGCCGTCGGAATTTAGGAAAGAGCCACCCAAGCTTAGAATATCGGCAGATAATGTGTGACCCCCTGGGGATCCCAAAGATAAATCTAATGAAACATCTCTTTCAATAATTGATACAGATTACGGTCATTGTCTACCAACGAAACAAGGAAAGAGTAGCAGTCTACATAAGTAGCCAAACCATTACTAATTTTTTTTTTCATTTCGTAAAATCAAAATCAATTATTGGTCGCAAACTTGGAACGAGCTATAAATAACTTGTCAAGTAATTTCCTGTGATATTTACATGGCTTGGCTCGCTGGGAGGAGTCATAAAAGGAATCTGAAGATGATCTGTCTGTCAAAAGATTATGTATTCAGCAGGAAGGGCATTTCATAACACACGGAAATTTTACCCGTAGAAGGCAAACAGAACCTACATCAGATTTGCCTGATATTCAAACAAGGCACAGATGCAATTTTGATTATGAATCCGGCTGTTTATCCTTTGAAACGAAAACCTTGCATAATTCTGAGAGATATATCAAATAGGGTCTATTACACCTTGTGTGGTGGACTATCTGGTGGCGGATCTACCGTACGCTAGAGGTCAAGCCACAGCACTAATGGCTGATGGTCATCTGCAGCACCACCTGTACCTCCGCTGAGGGGAGAAAGCGATCTGTCGGTGAAGTTCGCGTCTTCTTTAATATATTATACAAGTGTGGCCATAATGGAGTTATGGATCTTATGCAATCGCCTACACTTGACAGAACCAGTCTGCAAGAACTGGTTCTCTACCTGCAGACAGTTCGGCGCCGCTTCAACCTTTGATCGTCTGGCAAATACACGCCTCAGAAATTATCTGCTGAGTAATGGTTCCGTCAGGAATTCGGACACGTTTCCAATTCTGTCCTTCATATGATGATACATATGAAATCAATTTCATAAAGCTTCTAAGCCTACACTAACGGCTCGATATTTTAGTTTTCCCCAATAGTTTTGACAAGTGTTATAAATCAAGAAAAGACACCCTTGAACCCCCTCGGCTAAAGAAAGTATAACATGGAACATATTTTAGGGATTGCCCCCTTGACCGTTGATGCGCATATGTTTTCTTTTCCTTTTTCGCTTACCTGTGATTTATTTATCTTTAGGGGACAAATGTTCAAATAATATAGCTTAATCGTTCTGACCGTCAGGAAAAACGTCTGTGGAGCAGACTGAAATGTAGGTGGGATGATTTTATCAGGGCTGATCTTTTTAGTACGAAATGAAATGGAGGGATTTTTGGGGTCAGAGACTAATAATTTCGACATCAAGCTTTAGGGTGCTTGAAGCTTTTTATTTATCTAAGATTAGCATCCCCCGCCGCGGCTTCGTCCGCTCTCACAAGTAAATACCATAGATAAATTTAAATAATAATTAATGTTATATTTGTTTATCAATGGACCTCATGAATTGAAGTATGGAATTAAACATTATTTCTCCATTGTCATTTTCACGCAGAGCAGTTATTTTCAAGCTGATTAAAATTGCTCTAATTAGGAGGCTGTAGATTGCTTAAAAGCATGATTGGACATCCAGTTTTTAATTTTAATGTATGAGATGGTAACGCAGATGGACAGATACCATTAGGAAACTCTTGCAAATAATGAACTGCATAATCAGTTCTTGCAACTAAAGGCCCATGAATCATATTTTTACACACAATATCGAATAGCAAAGAATCGACATTTTTATTTGCTAATAATTTTTATTAGGCAGAAAAAATTTTATTGATTGATTTATCTGGTTGGATTTACTTTTAAAAGTAAATGGCAGTGTGGCAAATTTCATTTCTGCCACTCAACATTGCAGTTTTAAAATTTTATTTCCGTAAATTTAATTATTCTTAAACTATGAAGAGGATTTAATTTAAAGTTTTTAGATATGGTTTCAGTAGTTATACCATTTTAAACTCTAGTAAGGAATGGTGCTAACTTCACTAGGATCCACATGTCGCACCACATATTTAAATCTTTTTTAATAATTTAATTTAAAAAAATAGATTTTATTTTCAATTTCAAGCCCTATATAACACCATACTTTACATATTTTAGTAATCTATCGGGTAAAATGGCGCTTGCCACATATCGTTCAATTTTCAAACTCAACTTTTTTACTGTAACTTTGTTTTTTTAAACCCAGAAAAGTAACATTTTGGCTATTTCGTTGGTGTTGCTCTGATTAAAAATTTAACGACAGTTTCCTGGTCAGAAATATATTGGAAAATACTTTTTATTATATAACATTTGTAGCTAGGATCTACCGTTTAGGAGCTATATTGATTCGAATGAAAAAAGAGGTTTTGCCAACATTTTTTAAGTTTTTAATAACACATAATTTGCAAATCGATATATTTTAAGATTTCTGAACCTTCCTGAAACCGTAAATATGATATAGTTGAAATAAGGTAGGTATTAATATATTATTCATCTAAGGCATAGCAACCCATTTAAGACATGAAGAAATTAAAACAAAGAGCTGCTCAGAATTTCTTTTTAAATCATGAAATAACTTGAATTATTTACCTTTAAGGATCAGTAGATGAACATAAGGAATAATTCTAAGATAATTTGCGGCACGCTAAGTCGAAGCTGTAGCAACTTCAGCCCGGAGGCAAACGATCTTTTGATGAAGTGACTATTCAACGCTTTGCGGCGAGAACTGAAGCCAATCTGCGCCCAACCAATCCCGGCCTGGAATGGAGAAATCTGTACCGGAAAGTAGTTCATCGATTATGGAGAATGCCACGGCGGAAAGTGGCAAATGACCAACGAGACCGCTGAATCCATTCATGCCTTGCAGATCTTCCAGTTCAACGCAAATGGTATTTAGTGGAAAACGATTCGCGTCAGTGACTAAGTCGAATTTAATTTAAATTCAAATTAAGGTATAGCATAGGAGAAATTTGAAGGTATAAAATAATACACTAAATTAAGCTTCTCTTGCTCTTTTCTTAAAGGTCACGAATATTTTAAAAAAATAGTCGTTTCATTTTTAATTAGAGTATTGTATTAGAATTATCATTATTCCAAAAAAAAAAAAATTTTTTTTTGACCATTCCTAAAAACACACAAAGGAAAAATACTAAGAAGAATTTACGGCCCAAAGAAGACACAAGAAGGCTATGGGTTGAAACCTGATAAGGAAATATACAAAGAAATAAATGATTTGGAAACGGACATAAGAATAAGAAGTTTAAGGTTCTATGAGCTTATGGTGAGGATGCACCCCAAAGAGATTAAATCGAGAAATCTTCTATAAAATGAGAGGATGCAAGAGTGCTGGGGGGGGGTATATAAAACAGATGAAGGAAGAAACGGGATGACTATAGGAAAAGATTAAAAGAAATTAAGGACCTTGTAAGAAAGAGAGATGCGAAAAAAGGAATAGCGAGGACCGAGGAAAGAAGGGGTATGAAAAGAATTGAAAATAATGATATTCGCGTGGTCTCTAAGGTCGTCCCATTAAAAAAAAAAAAACATATTAAAAATTGTTTAAAAATTTTGCCAAAAGGCTATTATATACATTAATTTACATGTCAAAGGTGTTCCCTTATTTTCATAGGCTTTACATATTTCTTTTCGTTTTTGCTTTTTTAGCTATTTAAGTTATTTACAGTAGTTATTTACTAAACAATTAAAGAAGAAAAAGTAAATAAGAAATGAAAAATGTACCTCTCACAAATAAAAATACATAAGCTAAAATACATAATATGGATATTTATCAAAAATAAAATATAATCAAAATACTTTTTAAATAAGAGCGATACATATGTCATTAATGTCTCCTATTTTCTGTATGACAGAGTTTTCGGAAATTGTTGTAAGCGAAAAGAATCTTTGTGTCTGTGAGTGTACTGTTGATAGCAGGTTTAAGACCAATCGATAACACGTTTGAGATTTTGGCATAAATTAGGTACCTAGTTGTTTATTATTTTCAAACGTGAGTCTTAGATAACTTCTAATTTCCTGTAATCAGAGTTGCAGGTACAGCTCCGGAAAGGAGAGGAATATGTTAATATAATATTTGACTAAGCAATCATTATCACAGGAGTTACAAGAAGTTGAAAAACCATTATGTACTAGCACCCAAGTCCCCTGACATAAAGTTAGATTACTTCGTAACGTACTTACTCTTATATTCAGGTTATTCCAATCATTAAAGTATCTTAACAAAAGAAACGAAGCAAACATTTCCTTTGCAGTCGCTACTGATATTAAATATATCTAAAAATATATGAAAAAAACTGCTAATTCAGTTGTATTTTAAACAACGTCCACTCTCTAAAAAATGGCGTTTGGTAGAACTTTTTTTTTTTTGCTCTTGATTAGAATTCAGCACCCTTGTAAATACAAAAGTCTCAAAATAAAATGAATAAAATAACTTAACACACTTGATTGTGGCATTCTGCTTCTTTTTTTTTTTTAAGGAAAAATCTTTAAGTGGGAAAGATGATCTAATTTTTATACAATGCACCCTCAGCTGCCAGCATGCGGAGATATGGAAAGAGATAACAAGACGGCGTCACCTCAAGACAATATGTGAGAGATATATATTCGGGAGTGCTAGGGCGGGGCGCTATCTATCCGTGCCATCTTATCCTAACACAATGCCCACAACGCCTTCCCACCTATCAGCTTCCCAGGCTAAACGTTTTTCTTTCTCACCTCAAAATGGTTTAAAGAGAAGTGTGACCAACATCTTGCAAGATAGTATTGCATAGAGCAAGCTTTTAATTCTGATAGCTATTTGATAAAAGGTAAAACAAAAAAAAAAATTAATTCATTAAATCGAATATTAAATTCAACAAATATCATTTAGCAGCACATTGTGCTTTTCCTAATTCAAACTGTTATATTATTTAAATCACACTGCAATACAATAATTAAATACATAAATACATTTAATTTGTATAACTAATTTTAGAATAATATCATATAAGAAACGATATATGCGGCTTGATATGTAAGACCATGTTAAATCCATTTTTTTAAAAAGTTTTTCTTGCGTTAATGTTTCCACTGAGATCCTGTTTATCTATGGCTAAAACAGCTTTTTTCATTGCATTGTTGAACTCCAGATTTTTTTTTTTTTATTTACAGCCAACGTTACCAAAAAGAAATGCAGAATAACAAGGTTTTCCGTTTGAAGCGATCATTATGTTAAAACCCACCAAGTCAATTCAAACTGACAGTTTCATGAAAATCCTACAATCCTGAAGGACTGGCAATAAGATATCTAATACATGTTAAAACAGCCCATTTATCAATAATATAGTTACTGTGAAAATTCATTTAATTTCCTTAGAAATTCGCATATATATATTTTTTGTCTCTTGTAATATTTCAAAAATTGGACCTGAAATCAGATCTTATACCAAGATGAACCCGTTGGTATCATCTTCTCGCACTCTTTTTAGCCATTTATATTATTATTTTTTTATTAAAATACATTTATTTTGACAATATATGATACTAATCTGCCTCAATAATACTGCTATTTTACATTCATTCTGTTATTATTTCTACAAATAATTTTTTAAGTGATTTCTTTTAGATGACTAAGTAGGCTTAAACATATAAATTTTAGCTAGCATTTCAAAAAAACGCCTTTGATTCCCTTCATTTTGAATGCTTCATAAATGAACAACGAAATTACAGACCGTTTAGATTTTAATCCACTTTGTTTTATATCATAATAAAAAGATCGATTGTAAATTCCAAGAGCAGTTTCATTACTTTTTAATTTCAAGACAAACTACTAGGAAAACTTAAAGCAATTGTTTCTTCTACGCCATTATGAAGGGTCTCAGTAGGGGAGGGGTTATTTACTGCCATTTATGACGAGCCAGCTCAACAATTGTAGAATCCTTATTTTCATATTTCTTCATAACCATAGGTAAAAATATGGGTATGAATACGAACTTCACCAATAATTAAAAAAATAAAATAAAATTAAACTAATATCGCTCATCAACTGCCAAATAACATTCCAAATTTACGTAGAGTTCAGTACATTAAAAATAAAATAAAATAATTAAAATAAAAAAAAAAAATACAATATTTAAATAATTAAAAATAAACCGTTTGATTTTTCATCATTTCCACAAACCTAATAGTCTTATAAAATAAAAAATTAAAGAAAATAATAAACAGAACTTACCTTCGTACATCTGAGCATACTGAGGAAACCCGGCAGCCCTCAACCATTGGCACGCTTCGCTTGCTTCGATCTCTGTAAAAATAAATATATAATTAGACTAAAAAAATATAAAACTACCTTAGCAAGTTATATTCTTATTAAATGTGGCAATTTAATATAATTTACGTTAATAATTTCTTGATGGAATTATAGGTAGGATGGAATTCGTATCTAAGTGGCTGTTATATTTTTAATTAATTTTTTTTTTTTCTAATTCAAAAATATATTATTTTGTTTTTATTAGACTCATGTCTTTACTTTTTTTTTAAACTATACAAACTCAAACTACCTTACAATATAAAATCATATTTTAAATTATAGCAAGAAAAGTTTATTTTTTAATATTATTATTTAGTAATAAAAATAAATAATAAAAAAATATGGAAAACATGAAACTTATCAACCATGTTTGACAAAGCGAATTCAGAACAAACCAGAGACAATAATGAACCGATGACGACCAACCCGTAAGGTTTACCTTACACCTCGTGTGGGTGATGTTGACATTAACATTGATTACATATAATGCAGTCCACACCCACATCCAAGATGAACCCACTCCTCAGCCATGACGTCGCTACACGCACACTGAATCCCACCAAATGGATAAACAGATGGAATATTCAACGGCGTGACGTTTACATAGATCAGAGCCTACTGTCAAAGTTAAGATTTAATTCGAGCATAATTTCTGTATCCTTTGTCAGGAGAAACGAGAATTCAATTTTTTTTTTTTTGCCTTGACTTATAATATATTTTTGAATCAGATGATAATTAGAAGATTTAAAATAAATAAATTAAATGTAAGAAGCCTTACTTTGAGCTGAAAAAAGTAGATAAATACTTAAAATGGTAGAGGAACATTCATTTCATTATGGGTCAAATTAAATGATTTGACAAAAAATAGAAAAGGAGACTAACATGGATTAGTTTAAAGTTTAAGGTATCTTATACATCTTAGAGGCACCATGAACTAAACGTTTAGTGCAAAATACAAAGTTAACTAACAAATATAACAATTAACTAATAAAAAATTGCATCAATACAAAATACAAAATTAATAATGATAATTATGAAACATATTAAGGACAATATTAGGACCAAGAAAGACTGATGAAGGTTTTAAACTAAAAAGTAATGCGAAAATATATCAAAATATTGAAAAAATAAGTGATGCAATGAGGAAACGTAGATTGACATTTGATAAGAATGGATGAGGGAAAATTGACAAAGAAAAAAACAGCCTCAAAAAAACAGAAAAAGAATACATGGATAAGGATGGTAAAAGAAGATATGATGGCGGCAAATATACAGTGGAATTCAATGTAGGACAGAGACAAATTTCGGATAGCAGTCAAGAAGACCAAATTTCCGGAAATGGTTAGGACACAAATCGATGGACGGTGGTCAGATGAAAGGAGAAAATATCAGGCAGAGGTAATGAAGAAATATTGGAAGGAACGTAAGAGGAATGAATTGTTAAACGTGGTCCACAGATGGCCAAAATCGAACGATGATGGCCAAGAAGAAAATTAATAATATCATTTAAACATGATAGTATGCATGAAGTAATGGATAAAAATAATAGTTAGTACAAACAAATTAAAAAAACAAATATGTATACATTTTTTAAAACTATTTATTGATATTTACAACGGTAAACATTATATACAACAAATAAATTTGAAGAAAATTATCATAAAAAACATCTAAATAACTCATGAAGAACTACTCACTAGTAGCAGTTCAGTAAAAGTTATAGATTAGAAGGTCTCTTGGCCATCTTCTTTTCAGACACCTTGAAGGGTTGTCTGGAATGGAAAGCAAGTTGAGAGAGTAGTGGATTTATGGGACATTTAGATCGTTAAGGATTATTTTTTCGTGACATAATAAGGAGCATTGAGGATTATAGGAGGGATTTCGGATAGTAAAGAATGGATACAAGAAGAATTAAAAGGTTTAGTGGAGCCCCAAAGCTCAACTCCGTATGCTCAAATGGGTCTAATTACTGTCAAGTAAATAAGTATTTTGTAATTAATTGGAAGCTTCGAACGTTTGTCTAGTAAATGTTGGGGTAGGCGAAAACGACGAACAGTTTCTTCTCTTTTAAGTCTTGTGTGTTGATTCGAAGTAAGGAGTTTGTCCAGGTGGAATTCTAGTTAGCAGATCAACGGTGATCAGTGGAATATTATTATTAGATACTATACGACAAAAGAAGATAAAAATTTGAAAATAGAAAATAAATAACTTCAGAATCACCCAAAGCTTTAAAGTGAGCTGAAAACAATTGAGAGGTATCCTTTAAAGAGATCGCATTGCTGCTCTTTTAGTTGAGTCACTGGTGTCAAAACCCAGTGGAGGCTATGTGGGAGCACCATGGCACAATCGCTTGTTTCATTTAAAGTATCATTTCTTCAATACGTTTTTCACTTCGATGTGTTTTGAACACAATAATTAATTTTGTAATGGATACCCTATGAAATAATTATTGTAATTTATTATTTTGTTAAAGCGTTGTCGCTTGCATTAGTTTATTAATATTTTGCAACAGCACGTGAGGTTTAGCCACGATCTATTCATTTGTTGCTATTTAAATATTTATTGCCTTTGCGTGTTTATCTAGAGCAATATGTTTCAGGATAAAATGATTCATTTTCTATTGTCTACAAAGACAAATCATTTATACTGTCAACGGTTAGGAATAATTGTTACAGAAGAATGCTTATCTATTATCCAAGGTATTTTTGATTTGTTTATTTTTTGGGAAGAATTGATTCTACCTCATCTCAAGAGATCGCGGTCTTCTCAACCGCAGTAAATTGCCCAAGTTCTAATAGAAAGCGTGGCAAGTTCCCCAAAAAGACAACCCCTTCAAAGGACAATGGGAAAAGTCATCAGTCATCCCGCCAAACAATAGAAAGTGAGGAAGTGGTCCTCTCTATAAAGCGAAATGAACGAAACAATGAGAGAAAAAAATATTTAATTATGTAAGCTTATTTTACACTTTCTATTTTTGAAAGACTTTCCCTTAATTGTTAATATTCAGATTTCATTTCCGATTGATAAATTAATTTATATTGATATTCAATTGTTCCGTTTCTCAGCTTAGAGTTCGGAGTTTGATGTCGTTACTTCAGTTCGGCCGATCGGATAATCGGATAAGTAAAGTTGATTATACCGCTAATGACTCAAGTCATCTGTTATAAAGTCAACGCATAATGATAAACTTTATAATTATAAGAAATCTGTTGTCGATCAAAGCTTTAATCTTGTGCGAAAATGAATTAAAAAGTAAATCAGTTTTTTGATGAAATTCTTGTAACTATTACTTTAATACCATTAATGGGCTTCATAACTCGATTTCGTCCGAGCGAAGATGTTTCACTGATAATTTGTAAAATTATGATAAGATAATTTTTTTCTAATACTTGAGTCATCCGACTAAACATTTATATTCAACCTTCTTGTAACTCAGAGCTCAATGTAATTTTTGGAGTATACTGAATGTAATCGAAACGAAATTTTTTATTTATTTAAAAAATAAAGCAAAGCCGTCGGGATATCACGAAAAATACATGACAGTAAGCGAAGGAAAAAACAAACAACAAACAGATTTAAATTATTGATGATACATAAAAGACTTCAGTCAATAAACTGCCCAGTTCCAACATTTTCTGAACAAACTCCCAAAAAATTACAAAAGACGTATTTACATAACAGTAATTAGACACATTTGGTTTTTTCTAACGTTTGTATACATAATTAAAGTTTCATTTTGTGCCTCATGTTCTATATATGTATTATATTTGCCTAAAAGTACGGTAATCAGGCTATTGCACCATTTTTGTTATTCTTAGGAGACAATAAGTCCCTTTTTTCTGTCATTTCATTTAAGGGAAGAAGCGCTGCATATACACAGTTAAACTATTATAAAGCCATTGAGTAAATAGTTTATATTCAATGTATTGCAGAAGGGATTCTGGGCAAAGGGTATGAATACAAAGAGACTGGGCTGTATTGCCTTGGATCCCTCACTATAATCCGCTGCACTAAGTCCAATTGGATGGCATTAAGCACTTAAAGTACACACGGTACCTAGTGCTCCGTGATAATCTTAATATCTGAACCATTGTATGCTTCTAAAATGTAATCACAGAAAGCATTGTTCTTGTTAACTTGTATCGATCAGGAGCGAGGAGTGCTGTTATGGTGTATTTACACAAGTCATATGCAAGCCAAAAAGAAAACACATTTCAACTGATGAATAATAAATTTAAATGCAAATAGCCACAGATCCTTCTGGTGTAGAAGCCTCAAAATGAAACAGAAATAAATTGACAAATAAAACAAAATAATTTCCTTCTTTTCACTACATTTGAATTTCATGATTAAATAAGTAAACAAATACAACTGTACTTATTAAAAAAAAAAAAAAAAGTTTTTTATCTCTGAATGGCTGGTAGTTCAAGTTATACGGTTTGAATCCGGCCAGGGTGGACTTTTATTTCTTGGCTCAGATAATAAAGTTTGGCTTTCTTATTCTGATTAAAATAGTTGTCAAATTGTTGAATAGCTCTTTCATACTGTCCCAGTTATTTCAATTTTTACTGTTTATACCAGTTTCGTATGATTAATGAATACTTACAAAAATAATAATATATATATTGTTTAATCTATTTATTGAAATTTACAACTGTATACAATATAAAAAATAATACATCAAGTAAATATAATGATAATGCTCAAAATGACACGTCACATGTTTTTAAAGCAACTACCCATTGGTAGTACTTATAAAGATTATATATATATATATATATATATATATATATATATATATATATATATATATATATATAGGATTATCGGGAATGGAGTGGGAAGCAAGGTGGGAGACTAGCGGATTGGAGTGGTTATGCAGCTTACTATGAAAGGATAGCTATCTGGTCTGGGCTAAATCCGTAACATAAGGAACATTAATGTCTTTATGGATAAGTTTATTGGTCACATTGTAAAGAGCATTAAGGATTTTGGATTGCAAGGATTGGATAAGAGATGAATTGGATGGTTTAGTGGAGCTCCAAAGCTCAACTCCGTACGTTCAACTAGGTCTAATCACAGTCATGTAAATGAGTCTTTTATAATTAATTGGGAGCTCTGATCGTTTGTCTAGTAAATGTTGAAGTAGTCTGTAATGACGAGCAGTTTCTTGCCGTTTTAGTCTTGTGGGTAAAATAAATCTTAAAAAAAAAATAATAATATTTTTACATAATGTATATTTGGTTCAAACGTGATTTTTAACTGGGGGATTTCATAGGGAAAATAAGATGGAGGACTAAAGAAATATACCCTAAGTGGGGAAATTTCCCCGTTCTTGTGGGGAAAATATCATATGTCACATGGCAACACTGCTATATGGGCTATTGCTTCGTTCAGGGCGAGGGACCACTTTGATAAGGAGAGGTCATAACCACATCCTTGCAGAAATAATGGCTCTCCATCTTCATTTAGCGGTCAAGGCCTGAAAGTGTTATTGTATGTTATGTGGTATTGTCTGAGCCAGATGCCAACTAAAGAGGAACGGATTAGATCTTTCCTTCTGACTCCCGAAGTATAATAGAGAAACTAGAACAGGCCATTATAACAAACATATAATTTAATAATAAAACTTAAAAAACTATTCGTTTTGTAATTGTAGGTTATTATTAGAGCCATTTAATAGAAGGTATGAAAACTATTATTTTCAGCGCCATGTAAAGCAACCAAGTTTAGTCTAGGATAAAATTAGACCTCGTTTAAACAGAAAAATCAATCAATGAATAACAAACACAATGGAATAAAAGAAAATGAAGAAAAAGAGTTTCCCATGTTTTTGTTTTTTTTTTAATTTTAAACCCAAAAATTAATTGACTTTTTTATCAGTATTCAATAAATAAGTCGAATTTTGCCATATCGAAGAATCACTTAAGCTTATAGTACATATGTATATATATAGAAAATATCTTATGATATTTTTACTAGTTAATAACAGTTCAAAATTATTAAAAAAATAATATAACATTTTTTTCCTGATTGATAATTAATATTAGTAATACCATATGGCATTTAAAGAAAAAAAATATAAACATTTTTTTTTTTTTTTTTTTTTGTAAGAAATTACCAACTTCAGAAATAAAATATTTGTCTCCTTTGCTAATGAGAAATGATTTTCAAAAGTACCATACAGCAAATATTTTTGATTATCGATATCTAATAGAAAAACTGTTATCATATAGGGTAATTATAAATAAAATAAGTAGCCATTGTACAGCTTTGAAAGATAAAACATATTGGTATATTTTAAATACCATTTCTGTTATATGGAATAAAACTACATTTCGAAAATATACACTAACACTTATCAGCAAAATTTTAGTCTTGTAAAAAACATTCCAGTGTACCTGAATTATCTTTTAATCCCAACCCCAAGAGAAACATAACAAGTAGGCTGTGAAGTTGATTCGATACATTTTTGACGTTTCATGGAAGACTATTGGACTTAAATATGATGATAATAACAGATTTTTGAGTTGCGTTACTTCAAAAATACCAGTGCGTTTCGTTGAAGCAGATAAATAAGGTCATGTAAAGAAAACTTATGCCATTCATATTAATGCACACATTTGAGGCAGATCGGACTTATAAATTAAGAATAATTTAATATTATAAAAACGTAATTTATCATAGTGTTGAATATTTAATTATATACAAAATGTATTCTTAGTGATCTAAACTTATAGTTAATAAAGAAGAATTTTGTCATCTTACTAATAAAATTTAAGAATACATGAACAAACTTAGTATTATTTACTAAAGTTACTCCAGACGCTAATATTTTAACGATAAAAAGTTTAGAAAAATATATAATTAAAAAAGAAATTGTATTTCTTATGATGAACGACGTTGATGTTAATAATCTTAGAAGTTTTCACTGACATTGATTGATTTTACCACCGCACTTTTTCATCAAAATATTAACTTTTCTGGAGCCTAATTTGTTTATGTTCAATAAACCGGTAGATGTAAATTTTTCATAATAGAAATAATAGTAAGAGCTTTATGTATAGAAAAATAAATAAATAGTTGTATACAATTGTTGAATTTTTTAAAATACATTTAATTGTTTAACTCAACAATCTTCCAGTCCCATATTTTTTTAACGTATTTTTCGTTTGTTTTTTTGTTTGCAAATTAAAAATAAAATATATACATTAAAATAAAATACATAAATACCTACAAATATTCAAAAATAAAATAAAATTATAAATTAGAATAGTAAAAAAAAAAAAATTGAATTATGTAAAAATATTTAAAATAATAATTTCAGAATATTACAGAAATAGGAATTATTTTAAAATAATATTTATTTTGTTTTTGAAGCAACTCTTACTGCAAGCGATAAGTAAGCGATTGCAAGAGCACTTACCATACCATTACTGATAATGAACGCAAAACAAATGCTAACACTGTAGAAAATTAAATGATTTTTAAAATTGTTTGTTTTGGAGAATTGTTTTAAATTCTGTACCAACGGTTATCTAGGGTACAGTATTTTGTCTGTTAATGATAAAACAATATTGATGCTTTATCGTTTTGGGGAATAATCGACATATAATAACTATATAATTAGGTATAAAAAAAACAAAAACTATTACCTGCTTTATTAGCACCGATCGATTCCCGTAGGATCGAGCATCGACTCGTCCCTAATAAAAAATAATATAAAGCTGATGAACCAAGGAGGTCTGTACTATATTGCACGTGTGGAATAAGTTCAAGATTTAAAAAAAATTCTTTGGCCTGATGAGCATTATTCTTCCGGGCATTGTCTTGCTGGATCAGTGAAGATCGTGACACACGGTATCTTTAGACACTCCACACTCTTTGCCAAGATTCGTCATTAATGCAATTATTTTTACTTAAGATTAGGGATGTCTTTGTCATAAACCTACGACTTCCTGTCCTACAGTATTCCACTTGGACAAACGTCTTACTTGGAATCCACATACAAGACTAAAACGACAAGAAACTGTTCTTTAATACAGACTACTTCAACAATTACTTGGCAAACGTCCAAAGCTCCCATTTAATTACAAAAGACTTATTTACATGACTGTGATTAGACCTATTTGGACGCACGAAGTTGAGCTTTGGGGCTCCACTAAACCATCCAATTTATCTCGTATCTAATCCTTACAATCCTTCGAAAAATCCTAAATGCTTCTTACTTAGTCACCAACGAACTTATCCATAAAGATATTAATGTTCCATATGTTGCTGAGTTAGCCCAAACCAGATACCTATTCTTTCATAGTATGCTCTATAACTACTCAAATCCACTAGTTTCTATAGTTTGAGTAACAAGATGGCCGAGAGACCTTGTAATGTTTCAAATGCCGAATCTTAATTCCAAAGATTCTTTGTTTAAAAATTGCCATTTTTTTTTATACACTCGATTACATCAAATACAAATTTTAAATAATTAAATAAAAACAACATTGTAATTGATGAAGAGTCAAGTCACAGCGACGAAAGGTAAAGGAAAAGGAGATGCAAAGATGGGGGACATAATGACCTAGCAATTAAGTATCGAATGGGTCATTAAATAGCAATTACCAGCTGATTTTCATCTTTATATAATTTGACTGAAGCTAATAAAGATGTCATTATTTCAAAGCACATGTTTGCTTAGTGAGAATATAGTGATGAAAGATAGACAAACACCCACTCGCGCGAACAAATTATATCAAACTATGAACATAATTCTATATTTAGAACTGCTAGGAGGAGTTTAGGGGGGAGGGGAGTTGGCTCGACAGCAGATAAAAGGAACTTCCCGTTTAAAAGTTTATTCCAGGTTGGAGGAAGCTCTTTTGTCTTCCAGCTTACAGGGTTACTCCTCTCCTTGCTATTGGCAGTTTTCATATTTCCATAAATAAACTATTTTC
Source organism: Euschistus heros (assembly GCA_003667255.2). NCBI lineage: Eukaryota > Metazoa > Arthropoda > Insecta > Hemiptera > Pentatomidae > Euschistus > Euschistus heros. The sequence continues at coordinate 211,809 of RCWM02000648.1, read as the reverse complement.
CAGGATTCAAGTATGTTGATTATAATAGACACCTACGGATTTCGTTACTTGAGGGTATTCTAATACCAACCTACATTAAATAATTTATTTATAAAAATAATTGTATTCTTCATTTCTGGACTGAAATAGCTGGAATATATGAGGGGGAAAAAAATCCTCATAACAAGAAATTCATTTTATTCAAACTGATTTATTTTGCTTTGCTTTACTAATTAGATTTACAACCTCAGCTTCCTTCATAATCTTATTCCACAATTCTTTATTCCTTGTCACACTTATCCACCTTCTGAGTGTCAAAACCCTCAGATTATCCTCCAGATCCTGCAGCCATCGTCTTCTTGGTCGTCCTGCTCTTCTTTTGCCAAATTGTGTCTTGAGGCTAGCTATAGTCAGAGCGCTGGCTGATGGCACTTGGGGAAACGTGGAGGGAGGGAGGTGTGGCTGGTCACTGCAGGGTTGCCAGTTCTCTCCCCACCTACCTTGAAAGGTTCATTACAGTTCTGCTTTTCATGCAGGTCACATTGAGTTTTTGTTTTTTATGTTTTTTTAAGTTAGTGTTATAAAGTGTTAGGGGAAAGCAGCACAAAATCGTAAGGTGTTAACATCGCAAGCTAGGGAAATGGTTTTATGCGTCCGAAAATAAATTATAACAATGTTTCAACAATTTATTTAAAAAAAACAAAAAAAAACATTGTCACATTGTCACATTTTATTATTTTATTTTTTACTTGCGACAGAATATGTGTTAGGAATAGGTCCCTTAAGAATAACAATTATGAACAGAAAAAAAAAAAAAAACTCTGTCTTTAAGACCTTTTGTGTACATATTTTATTGCTAATAAACAAATTAATAATTACATGAAATAAAATTAAGAAAAAAATATTTAAAACTTATTTATTAGATGAAAAAAAGATAAAATAATGCTAACTTCGATCCCTAAAATGGCTAAGCTGCAGTTAAAATTATAAAAACATATATAAAAAAAAGAAAACCAAACAAACATAAAATAATTATGATCACAGCAAAGAAAGGGCGGACCCATGGAGGGTTAAGGAGCTTTGGCAACGTTGCTCCCCCTCCTCTCGCCAGCCAGGTGCCATCAGACAGTGCTCAGGCTATAGGCTTTCGGCAGGAAATTCAATTAGGATATAGCCACAGTACTATAAGTATCTGTTAAATGTTGGCAAGCTTGCTGGAAATTTAAATAAAAATTGTTCAATTGTAGAGAGCGTTCCTCTATACAATTCTTCCTCAAAAAAGGAAACAAAATTCAAGAAAATAAATTCGAAGTTTACATGGAGGGGTATACCTTAATTTAAGATGGTCCCAAAAAATAAGAACAGGTCATGCGATGAAGGAAGCAGATACTGACGGGACTAGGAGCCTTGTAGCAGAGTTGAGCAAAATCTGATCATGATTAAATCTTCTAATCAGTCAATGATTTAGTTCACTGAAAAAACAACTGATAGATTTAATCATGAATAAATTATATCATTGTTTCAAGGAAATTAGTTGCCAAATATTTAATCTTGATTTAATTTTACCCAACTCTCCAGTAGGAAGCAGACCATAATGGAAACAATAGTGACTTACGAACTCTGCGTAATACCCTTAAACCTTAGATAAATAAAAACAAATTTAAATAACCAGTAATAAGTGTAAAATGTAAATTTTGAGCTAATCCATGGCAGTAATAATTACTTAACATTTATATCTACAGTAAGAAACAGTTGATATTAAAGTTATTGAAATATCATCAAAAGATTCTTAAGATTCTTCCTCTAATTCTTCCCGTATCCAATCCTTACAACCCAAAATCCTTCGAAAAATCCTAAATGCTCCTTACTTTGTAACAAAAAACTTATCCATAAAGTCTCATATGTTGCTAATTTAACCCAAACCAGAGACCTATCCTTTCATAGTAAACTCCATAACCACACAAATCCACTAGTTTCTTAACTAGCCATTCTATTCTCGATAACTCTCCGAGGCGTCTGAAAAGAAGATAGCCTAGAGACCTTTTAGGGTAGAATTATTATTGAAGTGCTACTGATGAGTAATCATTATCAATATATTTACTAGATGCATATATTTTGTACAGTCAAAAAATAGATTTAAAAAAAAAAAAAAAAATATTTCTTACAAATAATGAACAAGAATTGTAAACAATATAAAATATGCCTTTTATTGTTTAGTGTGAATAAATAACCAATGAGTTGTGTTACAAATAGTTTTAGCACGCCTGCGGTGGATTTGGGTATAACAAACCTCTTGCGTCATAACAAACGCATTCGTCAGTCTTTTTGTTACGAAACGTAAGAAATGACTTAATATCCTTTAAATTATTCGTTTTTTTTTTTGGTTTTTTTTTTTAAACTTCGGTTTCATTTCTTGCAATACCCGCCCCGATCAGTTAAAAAAGTGACCAGTTCTTTACCAGTTTTTTTATAAGTCAAGATAAAGATCTTGCGAGCTTGAGAAGTTGCGGGAAGAACACGACCCCAACACTCGCGAATCAAGATAATAACACCACTGGAACCATTAGACGCTAATGCTGGTGGCTCCCTGTAACCGTTTGATCAACCAGATGTCGTTTGCAAATTTAATTCCTATAATTTTTTTTTTTTAATCCAAATTGGTTGTAGATTACATTTCATTATCACATTAGTCGCCAATTTAGTGAATTAATTTGGACTGGTGAGGCTGTTAGAGTATATTCCGAACCAGTCTCTGCTGAATGGAGGTTTGATGGTGGAGAAAGACTGTTACGTATTTCCCCTATGTTATTTGTAAATTAAATTTATTAGCCTAGTTTTGGGTTATGAATTAATAATAAACAAAGTCTATTATTAAAAAAAATATATATATTTTTATTTCTCACTACTTATTCATTGTTGATTTTTTTTTTTTTATAGGTGATTTAACTTTTCCTCACCTCATGACGTACCGTGGTACACTTGATGAAAACAACTAGAAAAAACATCTTTCTGGATTGTTATTTTTAAATTTTTTTAATACCGTATAACGGAGAGTACTTTGCATTTGAGGGACAGCTTTAGACAATCGAGTTTTTAAAACTTTAAATCCTTCTGGGGAGCTCAAGTTTCAAGCTAGCGAGTCCTGGTTGGTTCCAAACTTGCAAGAATTGAACACAAAATGTACCGCAATCGTAATAAAAGCACATGTTGGCCTACCTGCGCCGCTACGCGTATTTTTGTCGCATCAGTGTTGTTGTGATAAATGCGTCTAAACCTCATCTGGGTTAGGCGTTTGTGGCTGTAGGACTGTTTCATGTAAGTAACATATTTATTATTAATCTATTTAGCAACATTATCTTTTTAGTTTCAAGTCCCTAACTTAATCCTTTAATTTTATATCTTAAACTAGGTAAAAAACTTCAACTTGTAATGGTTACTCTGAAAAAAGGTGTTGACACCTAGTAGAAGAGAGAGCTCCATCCAGAGAAACAGTGAAGATTTTTTCTATGATTTCTGTAGTAAAAACCATATCAACTTTATGATGCCGAACTAACTGATGATTTTAAGTTATCTAAGCACTTTCGTCCCTTTTTTTTATTTTTTTATTTTTATTGTATTCAAGTTTTCCTAGCGTATTTTTTGTTTTGTTAGGACCAATGTTCCTAGTAAACTAAATCAAGTTTATGCTAATTGATAGTTTTTAAGTTGTTAATAAAACAAAGATAAAATAGATAAATAAAATCATATTAAAATATATACTCCATTAACCGAGTCTTATATTTTTCAAATTTCATTTTATTATGTATTATTAGTTGTTTTGTTTTTTCTTTTTTTTATCAAGCAATAATTGTACGGGGATTACAACGGAAAGGCTTGAAGATGGGGATGTTGCAGTGGTAGATAAATGTTGGTAGTTATAGAAAAAAAAAGAAGTTATTTTTTTTATTTCCATATAATAGTTCTAATGTTACTTACGCATTTTATTATTGCATACATTAGAAGTATTATTCTGTGATTAAATAGACATATGTATAAAGCTAATTGATCTTCGTATTTTTTTCTCATTTTTTCCTTTACTTTTTTAAGTTCTCGATTAACCGAGGATTTGGTCCCAACATTGACGGCTAATCGAGTCAAAAACCAGTTTTTTATAATGAGTTACACACATCTTAAATGCGAAGCGTACTGAAGAAAACATTCAAGGAAGGCGACCTTCTTCCTCGTTTCTAATGAGACGCGTAACTGTAAATGAAGACAGAATGAAAAACGAATAAAATTCTTAAGAAAGAAGTAGGAAAGAGCCCAGGCATTAGCGTTACCCAATGACCCCATCAACTTCCCCTACCTTGGCCTAAGGTACCTCATTAGGGTTAGCAGAGCCCTCTCGTCCTTCACACGTGTGAAGCAGAAATGATCGCCCATCTGCGTTACGGACGGTGAAGAAACGTAAGGAAGAAAACCATAAATGGTTAAACAGGATATATAGAATGTCGTAAACGTCAAATCAACGAGTTATACAACCAAAAACTGTTGTCAAATTACTCAATTTCTCGCTGACTGGGGAAAACAATAGATCACGGTTATCTCTATCATATGCTTTTCCAAATTTACATTTTAGAATTATGAAGATCATATTGCTTAAATTAAAATAAATGAATATTTGAAATAAACTCACAAGGATTCGTTTTGACTTGTAACTCACAGATTTGAATGCCTATTGTTGTGTGGGTAGTAGGGACCTATAATAGTGCAAAATTAGAGTTATAACTGCCAATGAGCATTGGCAGACGAGAAAAAAAAATATATGAAAATCACGTTGTTTTTTTTTCTCAGCTATCAGTCAAGATAGAGAAATAATTTTTTCTCGCAAAATAATAGTTTTGTATGCTATCTCTTTACCGCACCCAAAACCCTTTTTCCGGAAATTAATGCAGGATTTCATGTTTCAACCAAAACCTGATATTATTATTAAAGACGTTATTTATTAAGTTTTGGTTATTTCTCTATCTAGACTGAGAGCTGAGAAAAAAAATAAAACGTGATTTTCATATTGGTTTTAATTTAATTTTTTTTCTCGACTCCAAATGCTCATTGGCGGATATTATATGTTAGTTTTGCACTATTATAGGTCCCTACTACCTAAATAAAAATCAGCATTCAAATCAATGAGTTAAAAGTCTAAGCGAATCCTTATAAGTTGAGAGAAAATAGCGGTATCGTAGGTGACTTTTTTCATTCAAATAAATATAGCTCCTAAACGGTAGGTTCTAGCGACGCATGCTATAAAGCAAAAACTATTTTCAATTAAATTACTAATAAAAAGCTGTCATCAAATTTTAAATACAAGCGACATTAACAGAGCTAGCGTTAAAAAAAACCCTAACATTTAAAAAAGGTAAGCAAAAAATGACTTTTTTCATTCAAACCAATATAGCTTCTATATGGTAGGTCCTTTACAACAAAAAATATCGTCCATTAAGTTTTCGATCCGAGAAACAGCAAAAGAGCTAGAGCATGTCAAAATGTTAAACTTTTGATTGTTAAAAAAATGTTACACCAAAAAATATAGACCCCCGGCTAAAAAGAAATTTCCAAAATGAATTTATATTTGCAAATAGTCACTTAAGTGCATTTTGAGTGTTAAATATGTTTGTGAATTTTTAGGTATGGGTGTCACCAGAAAATCAATTTTTTTCTGTTTATTTGTGTCTAATGGACTTATTTATGTGATCATTACAGATATGAATGTTCATTTGTTAATCATTGTGTATAAAATTCTATTTTTCCTGTATAAATTGATGCTTGTCCTTACAATTGCGTTTCATCCAAAAAATAAGTTTTTTACCAACAAAAGCCCATGAATCATATTTTTATAAACAGTATAAAAAAGCAAAGGATATTTATTAGCATAAATAATTGTATTGATTTTATTTAGTGGGATTTTAATTTATAGTCATAAAAACATGTAATATTGTGGCAAACCTCGTTTCAGCAACTAAACATTATACATTTAAATCTGTATTATTATAAATTTCATTATTGCTAAAACTTGCTAGAAATAAAAAATGAGTAAAAATTTGGTAATGATGGGTTTATCAGCAATTTTACCATTGTAAACTCTATGGTGCTAACCACATAACGGTCGATTTTCAAACTTCACGAGTATCCACATGTCACACTAAATATTTATAGTTTTATTTTAATAATGCAATAGAATATAAGTGAATTATATCAGTTTCACTGTCCCATATAACACTGTACCTTAGTAAAATATCATGCACCACATATCTGTAAATTTTCAACTTCACTGTTATCCGCATATTATCGCATTTTTAAAAACAAATTATTGAAAATAAGTAGAATTTACTGTAGCTAAACTTTCCTAGAACTATAAACATAATGTGGCTACACTTTGGTACAGGTTGGTTTAGTAGTTTTTGTGGTTAGTGATTATAAACTAAAAATGGGTTGTCCTTTTATACATAATAGTATAGATTACAGTACTAGAATAGTTCTTAAATTATAGGTGAAATTATTTTTAATAGCTTGAATAGAGAATGCATAAAATAAATAGATACTAATACAATAGTTCTTCGGTAGAAGAATAAAGTTAAATAACATAATATATTTGAATAAATTATGTATTTTGAATAAGAAAATCGTATAAATGATAATATATTGATAATATAAGTCATTTAATAAAAAATTGAGGTATTGGAACGAGTTTTTTCATACGATAAATATATTGATGCATGGTTACAATAATAATTGTGAAAAACACTCAACGGGATATAATCACTCGATTTGTATAAATCCTATGTTTTATAAATTCGTGTATTGTATCGTATTCAATTACTAAACTCCTAGCAGCAATGGAAAACCAAAACAAAAGTAGCCCTGAAAGGATGCGATTTCATAAGAATCATAAATCACTGTGATAACATTAAAAGAGACAATATTTTTTGTAATAATACTTTGAGTCTTTATTACTGATTTTTTTAAATATATTGTATATAGAAAGAAATCTTAAAAAAAAAAAAAAAAAAAAAAAAAAAAATTAATTTCCGCTTAGAAAACTTTTCCAGAGAAAAAATAATCAAATAATGAAAAAAACCACAACTCAATTTCTCCCTTATTGGGAGGAAAAATAGATCATTGATACATATATCTACAATTTACTGCTTTTATATCTATTGAATCTGATAAGGAAACTGTCGGAAACTTTTCGTTCCGAGCAACAACACAGCTGGATCGAGTCAAAAAAGCCCCAACACTTAAAACTGTAGTAAAAACGTGATTTTTTTCATTCAAACCATTATAGCTCTTAAACGCTAGATCCTAGCGACAAATGTTATTTAACAAAAATTATTCTCCATTAAATATCTCATACAGAAATTGTCTTCAAATTAATAATCCAAACAACAACAACAGAGGTAAATCATAAAATATTACAAGTTTCTGCCAATAGACATATTCAAACATACTTATGTTTAATTACCATTTTTATTTTATATCGTTTAAGTTAATTAATTTGGTTTACAGTTTAAAACGGATATTACTTTTCGAATTACATAATATATAATACAAATAATAATGACAAAACTAATTCTAATCGTAACAACTAAGTGATGACATTAATAGACTCATTTGAAGCTAACGTGAATATAGTATTTATTATCAATTAATAATATTATTATGTCATAGAATTGTTTTCATTATCTTATAAATATCTTCATTTTTTACAAAAGTTGAACTTATGAAAAAAAAATCATAAAATGATTAAGTGTGATTAATTAAGTTCAGCTAATATCAAAAATGGAAACTTATTTCGTCAGATACGCTTCCAGCCGACAGAGGCTACATCAGAGAACTAATAAATACAAAAATTACCAAGGCCATTACTGCACGCCACGATCTCAGCTAATACACTAATAGAGAGATAAATTAAGCATCACATCACTAATAAATTAAGGCCTAATTGCCTATAAATACTAATTTACGTCCGGAGAATTCGAAAAGTAAATTGTAAACTCTAGTGATATATACAGGTCTATAGCAGTATATAAAACGCTAGAAGTAAATCAAAGGAAGGCCCGAGGTAATACAGCCAACAGAGCCACCGTCCTAATCGAAAGCCGGGTCGAGATTCAAACAATGGAGGTAACTCATGCAATGCCGGGCTTATGATGAACTGAAAGCAAGCAATCAACGAAGTCCACCACACAGTGATATATAGGACGAGAAATTTAAGGCTGCAACATTTTAAATAATAATTATCAGGTAAACACTAATATTCAGTAAATATTTATTGCTTTGGAATTAAAAATCATGATATTTTTTTATAAATATCACAGCTACCTCAATTAAAGGAATGAGAAATAATAGGTCAATAACAAACGCATGTATATATATATATATATATATATATATATATATATATATATATATATATATATATATATATATATATATATTGGTTTCAGTTAAAAGATACTGTATTTTTTCAAAGCAGAGTCTGATATTTCATTTTTTGTCTACCATATAACTTGTGCATTGTTAATTTTAGATAAAAATTAAACAAAAAAATAAGTAAATAAATATTTATTGTATTATATTTTACCCCACCATAACCATCTTCTTCCCTTTTTAATGGCAGTAAATATAGCATAGTGTATTACTATTACACCTAATAAAATAAAAAAATGGATTCCAATGAAAGCTTTTTTTATTTTATTTTTTCATTTATTGATATTTACAACTGTACAAAATAATATACAACAAGTAAATGTGTTGGCAGTGTATACAATGGCATGTAAATAACTTGTGAAGAACTACTCACTAGTAGCACTTCAATAAAATCTACACTAAAAGGTCTCTAGGTCATCTTCTTTTCAGACGCCTAGGAGGATTATCAGGGATGGAGGATAAAGCAAGTTGGGAGACTACTACTACTACGACTAGTGGATTGATTGGAGTGGTTATGGAGCTTACTATGGAAGGATAGGTATCTGGTTTGGGCAAAATGGATAACTTTATTGGTCACAAAGTAAGGAGCATTGAGGATTATAGGAAGGATTTTTGATTGTAAGGATTGGATACCAGATGAATTGGATGGTTTAGTAGAGCCCCAAAGCTCAACTCCGTACGTCCAAATAGGTCTAATCACAGTTATGTAAATGTGTCTTTTGTAATCAATTGGGAGCTTTGAATGTTTGTCTAGTAAACGTTGAAGTAGCCTGGAACGACGGGCAGTTTCTTGTCGTTTTAGGCTTGTATGTGGATTCCAAGTTAGACGTTTGTCCAAGTGGAGTCCTAGGTAGCGAATCTGGTCAACTGAGAACCTCGCCCCAACTCGCTCGGACATTGAGTCCGTTTTAAATATTTTATTTACTATTATTGTTATTATTATTATGTATATAGTTTAATAAACTATTTGGTAATTTGTTTTTATTTTTCAACGATATCATTCATATAAGTGTCACAACTATTTCCTATACACAACAGGTAAATTAAGCATATATTTTTTATATTTTATCACCAAATCTATTTATTTATTTTTTAAATTGTTGCTTTTCAAAAGAAATTTGAGAAATCCAAATTATCTGAGTATCTATTGCATGTTCAATGCTTAACGGATAAACAGTTTATTTAAAGCTTAGGACAATATATATTTTATATTCTAAATTCTTAATAAGTCATCCATTCATTAATTCATACCTCTCAAGATAATGTTAAAATTGTGCTTGGTCGGGTTTTAGCTTTGTTTACAAAAAGATGCAAATTTCATGTAAATCGCTTGGGGGTTTATTGAGAGATACTATAATTCCACCTGATGAATAAATTACTAATCTTAATTTATTTTTCTAGATTAAGGCATCACGGCTTGATTCGGATCTGTTCGGAATAATTATTCAAATTAATTTATAAGTCTCCGTCTATGAGTCTATTCCTAATAGGCTTCCAGATGATTTCCTCATCGCCCTTAAAGTGAATAAATAATGTAAAGACTATAATAACGTATTAGGGCATTAGGAATTTTAATCATAACAAGGATGAATGAATGAATGAATGAAGTTTTAAAAATTTAAACTTAAATAAGACGGTAGCATGAATTTAATGAGGGATCTTCTAATACCGAATCCGCTTACATATAAAAGTGCAAAATAAATTTGCTCCTAAAGAATTTCTTGAAATAAATCTCACTAAAATTCGGTATATTCAGTCTGAAATGATGGTATCTGAATCGATGTGTTTCATCCAAACTCTAATAATCAGTTCCAGCAATAATTAGAAGTTTTCTGATCTTAATTAGTCGTCAAGGGGGATTTTAGTTGTTTGTTTTTCAGAACCAGTATAAATCAACAAGAAAAATCCTCAATCTTACGGACCTAAGATTTAGGTCCAAATCTTTTATAGTGGAAATCAAATAAAATACGGGAACCCCTTTTAGCTTTCTTCACGCCTCGATATTTCTTTTAGAGACGGTATAAAAATAAAATTACATACACTACAGAAAGGGCTCAACAAAATTTAAATAAATTTTTTTGTCAAAACATTTTAGAAATACTTACATTCTTATTTATATATATTTAAGAAGCATTTTCTTAAAATTTACGATAACATTAAATCTTCGATAAATAATGTCAAATGTATAAAAAAACTAGAAAAAGACGCTTTTATAGCAAACCAAACTAAAAAACTAAGTGTAGTGAACGATTTGCAGCAGTCAGACATTTTAATTTTTAGAGTTCGAGGTTCGAAGCTAATTTCCCTGAACTATTCGTGATTTGTTTGCATTTTTAACACAGTTTATCCAAAATCAACCATCAATCTTTGGTTTTTTTGACATATCTCAAAGTAGGATTCGGCAAATTTTTACTTTAAAAACCCTATTTTGCACAAGATGTAATGATCTGCAACGTTTAGTATACAACATGTTTTGATTGGATTAGCCATTTCTGCGTTATAGGCTCTTAAACATGACCAAAACTAACTTTTTTCGAAAGTGTGCAAATTTCGTTGATGTTTGACAATCGATTGTGGCTAAACGCCTAAATTAAATTCAGCTTAAAAGATTTCTTTAAACGCAAAATTTAGGTTTGTAAATATTAATATTTGGTTTGAAAGCATTTTTGTTGTTTTCTTTTTTACAAAAATCTGAAAAAGTTTACAAAGTTTTTTTTTTCTCCAAAACATTTTCCCCTTATCTAATTCAGTTTCATTTTTGATGTTTTATTCTCAGGACCCATTTGGTCCATATTAAAAAATAAAATCTGCTACTCCACCTTTTGCTAGGCAGACCCCTATTTTTAGTGGTAATTAGATTAAGCAAGAACATTAGAACTAAGTTGTGCAATTATTTTATAGCCATTGGTCCTTGAAACTGTGAAAATTTTCAAGTTATTCAGATCGCTGGAAATTAGTGAAAATTACGACAAAAGATTCTGTTACATACAGGTCAAGTTAATAAAAGCGTATTCAAAACAAACAATTATAAAATATTAAAATATAATAATAAATGCAAAATATTCAATGATTAAGATAAATCATAAATAATTACCTGTGTAAATAATAATAATAATTTGAGATTAATAAAAACATCGGCGCTATTTTTTACTCGAATTGAACTGAGGTCACACACCCCCAATTGACCCAATTCGGAAGAACCTTCGAAGTTCATCGCCACTGATCGAGTTGCGGAGTTGTGCGCAAGGACCGAAATGCGATAGTCCCACTAAAATATAGAACAATGGCAAGACCTGGGTTGGCAAACCGTCCTCGTCAAAGGACGCGGGTTCGACGCCCTGAATAAAAAAACATAACGGCCGCTTCTGTGATAGTGTGGCCTTCGGTACATCCCTGTTCTAAGGAGGTGTCCTAAGAAATATTTGTACATGACATAGGCAATATAGGGTTACTGCTTATCCCATAACGGTGTTTGTATAATAACATTTTATTAAAGTTAAGATAAAAACATTCTACTGCATGCAGACCAAAAAAACAGATAGAAAAAAACGACAACAAAGAGATGTTGGCAATGAAATTTAAAATTAGTTAAACAATCTATAAACTAAAGTACAATATAATTAAAACATTGGGAAGATGATTTATAATGATTATTCAGATTGTTATGAGGTGATTTTAATATTCAACAGTAACTCAGTCGTGCCCCTTGTGCAGTACTTTACTTTTTAAACGAGCTAAGAACCAAAACATTATCTTTTAAATATAATTGACGCTTATAATATTAATAAAAAATAGTCTGAGATTATATCGGTGGCCACTAAGATTAAGTTGGCAAGTCTTTTTTTTTATTAACTATTTGTTGATATCTACAACTGTACACAATATACAACAAGTATATTTGAGGATAACCATTAGAATGACATGTAAATAACTTGTGAATAACTACTCACTAGTACCACTTCAATAAAAGTTATAGATTAAAAGGTCTCTTGGTCATCTTTTTAGACCTAGCGGTGGGGGTTATCAGGATTCGAGTGTGAAGCAAGTCGGGATACTTATGAATTCGAGTGAGAATGGAGTTTACAATGAAAGTATTGGTATCTGGTTTGGGCTAAATCAGCAACATATGGAACATTAAGATCTTCTTGGCAAAGTTTGTTCGTGACATAAAAAGGAGCATTGAGGAGGTAAGTCTGAAACTGCAATTTTCAGGGCAGTTTTTAAAAAAAATAATTTTTTGATAACATCAATGTCGCTAAAGTAGAGGGAAAATTAATTAATTAAAAAAATTAATAGTAATATTAAAATTAAGCTTTATTAACTTAAAATTAATAAAAATTAATTTATTGAATATAAGGATTTTTAATTCGTTACATTATCATTCATCAAAACTTTCCGATTTGTTCACAGGAGTTAGCTAACTTTATTCCAACCTACAATTATACCTCGATTAAGAACCATAGTTTTTATCGTGTTGAAGTTGATATCTATGACTTTGAATTCCTTCTTATACAAGGATCTTTAAAAAATAGTTCTACATAGGCAGATACTGTAGAAAAAAAAAATACTAGAAAACGTTTTTATTACTAAGGAAAATAAAAACTATATTTTTAAATATAATTATGGTTTAAAAGAAATGAAATTAAATAAGAAACATTACATGTTTTATTACAATGATTAGGTATCATTTTAACAATTGTTTATAGAGCGTGTAGTTAGAAAAAAATCAAATAAGTCAAATCAGAAATGAATAGGCTTAAAAGTTACCAACTGATTCACAATGTCCAGAAGACCATTGATAAACTCGTACTGTTTTGAAAATATGTTTAAGAGTATATCAATTTTGAAAATCCTATATCATAATACAAAATATTTCTGTATTTTTTTTTCAGTTCACAAAAATTAATTCAAATCTATCCATAATTTTCTTTGGTGCTCACAAGGCTCCCTTGTTGTATTTTGTGATTGTATTATTTATAATGTAAGATTAATAGTTTATTAATTATTGTGCAATATAATTGTAGTTATTCGACGTCACCGTGTAATTTATCAATCTATTCTATATGTTAATAATATTATTATTACTTCACAATTATATGTTGTGACGGACCTAAAATAATTAAATCTACATAGATTTGTAATGAAGTGTTTATGTAAAAATGGTGTGAAACATGATGTAAATACAATACCTTTTGAAAGGGTGATGTTGGGGAAAAAAAGAAATAGATGATGTTAAAAACATTAATTTAGTAAGTTCATATCTTGAAAGTTTCTTTTATTTATTTTATATATATATATATTTAAGACAAAATATTACTAATATTGAATTCCTGCATTACATATTTTCTTGATGAACTTCTCTTCACGTTACGAGCCCAATAAATAAGAGGTTAAGTCAAGAACTCCAACTTTCCATGAAAGCAGTTTCGAAGTTTAATTACCTTCTGATAATCTGCCGTTTGAGAGATAAGATTATAATTTCAAATTGCCCTGCATTTGAAATTACTAATGTTTCTGACAACCATTAATACAGGATCTAGAAATCAACCTGTACAGTCAAGTGGTGGACCGCGAAATGAATCTTGGCTTTCCCAACCTGGTAAGAATAGGTTGGCAACCTGTAAGATAACCCGTCCTTCATGCCCCAAAAGGAGCACATAAGGACGTTAAGCCCAAATAATAAGAAAAGTAATGGACTTAACCTATCTTTTATTGTAAGAGATGACAAGCATATACCAAGTTGACAACCTAAAATATGTTTGAAAATAAATCTCATTAATATTGGTTAAGGCTAAAATATTTTTTATTTATCTTCGTCTATAATAATGTTGCCTTTATACGCAATTAATTTTATATAGGCTATCATCTATTTTCGAAAAATAAATTACAGAAATTGTTTTTCAACTCATATATTCATTAATAATTACTTCACGTTAATTTCTATTACAATAATTTGTTTTTATATAAATCTCATTTATACCACTTATTTTCATTCAAATGTTGCAGATTGTATTATTTATCCAAAAATACAGTTTAATATATATATATTAAACTAATATATAATATATATATGGATAAATTTCTTGACTGTTACTATTAAATGTTTAGTAAGGTTCTTGAGGTTCAGCCAATAAATAAAAACAACTATTTTGGCTACGTTTCGAGACTATATTCTTCTCATAATCATGCCCTACAGTGAAAAAATAGGTTACAAAAAATTATGTAAGTTATACAAGTTATTTCAAAACGTTATCTACAGTTAGCCACAGTACAAATATATAACAACATGTGTTAGAATAAAAAAAAAACATTTATAAAAATTATTGTAAGTTGCTTCATACTTCTCTATGTGATTGTATATATTTTTATTATTCTAACACATTTTGTTATATACTAGTAACTATATATATATATATATATATATATATATATATATATATATATATATATATATATATATATATATATATATATATCCATTTATTGAAATTTACAACTGTACAAAATATATACATCTAGTAAATGTGATGATAAGGATTACAATAACATGTCAAAACTTGAAAAGAACTACTCATCAGTAGCACTTCAATTAAAATTCTACATTACAAGATCTCTTGGCCATCTTCTTTTCAGACGCCTTACAGGATTATAGGAAACGGAATGCGATGCAAGTTGAGAAATTAATGGAATTGAGTGGGTATGGAGCTTACTATAAAAGGACAGGTATCTGGTTTAGTCTAAATCAGCAACATATGGAACATTAAGGTCTTTATAGATAAGATAATAAGAAGTGGCTAAGTAAGGAGCATTGGGGATTTTTCAAAGAATTTTGGACTGTAAGGATTGGATGGGGGATGAATTGGAAATTTTAGTGGAGTGTTTAATATTTTATAATGTGATATAATATAATAAATAATATAATATAATTTTATAATACAATGATTATTAACTACTAATAATCAACTATATAAAATAGAAATTAATACAAAACAACTATTGGTAACTCGTATATAAAATTAAAAATGTAAGTAAAATATTCAAAAATAGAAAAAATTGTTTGACGAACTCCAATGAATGTTTATTATTTAAACTACGGTATTGTTTTACGGTGACACAATATTTTATAACAATCATTGCATTACCATTTATTAATAAAATATGAAAAAAATATTATAATAATGAGCAGCAGAGGCCATTTACCTCCGGTATTGATGAAAGAATCGTATAAATTATCTGATGGATGCTACGGATCGGATGATTCAACTAATATGGGCCTATGTGTCAGCGCGAGTGGGGCGGCATAATCAATTTATGCTAATGTGTTTGAGGCTTTTAAAACAGAAGGTGATTGATTTCATTTGACGACAAAAAAAAAAGTAGGTCATTATGGTATAATATGCTTCCGCTGAAACCTCATTCCATATTTTATTCCACGATTAAACTAAAAAAACAACAAAAAAACAAAAAAAAAACAGTGACGTGCCCGTGCCAAAAATCTCCGATTCTCAATACCTCAGTTTAAAAATAAATTTCTATATCTACATATGTAATAATGTTATTTATGTTTATTATTATGCCGTAAATATATCTATTACTTTAATTCCCTACATAATTTTGTATCCTTACTTTTTTAGGTTATCGATCAACTGAGAATTTAGCTATCCGAGGCTATTTATTCTTCCAACCACGTCGGTAAATCGAGTCACTAGTGTACTACAATGAGATTTGAGCTCAGATATACTGTTTTATGTTTTATAATGTTTTATTGTTTCACTGTTCTTTATGTGTATATAGATATATTTTTTGTGACTGATGTATTCTTTTCTGAAGGAACTTGTCAAACGTTCGGTAAAGCATATAACATTATTGCATTGTACATATATATATTTATGGATATATTTTCTTGACTGTTAATATTAGATGTTTAATAAAGTTTTTGAGGTTAGGTCAATGAAATAACACACAATACATTACAGGGACGCACAGTTGGACGAATAACACAAAAACCTCGAAATAATGTTTAAGTGTCAAATACATTGTTCTTCCAATAGAATAAATCGATAGCCATAACTACGTCTAAATTCTCTTTATTAAATATATTGTTAGTACAAAATGTACAGTTTTATTTTTATTGTGGATTATTTTTTTCAATTTTAGAGTAAAGTACGAGTGAGAAGAAAATATATTTAATACAAAATACTTTGAGCAATTTAAACAAATTATTGGAACACTTAGTAGTCTGTATGCTGTCGTTTTCCAAAAACAATGTACTACGGAAAAAACTCCAAAATCCTAAACAAAAAGGATTTTTTTTTTTTTTTTTTTTTTTTATTCATTATTGAAAATAAATTACATAAAGCCAAACTAGGCTAATAAAACATAGGTACATGTTTGGATACACATCCATCTCACATGAAACAATAAGTAATAATAATAGAGGAATCTATAAACAAATGAATAATGCAAACGACATAAAACAGCAGGGAAAAAAAATAAAAATAAAAAAATAAAATAAAAAAACCTATACAAGAAAATAAACAATACTAGTTAAATTAACAATTAATAGTTAAATTAATAATTTATAAATAATAATAAATAGTAGTAAAATTATAATCCAAGCCTGAAGTGATAAGGATAATAATATAAAACTAACACAATTACAAAATACTAACAAAAATAAGGCTACTTTTGTGAAATAATACAAAAATCAAAATTTTACTTAATAACATTATGGTGTAAAAAGATATTTACACTACTCTAATTTATGTAACATTTTGTAATTTATAGAAATTACTTTTTTTAGTCTTCAAGTAATATGTGTTTTGTCCGTTTGTGTTTGTATCTTTCTAGAGTTTTCTTATGAAAAATGAGTTTGTTTGCGAATGAATGTATAGTTTGATTGTGGGTAGATCTGGGGTAATTGTTTATGATTCTCATGCAGATGTTTTGTATAACTTCAATTTTTCTGTAATTTGTATTACAAGTATTACTCCAAACAGGTGCTGCGTAGGTTATACCATAGGTTTGTATTGAGAGAAATACGATACAATCAAAGCCCACTTTGTCCCATTTTGTCCTTTATTCATGTTTGAACAAGTGGTTTCGAGCGTCAGAGATTAGTTATGTAGCGGTAACGAGTAGCAAGTATGAACATTAATAATTGAATGGGTCCGCCAAAAAACGTTCTAAGCGACAAAATTTCGGAAGTAGCGATTTTAAAGGTTTTTAAATGTATAATAAATAGTACATCATAGTATGATATAGTACTCCATTATGTCATTATACATGGAAATATAACAAATTAATATGTGAAAAATATTATGATTTTCTTTCACTGATTACTCAAAATTTTGTTTGTCGCTTAGAACGTTTTTCGGCGGACCCATTCAATTGTAACAATTAAAAACTTCATTTGAGAACGTGAAAGAACAAGACGGACTGTTTTGAAGATCATGAATTCCTGTGAAGGTGTGAATAATACTCTAAATAAATTCAACATATTTACAAATAACTCCACAATAATTAACATATTTACAAATAAAATTCTTTTTTCTGATTGAACCTCAATAACCGTATTAAAGAAACACACATATACAATCTCTCTCTCTCTCTCTCTCTCTCTCTCTCTCTCTCTCTCTATCTATATATATATATATATATATATATATATATATATATATATATATATATATATACGAGAAATAGACAAATAAAAAAAAAGATAGATTGAGTGTTTACATGTTAGTGAGATTTATTGCTCAGATTTCAATACATTACAATACAAAATTGCTAGATAACAATACAAAATACTAATAGTAAGCAAGTCAGTATTTTTATAATAACATTTCTCTTCCCAAAGTAAATTCATTGCACAACCAATGACAAAATCCAACGATAACATTCTGACAACACAATGATTAGATAGCGATTGGTAGCGGCTACGAGCTGTAACATGGCCTCATGGATATTAATGAAAACCGAATGCAAATTGAGGAGAGATTCGTTTCCCAATTTAGGACCTGGTGGTGATCGGCCATGGGGCAGCGCCAATTATGTAGCAATAACCATAAATCTGATCCAACGTAATTTATGATGCCTAATGGAGTGAGGAGGTTATGATCCGTTGAACAAGGAATAAACTACTCAATAGTTTAATGATCAGCGCTTAATGCCTTGTGAAACATGTGCGATTATAATGCTAACAAGGTTCCAGAGAGCCCGGCTCCTGATAAAAGTAAATTTAACATCCTTAAAACGAGACAAGATCTACGTTATGTCACAGATGATGCAAACTAGAAACTTGTAATAAAATAAGAAGGAAAATATATTTACTACCGATAAAAACATGGATCGTTCTTGACGCCACCGATCGGAACGTTGCTAGAGTCAATAATTCTCCCCATCCATGCAGTGCAATAGCTGCTGTGTCTGTCCGATGATAATTGGAAAGCTAATTAAATGATCTTATCTTAATGAAGTCACTGTCAGCAGGACTAGAATAGGGTGATAAGAGACTTAATTTTTTTCCAAACATACAGAAGTTTTCCACGACATATCTTCGGAATCGGCAGAGATATTACCCTAATTCGAATTGGGTTTCCCTAACTTCTGTCGTAAGTATTATCTAGCCCGCATTATCTTTCTAAATCCGATCCCGATGACGTCTTAATCTCTTTAAATTTCTTTTTTCAAATCTGAAATTCACTCCTGTAAGGCAACTGTCCATCCAAAACCCATGTATCTTTCCATATTTCTGTGTCATATGGTAAACCTTTCTTAATTGGGCTAGATTCTTATGAAATTCTATTCCAACCTTAGATTCTAACTCTCTCTCCCTCTCTTTCTATATTTGAAATCTTATATCTGCGTGTATCTTTTATCTCATAAATTTCCTCCGCATTTATAATTGTTATCATTTACTTTTTCTTTTTTTTTTTTTAAAAAAAACAGAAAAAAAAATGCTCAGAAACATCTCGTATCCTTTTATATAAAATAGAATAAATTTAAAAGTGGTATATAATCCATCAAGGTCCCTTACTATTGTTATAATTCTTTTATTTTATTTCTTTACCAATAAAGTCGGAGGATAGTATATATATATATACATACATATCGTCAGGGCCACTGACGATAGCCAAACCGGGCCGGCACCTTAAACCACTTCCAACAGTGGTCATATTAGCCCGGGCCCCCAAGAGTCCAGGCCTAAGGGGTTGTACACCCCCCCCCCTTGCCCCTTACTGTCAGCGGCCAAGGATTCAAAAGAGATCGGCCGAATTAAGAATGTCTTCTCACTGCACGAAGTAAACAATCGTTATCAGCATCATGTGAATGGATTACCAAATACAGACTTTTCGTTATGGATGCTATAGACGATTTAAATGCAAGCATGAAATTAATAGATTCTACGAAACAAAACCAGACGTGCACAATATTAATCAAAAGCTACAGTAGCCCCAGACTCTACAAAATACAAAAATACACCGAGCGTTGTCAAAGAGGGAAGCCAAGAATGGCATTCTTGGAACTCGTTCAAACGCAGGGATCAGTATGCACGCAATGCAGTGGCATATATGTCAGTGCCAGAACACTGTCAGGAAGCTTGTGCGCAGGCATAATAACTATAGGCAGTTACTTTTTATTTTATTTTAGAAATTCTAGACTATAATTTTATTTATAAGTGGAAATTCAAATAAAGTTTAAATTAGTTAATTTTTGAGTCATTTCTAAAGGAATAATATTCAGGCAAAATTTAAAAATTTAACGAAGTAGCAAAATATCAATATAGTAATTTTGTTTTCCTTGAATAAAAATGAATGAAGAATTGTATCTGAAACAATTGAAGTGTGGAAATGCAAACGGGTGTAAGTGCCAACTTTTTTTTAATAAAATTTGTGTCAAAAATTTTTTTAAAAAATAATATGTTTAGCCAAATTGTTCTATGTGCCAAGGGTATAAGTGATTTTTGTAGTTAAAAAGTATTTTTTGTTGTTGAAGGTGGCTTTGGTGGAAGCGCCGTAGTTCACCTAAGTGGTTATAAGTTTAAAATTTAGTATACAATTTCTCGAAGGAACTTAAACTCTTAATTTCCATGCTTCAATTACCTTTACTTGTTTTAAACCCGTAAAGTTTTAGACAAAGACGTATTAATCACATTTCAATAGTACTAATCAATAAATTAAAAAAAAAAAATAATTTGAATTCTTAGCCACCATATTTGATTACGAGTGCTAAAAAATACAATGATAAAGTTGTTTATTTATTATAAGGGAAAGCTAATTTAAAGAATTAAGGTCGGGAAAATCTGAAAAAGAAACGAATGAAAACGATAGCGTGGAAAGTGAAATTTGGTTATACAAGAAATGTATACTTAATGTTAATTATTAATATTTATTTATTATTTAATTAAAATTATTCATTAGCAGAGAGTGGATTTCATGCATATTTCATTATGTATTATATCTCGAGATTATCAAGTCAGATATGATTAACGCAAAAAATAAATCAAAAAACAATTTTCAAACAGTGGAGTATTGCATTAAATGTTTATTTATGCCTATTACGCTTTCTCTTTTAATAAATAAACAGCTGTATATTTGTATTTTTTAGCACTCATAATCAAATATGGTGGCTAAGAATTTAAATTTTTTTTTTTTTTTAATTTTATTGATTAGTACTATTGAAATGTGATAAATGCGTCTTTGTCTAAAACTTAATGGGTTTAAAACAAGCAAAGGTAATCGAAGCATGGAAATGCAGAGTTTAAGTTCCTTCGTTAAAATTTATACTAAATTTTAAACTGATTTATTTGTGTCTATTTATATTGTAAATATTGTTTGATTAATAAAATGGACGGAATACACTGTTGACTTCAAACGCAACTCCCTACTTGCCTCAAACTCATTTCCCGATGACCAACCTCGGTGTCTGAAAAGAAGATGACCATGAGACCTTCTAATTTAGAACTGTTATTGAAGTGCTACTAGTGAGTAGTTCTTTACATGTTATTGACATGTCATTATAAACATGTTCATCAAATATACTTATTGTATATAACAGTTAATAAAAAATAATAATAAATTTTTAGATGTTTGAAGGGCATTCTCTTATATCCGCTGTATAGGGCTACGTTTAATACTATTTTGATAACTAAATATTTATTTTCAAGTTAAAAATGAATAAATCAAACAGTTACTAAGATATTAGGAACGCTTCAATGCACTGAAGTCTGCTCTGTTCTGTAAAACAGTTTTGCTCCCTTTCAAAACATTTGAAGTAATGATGAGAAGTGAAGATTTAATAAAAGGGCCGGGATAGAACCTTGGGTACAGCCTTATTGCACTCGACACGCCCTTTCAAGTCCCTAATGACTCCGGGAAAAAAGAACTTATACAAAACCCAGCCTTAAGTCCTGCCCAGTATTAATTTAAGCCTCGCTATAAAGACGGTGTCTCTTCATCTTCTATTTTTAATTTTCTTCTTATTTTCTTCAGGCATATTCTTAAGAGGCGCGATATTTCTCACGTCCCAGTTCAATGACACTCCCTAAGACCATCGTAATTACTGGAGATAAACGAAGTGGAGGTTCACAAGGTAAATTAAAAACTATTTTTACACTATTGGCTATTATACTCATTAATTGGATATGTCATATTTTACTCTAGAGAAATAGCAAGTCATCGGGTGATAAATCATAAATATAATTGAAGAAATGCTTGCAGGTAACAATATAATAATTTTTCCGTTGACTGATATTTACAACTATATACATTATATACAACATGTAAATTTGCTGGAAAATGACTACATGTCAATAACTTATAAAGGACTACTGGCTAGTAAAACTTTAATAAAAGGTCTCTTGGTCATCTTCTTTTCAGATGACTTGGAGGATCATCAGGAATTGAGTGTGAGGCAAGTAGGGAGACTAGTAGAATAGAGTGGGTATACAATAAAATTTAGGTATACAATTTACTATTAAATATTAGGTATCTGGTTCATGGCAAAATCAGCAACATATGGAATATTAAGATATATTTTTTTTTTAATATTAGACAAACGTTCAAACTTTCCGATTTACTACAAAAGACTCATTTACATGATAGTTATCAGACATATTTGGACATACGGAGTTGAGCTTTGGGACTCAAATAAACCTTATAATTCTTCCCGTATTCAAAATCCTTCATGCTCTCTACATTATTACAAATAAGATCTTATACATAAAGATCTTAATGTCCCATATGTTGCTGATTTAGCCCAAACCAGATATATATCCTTTCATAGTAAACTCCATAACCACACAAATCTACTAGTCTCTCAACTTCTTCCCATTCTATTCCCGATAACTGTCCGAGGCGCCTGAAAAGGAGATTGTCTAGAGACCTTCTAGTGTTAAATTTGTAATGAAGTGCTACTAATGAGTAGTTATTTTCAAATTTTGACAAGTTATTGAAATCATAATCAATTTAATTAAATTTGAATAAATGGATAAAAGAAAAATTGTTTATCATGTCGATGTTTAATAGATTTGTAAACAGTCTTTCAATCAGTATAATATGCTTCATATTTTACCGGCAAAAATATTAAAGATTAGAGATGGGATGATTACGACTGGCCGACTAGTCGTACGGCCAAGCCGATCGTTCGCCGGAATTCGGGTGATATCGGCAATGTTCGTGTTTCGTTTATAGCTTTAGAGTCGTCAGTACATGTAACTATAGGTTTATATTTTGTTCTTTATTTCTTCGAACTTTCCGGCTTGTAAGGAAGTGTTTTTTTAAAAGAAAAATTAAGCAAAATTCAGCAATTTACTTAGATTAAATAGTTAATTGTGCAATTCAGCATTCAATCATGCCGAAAAAGATATGTTTTTTATGGACTTACATGATAAGACACAAAAATATCTTACATGTATATGTAAATAAATACCTATGTAACTTGCTGAAATAACATTCTCCTTTTGGTGTTCCGTTTGAGAATTAATCTTTTTGAAAAATGAAACAAAACCAGAACTTATAGATGGATAAATAGTTCTTTATTCAGTATTATATATTATTATATTGTAGTACTGTAGTATTTTTCTTAAAGTTCAATGATTGGTCACAAAAAAATCTGAATTAAAAATTATAATCGAAAAGGTCATGTTTTCATTTCAATATAATTTTAAGCGTAAAAATATAAATTAATAAAATTATTAGTAGGCGTTTTCTGCTGACTAATCACCGACTACAAAGTTGTAAGCTACACATTAATAATATAATCAAGACTTTTATTAAATTATTTAATGCAGCGATAGTAATTATATACATATATAAGGTAATGCAAAATCCTGTAAATGTAAAAATTTCCTCTTATTTCTCTTTTATTTACAAAATAGTAGAAACATATTGAACAGCTAAATTATTTTTGTCATTCATTCATTTAATTTGCTATTCGAATATTTTACATAACTTAATTTTAATAAGTTAGGGAAATTTCGAAATTATGATTATACTACTGACCATTATTATAAATTTATTAAAAACATATGTATTTATTAATGTGCCTGTTATCTTTCATTTTTCTTTTTTTTTTAACATTATATATTTAAATATCATTCAATAAATTTTTATCTTTTAGTAAAAAAAAATAAAGAAAACACTGAATCACTTGGAAATATGTTAATTAATATGAGATATGTTTAGTAATTAAATAATATAATTTAATTTGAAATTCGAATATTTTACATAACTTAATATTAATAAGTTGAGGAAATTTCGAGATTATGATTATTCTATCCATTATTAAAAATTCGTTAATTTTAATTAAATTATTACTCATTGAAAAAATATATATTCAATAATGTTCCTATTGTCTTTCCTTCTTTTTTATTTCCAAAATAAAATATTTATATGTCATTCAATACATTTTTTTTCCTTTAGTAAAAAAAAAAAAAAAAAAAAGAATTATTTGGTAATATGTTTATTAATTAATAAATGTAATAACCTAATAATTAACTAGTCATACAGCTTCAATACTAAATTTTAACAAATATATTAATTTATGTATCGAAAATAAATTATCATACATAATAAGATGTAGGGTAATAGATTATTTTAAATGAAATAAAATACCTAAAACCTAATGGAATAACATAGCCTAATAACATGCATACGGATTTATTAATGTATGAATAAAAAATATCAAAAAATATTAGTTGTATACTGGTTTATACTGTTGGTATAATAAACAGAGAATTGAAAATTGAGGCTGAATTGGCGTTTTCTATATTATTTTATAAAATGTAAAGGAAGGCTAAACTCTGCTTAACGGTTATTTTTATGGCATTGCAATTGTTTCAATCCTTGATCAACTCAATTTAGAGTCGTTTTTATAACCTTAAATTTATCAGAAAGTATAAAAATAATTATACACCTTATGTAGAAAGCAAAAAATTGATCGTTACGAATACCGCTCAGTGGACACTATCGAATTTTTCTACATAAACTAAAACAACATTTCAAGAGAAAAGCTACACTTTTTTCTGATAAACTTCACCTCACTGATTCTTGTCAACGAGCCTTCACGAACGTCCTTTGAAAGTGAAACCTTGAACCTGGTAATGCCTCGTACAATTTGTTCCAGGGGTTGTCTTTTGTTTAGGAGACCAAGAGTATACATCACGTAGCTCTGGCATGCGCCACACTTCAGAGCAATTCAACGTAATTAGTCACAGTTAATACTATTACTTAATTTTCTAATAATCGTGAAGCTACCATATTTTTAATATAAAAATTAAATTTATAATATTTTAAAAAAATATTCAGAAATTCAAAATCGATTTGGGTTTATTATTAATACGCTTTTATTAACTTCACCTGTATGTAACCAAGAATAATAATTGCCAATCCAAAACAATAATTGCACATATTTGTTCTAATTTTTTCACTGAGTCTAGTTAAATTAACCCCAAAATGAGCCTTGCAAATGGTGAAATAGTAGATTTTACGTTTTTATATGGTCCAGATGGGTCCTGAGAAAAAAATATCAAAAACGAAACTAAAGTTGATAAGGGAAAAATGTTTTAGGGCAGAAAAATCCAAACTTTTTGAAGTTTTTTTTTCAGATTTTGGAAAAAAAAACAAACAGAAAAATGCTTTAAAAAAAAAAATTTACTAAATTAAAGTTTATTAAATTGTTCGCCTAAAGTCATCTCTTTAGCTAATTTTTTTTTAGGCGTTTTAGCCACAATGGTTTGTCAAACATCAAACAATTTCGCCAACTTTAAAAGTTAGTTTTGGTCATGTTTAAGAGTCTATAACGCAGAAATGACTAATTCAATAAAAAAATGTTATATACTAAAAGTTGTAGATCGTTTTATTTTGTACAAGATAGGATTTTTAAAGTAAAAATTTGCCCTGCTCTGAGATTTGTCAAAAAAACGTAATGTTGCTTGATTTTGGATAAACTGTGTTAAAAATGCTATAAAATCAGGAATAGTAGAGGGCTTGATTTAGCTTCGAAACTTGAACTCAAAAAACTAAAAGGTCTGACTGCTGAAAATTGTTCACTATACTTAGCTTTTTAGTTAGGTTTGCAATAAAAGCGCGTTTTTTTAGTTTTTTTAAACTATAATTTTTTTAACGATGAATGGAATACACAATTATTTGGAAAAATATAATATTCCTTATTGCATTTCTAACAAAAATAAAAAAATATTAAGATTTTTTAAACCTAATTATTATAAATTATAAAGAAGAATGAATTTTTTTTTTCTGGTTAAAGTTGTGCAATAGTTGTATTATATTTAATAATAAATACAAATACTCTGATACGAATTTCAGTTATCTAGTTAACATTTAGCATCATATTTTTTAGGCCTAGTTCTAAAACACATTTCAGACACAATGTCTTTCGTAAACGAGATATTTTTTAGTATTATCTATGAATATAAAACATTAAATGTATGCTTGGCTTTAAGAAACATGCATTGTAGTCACGTATCCATCAAGAACGCACTATCAATAATAATATACCTCTTTTATTATGACTAATGCATATTTTATTTATTATATAGTTTTTATGATTATTGTTAATCTTTTGTTTTTAATTAATATCTCTCATTCCGTGCCTCTTATCTTCAAAGGTCATTCGTCTCAGGACTGACTTTTGTTTAACTATTTGGCACTAGTCAGCGTAATTTCTTCCCGCTTATTTGAATTATTATTGCCTACCTCAGGCAGAGCCTGTTTACATCCGGTTATTGAAATTTGTCATTTGGCTACTTATAATCTTAAATGATTAGATGAAAATTTTATGCACGTTTATGTTAGTATTTTCCATATGCCTAGTACCTATTTTGCATATTTTATCTTAAGGTAAAATTATTTATTATGTAGAGATAATGCCTTATGTGTTTGGTATGATTACATAAACAAGGATCATATTTTAGTTTAGTGATTAGATAATATCCCATTTTTAATTTTTTTTTTTTATAAATATTTCAATAACATGTTAAGATATTTCGAGAAAATATGTATAAAATATATTTAGCAATCAACGATCGGCTCAAAACTCATTTTCAAGTGTATAATTCAACCTAAAATTGAAGATGAAGATGGACGTCTTAGACAATATCTGAAGGACTGTCATGCATGTACATTAACATTAACAGATCCCTGAATCATGTACTCACGAGCCAAACATGTAACCCCTGAACTCCTTGATTGGCATGTTGGATTAGTTCCAAGACAACTTAATCGTTTTGAAAGGTGAAAAATTTTTGACTGACCTGGCAAACGTTCAGTTCTTAAAACGAATATGGCAATGCTAACTGTTCTTTATAGAAAAAAAAATCTCATTGATGTTAGATATGTTGTATAAACGCTTGAAAATTATAAGTTTGTGATATTATTTTTTTTATCATCTTATAGTTATCTATTTTCTAAAGAAATATTTAAAAAAAATAAATAAAAAACAGCTATCAATATTTTCAATTGTATTTGTATACATGGCAATTTTAACTAAAGAAAAACACAATAATAAATTAATTCTAAGAAGTATTAAATTAAAGAAGAAATAAATTAATTTGATGATTATCTGAGGCAAAATTAAAATTTGTGTAACAGTAATAAACCCGTCTTTCAAGTCAGTGTTGTAGTACGTAACATTAAACAAACAAAAAAAATCGAAATAAATTACCGTAAAAATCTAAATAAATTACACTAATGCATTCAATTAGGTGCAGAATAGATTTAATAATTCTAATATAAATAGTGGTAATTATTAAAAAAAAAAGAAATAAGTAGTTTCTTGTATTTACAAATACATGTAGGATTCATGCCAAGATTTAAAATCCAATTTTAATTTCAATATCGCATTATTTGAGACATTTATAGACTATGTTATTCCCATAAACGTATATAAAGATCACTATTTGACTATTTTTCTGGGAAATCTTGACTAGAAAAAAAAACACACATTTTTTTGTAACTTAAAAATGCTTTGTCATTTCAACAACTCGATTTCATACCGCTTATATCACTTATATCATACATTAAAATTTTAATCTTTAATTTTAATTTTTGCTTTTTAAGATAAAAAGAAGAAATAAGTGAGATCACGTTAGTTATAATTCTGCTGATCGTCTAGGCCTTGTGTTCCTAATTTTTTTCTTCTTACCTAAATGATTTTAAATAATTTTTTTTTTTTTAAATCAATTAATTGAAATTTACAACTGTACAAGTATACATCAAGTAAATGTGTTGAAAAAAAAGTTTACAATAACATGCCTAAACTTGAGAAGAACTACTCATCGGTAGCACTTAAGTAAAAAAAAAAAAAAAAAAAACAAAATCTACACAAGAAGATCTCTGGGCCATCTTCTTTTCAGACGCCTCGGAGGATTATCGGGAATTGAGTGGGAAGCAAGTTGAGAAACTAGGGGATTTGAGTGGTTATGGAGCTTACTATGAAAGGATTGGTATCAGGTTTGGTCTAAATCAGCAACATATGGAACATTAAGATATTTATGGATAAGTTTATTGGTGACAAAGTAAGGAGCATTGAGGATTTTTCGAAGGATTTTGGATTGTAAGGATTGCATACGAGATGAATTGGATGGTTTAGTATAGCCCCAAAGCTCAACTCCGTACGTCCATATAGGTCTAATCACAGTCAAGTAAATGAGTCTTTTGTAATTAATTGGGAGCTTTGAACGTTTGTCAAGTAAATGTCGAAGTAGTCTGTAACGACGAGCAGTTTCTTGTCGTTTTAGTCTTGTATGTGGATTCCAAGTAAGACGTTTGTCCAAGTGGAGTCCTAGGTAGCGGACCTGTTTAACAGGGATTAGTGGAATGTCATTCAAGGATATTGTAGGACAGGATGTCGTAGGTTTACGACGTTAAATTATTTAAATTGAAATTTAAAGTAGAGAAAAAGCAAGTGTTTAAAATGTCAATGTTTTCATTTAAACCAATAAACGGCATGCCCTAGCGACCAATGTGGTATAACAAAAAAATATTCTCCATTAACTTTTTTACAAGTACGATTTCGTCAAATTTTTGATCCAAGCCACACTTGATAGCTAGAACGTGTCAGACTAAGTGTAACGCCTTCCGTTCTCCAAAAACGTATCACTTTTGATCAACTAGGTCTTGGGTAAAACTGTTCCATGTTAAAAAGTGGAAGGCTAATACCTCAACGGAAATATATTTTACTATACAGAATTATAGTCTGACCCAAAAATGTAGTTGTTCCATGAGTTTTCATAATATAAGACATATGAGTGATATTATGTACAATTAAGAATAAAGATGGGGGAACTAATTACAGGTCATTAAAGAAGGAGAAGAGCTCGGTGAAGAAGGCGTAGATAAAGGAAGAAAGGAAGAGTGGAAGAGCTGGGAGGCTAAGTATGATGAACAGACAATAACGGAGGCCATCCATTCCTCCCGGTAATTTGGAGTGGAACAGGAACCGTTCGGGGCTGGGTGGAGGCTTCTTCACCATCTCTCTCCCTAGGATATCGACCTAGGCTTTGATGCTATATTTCAATAAAGGGAAGGGAATATTGTAAGGAAGAGAAAAAGAAACAGGATCCCTTATCCAATGTTCAATTTTATATTACGTAAATACACTAACTTTATTTAAAAAAAAATAAAAATAATAACAAAGAAAATAGCTATTTTCTTTCTTATTATTTTCTATACGTTATTTATGTTATTACGTTCAAAATATTATTAATGTTATCTGGGATAAAGTATGATTGAACCTTTTATTTATTTTACTTTTCCAAACTCCTTATATACAAAACAATCTTAAACCCTATTTGGATGCACCTTATTATGTAACTAATAAAACCCTACCTAATGAGCTAAAAATAATTCTTATCCTTGATCTCATTCCTTCAAAATTCTCGAAATTTGATCAAAATCTATCCAATCATCCCAATCCTCTGGCTCAATCCCTATCCAGTCTTAACCATACTTATAGACCTTTTGTAATATAAAGTTATATTGGAGTCCTGGTAATTACCAGCTTCTCCAGTCAGGTCCTCAGCAACTGTGGCTATAGCGTTCCCTCTCAGCCATTACTGGATTCTAACTATGATACAGCTGAGAGAGCAGCGCTGGGATCTCTACGGGTCTGGCCTTGAATCCCAATAAGTGGGGAATAGCCTCAATTCGGGGTTCTTCAGGCTGTGTATGTATTGTATATAGAGTATGAATGTATCATATTTCATTTTATTTTCGATAATTGTAAATAATTATTAGTTTTATTTTTATAAAGATTATTTGTTTTATTTTTATTTTGTATTATTATTAATTGTGTGTGTGTGTGTAGTTGTATATATGGAATGAATGAATACATTATTATCTCTGTTCCTATAGCACTTTACTGACGCAGATTGTACATTTATTGCAAAAAAAATATTACAAAAACTATTTATTTTAATATTTTAGTTTTTACTTTTTTTTTTTTTACATACCAGACTTAAAAGACAGTATTATAGGTAAACAAGCCGTTTCCTGCTCGCTTCTCCATGGGCGCGCCTCTTATCCATTCCGATCCTAATTTTACGTAACACAGGCATTGATGACCCTAGGATTTTATTCTATAATTCTCAATAAACTTTTCTGTTTTAAACAAGACAGATCGTCGTTTCCAACTATCCCAACATTTACTAGACAAGCATTCAAAGCTCCCAAGACTTATTTATATGACAGTAATTAGACCCATTTGGACATACGGGGTTGAGCTTTGGGGCTCCACTAAACTTTATAATTCTGCTCGTATCCGATTCATACAATCCGAAATCCTTCGTAAAATCCTGAATGCCCATTATTATGTCACAAAAACTAATCCATAAAGATCTTAATGTTCCAGATGTTGCTGATTTGACCCATTCATAGTAAACTCCATAACCACTCGAATCCTAACTAGCGTCACACTCAATTCCCTATAATCCTCCGAGATGTCTGAAAAGAAGATGGCCCAGGGATCTTCTAATGTAGAATTTTAATTGAAGTGCTACTAGTTAGTAGTTCTTTACATGTTATTGAAATGTCATTGTAACCATTTTCATCAAATTTACTTGTTGTATATAATATGTAGTTCCCAATGGAAGCCCAAGACTTCCATTGAAGTCCTATACTGGCCTGGGTGGGGAGGTCAAGATTAATTTCGTTGGTCCGCCACGAAATAAATTTTAACCCGCCCAGGTGGGATTTGAACCCACAACCTTCTGGTTACGAGACCTAGTATGTACAGTTGTAAAAACCAATAAATAATTTTTAAAAAAACAAGAAGATATTTTATAGTTAGATTATTCATTTATTTTTATTGTAAATATTTTTTAGCAAATGTTTTCTTCACAGGAATAAAATCCTGTTTATATATTATGTTTTAATATCTTATACTTCTAAACAATTTAATAATGTACAATCAATCAAACATCACGTTCTAGCTTTGATTTGAAAACGCATTCATGTTAAAAACATTTCAAATAAATACTTAATACTATTCAATTCCTAGATCTCATTTTAAACAGTAGAATTACCTGAGGGTCATAATTGAAATAAAAATGACTAAGCTTTAAAAAAAAAACGACAACAAATAAATAGGCTAATAATTTCTCTTCAATTTAAGCGATCAACTTTCAATATTAAACAAGGACCCATACCTCAAAGTTAGAAATACAGACTTTTGAAATATTAAAAAAAAAAAAAAAAAAAAAAAAAAAAGGCTTATCACAAGATAACTCAGGTACCTTTGTAACAACCATGTTGATCTGCACATAACATATGACATTGTTACATTCAGAATTTAAGGATAAAGGATCTCATGACAAACCCCACGAACGCAATAACAAGGTAAAAGTAGCAAGCTGATTATAAAGAACAAGTCCGATGAATTATTTTTATGAAGATTATTTATTTGATTTTTATTTTTTATTATTATTAGTTGTGTGTGTGTGTGTGTGTGTGTGTGTGTGTGTGTGTGTGTGTGTGTGTGTGTGTGTGTGTGCGCGCGCGTGCGTGTGTATTTGTATATATGGTATGAATGAATACATTTGTCTCTGTACCTATTGCCCTTTACTGAGGCAGATTGTACATTTATTTCAATAAAAAAAAAAAAAGAAGGATGAAAAGGGCTTTGTTGAATGATATCCTCGGAAAAACATAATCTTCTGTAATAAAAATAAACAAATAGAAATTTTGGAAAGAATTGTTTTGATTAATTTAATTCATTGGAACATGGTAAATGTCCACACAATTTCTTTCTTTCTTTATTTTTATCTTTGTTAATGCTTATTTATGACCTAATCTTTCTTTTATACAATTCTTCAAAGAATCTGACTCAGTGTTTTCGAATTATGATTCCTAAAAATAGGAGAACGAATATATAACTGATTAAAATATCAAAAATAAAATAATAGCCAGAATAAAAATCCTCCTACCTTAGGTAGTTAACCTATCATATAAAAACATCAGATGGATAGTACGTGATCGTTTCATTAGCTTATTGCACGATTTTAGTCTCGGTCTCAAAGAAGAAAAAATTTAATTCAAACAATAGAATAGAAAAGTAATTTTGAAGATGTAGGTAGTACAATTTATTATGTCGATGTTTCTGCCAAAAAAAAAGTGAACTTAAAAAAAAGTTAGTTACACCTGGTCTCAGACATAATAAAATGAAAAAAAAAATTAATGTAAAATAATAACATAACAATTATAATATATACAGAGATACTAATTAAATATATATAGATGAAAATAAGAGAATCCTCTACAAATGAAATGAAAAATATTTTTGCTACAATGCTCAGTGTTGTATACATAATAGAAGTACCTAAATGTTATATTTAGAGTATGAAAAAAAATTATGAGTGGAATCTAAATGACGCAAATAATTATTAATAGGGTTTTAGAAATGCAAGATCATAAATGTTTTAATTGAGTAGTTAGATTGTTAGCAAGTCACCTTTGATAAGAATGAGGTACTGGAAATAGAGGTATTTAAAATTTTCAGGGATTTTGGGATGCGATAATGAACTTAATAAATAAAACTTGTTATAAATATTATTATTTGATGAATGGAAAAAAAAAATGTAATTCAAAGAGAATCTGGTTAAAAGATTCCAACATGAAATGTCTAGACTTTTCTTTCAGAGATTTTAAAAATAACAACACACAAATATTCAATCTTATAAAGTAATTTTTTCCAAGGGTCCTGTCGGTGGGCAGCTACCGGATCATCTCTTTGAAATATTATGATAAGCCCTCCTTGGAAATTCGAAACCATTCCTGACCGATAAGATGGGCGTGAAAGAGGGTCGAGATAAAGAGGAATGAATATAAGATAATAAAAACAGAATAA
This sequence comes from Euschistus heros, assembly GCA_003667255.2. Lineage (NCBI taxonomy): Eukaryota > Metazoa > Arthropoda > Insecta > Hemiptera > Pentatomidae > Euschistus > Euschistus heros. The sequence continues at coordinate 178,503 of RCWM02000648.1, read as the reverse complement.
AAAATGGTGCAATAAGATAGCCGCTTAGAAAAAGATCTAAAAAAGTAATAAAAAGAAGATAAAACCTTAGACTGTGTATTTGAGTGCAAGATATTTTTTTGTTACTCGAGTGTATAATTTCCTTTTACGCTGGATTATACACGGTTCTTAATTTTTTTTTTTTTTTTTTTTTTTTTTTTTTTTTTTTTTTTTTTTTTTTTTTTTTTTTTTTTTTTTTTTTTTTTTTTTTTTTTTTTTTACCTCTGATGATAGGGTTTTGTGTATATAGATGTCTTAATACCTTTGTCGTAGGGCAATAACAATAATTAGAGTACGATATTAGCACTTTAAGCGTACTTTTAATAATTAATTACAATGGTCTTGTTCATAAAGAGGAGTTTAGGGTTTTACTATATAGTATTATAAGATATTTTCCAGTGATAAATATACATCAGTGTGGACTATATAATTGTTCAAATTTTTTTTTTCTTCTTTTATCATGGATTCGACATTCCAATGGTAGACGTTTTGTACTATTTGATAATTATATAATACAGTTTGCACAAGCATGCTAGGATTTAATAATTAAACTATTACATACTTAAATAAAAATATTTTTAGGTAGCCATTCGTTATCTGACTTTATGGTTTTATGTTATATTTATGCTGGATTTTAAGTAATTTTCTTGCCAAAGAATAGTAAAATTTGAAATATTCGTATACAACGAATTATAACTTAAATTTAGAGCATAGCCAACATCTGTACAGAATAACTGTTTTGTAGTTTTTCTATTATTATAATTTTATATAATGGGTAACGATTTTTGAAAACTGAAAAAAATCGTAAAAATGTTTATGAATCTTACCATATATGGTTATTTGATTTGAGATATCCAGTTATAGTTAAAATCAAGTATTTCGGGTATGAAAAATGTATTTGAACTAAGAAAACGACAAAAAACTGCCCGTCGTTACAGACTACTTCAACATTTACTAGAAAAACGTTCAAAGCTCCCAATTAATTACAAAAGACTCATATACATGACTGTGATTAGACCTATTTGGACGAACGGAATTGAGCTTTGGGGCTCAACTAAACCACCCAATTCATCTCGTATTCAATCCTTAGAATCCAAAATCTTTCGAAAAATCCTCAATGCTTCTTTGTCACCAATAAACTTATCCATAAAGATCTTAATGTTCTATATGTTGCTGATTTAGCCCACACCAGATGCCTATCATTTCATAGTAAGCTCCATAATCACTTAAATCCGTTAGTTTCTCAACTTGCTTCCCACTCCATTCCTGATAATCCTCCGAGGCGTCTGAAACGAAGATGGCCTTTAGACCTTCTAGTGTAGAATTTTTAATGAAGTGCTACTGCTGAGTAGTTCCTTTCAAGTTTTAACATGTTATTGTAATCGTCGTCAATACATTTATTACTTGATGTATATATTTTTTACAGTTGTAAATTTCATTAAATGTATTAAAAAAGAAAAAAAAGTAAGAATAGAGTGGATAATAAAAATACGATGAATGTTGTTTCCATTAACTTCTACCGAAACGTCCGAAAAGAGTCATTTGACCCGTGAGATAGGTGTAGTGTTAAATGATCATTGAAAATAATAAAAATAATTTTTGTCAAAATATTATCAGATTGTTGGGTAAGAAGTTCGCCAGTTAGTTTAAACAGGAAGTAGTTTAAGGGAAAAAACAAAACAATGATAAACCACTTTTTTTTTATTGTTATGTAATCTAATCTTTGAAACAATGTCACTCTAAACATTTTCCTTGCTTTACAGGGAGGTTAAAAGACATTTTGGTATTTTTCAAAATATTCTTCCAACTAGACTATACACCATTAGAGATACACATGGTCGTGTCGAAGGACCAATGCAATTAGGGGTGATGAATTATTTTCCATTTCTATTTGACTATTTTTATTCGAAAACTAGTTTTGAATTGTAAGCATTCATCATCAGTTCAAAAACCATTAAAAAAAACAAAAAATAAATAATTTATGTAACCTTATTAGACTATTAATGTTTAGTAAAACGTTTTATAGTTTCACTGCCTTCTTTAGTGTAGTAAAAATTAAAAAAAATTTATTATATAGCCAACAGGTCGTAAATGGCTAAGCATAATTTTAAATTTATTTTTTTCATTTGTTTCGTTGAGATGAGTTCATCCCACCTTGAGTTTTAATTGAGGGAATGTTGTTTTTCATGACCCATTTTCATTTAAGGATACCAGCTGAAGCCACGAGGTTTTAACTAAAGATGGACGTCTATAATTAATCTTTTATTTTTGCTGATCGTTCTAAATTAAGGCATTAATTTTTAAGATTAACATATTTCGACTATTATTGTGACGTTTACCGTTCAAAATGGAGTAGATCACTATGAAAAGACTTTTTATTTAATTCAATTATTTATTACTAAATTTTAATTACTAATTTGCTCATTATTATAATAATTTTAAATTTTAGTCATATAATTATAATCATATTTAGTTCACTGTGAAGAGACTCGTTATTATATAATTATTTTGACATGAGTATGTCTTTTGGCTAGGGGGCTATAATTTATTTTTAAACGCTCTACTTAGTTGGTGTTTATCGAATCGAAAATTTGGCGAATATCTTTTGGTATATAACATTTGTCTCTAGGATCGACCGTTTAGGAGCCATATTGGTTCGAATGAAAAATGTCAAGTTTTGCCTACATTTTCTAGGAGTTAGGGCTTTTTCTACACGCTCTTGTCAGCAGAGGGTGTTGCTCGGATCGAAATTTTGCCGAAAGTTTTCTCATTAGACATTTATTTGAGAATATTTTTTTCTTATTAAACGTTTGTCACTAAGACCTAATGTTAGGAGCTATATTGTTAAAATTAAAAAAAAAAAAAAAAAAAAAAAAAAAAAATTTTTAAACCATTTTTTCTCTCAACTTTGTATGTAATTATATCGAATAATCATCAATAGTTAATTTAATTTATGTAATTTTATCCTTATAATTCTAAAATCAACAGTAGTTTATAGACAGGCATATCTATAATTTTTTGTTTTTCCCAGTCAGGAAAAAATATGAAATGCATTGGTTTATTTTTTGGTATACTTTATCATAATTAAAAAAAAAATGTTATTTAATTATTTATATGAAATAATTATGTGAAATTATAGTATTATTACTATTTACAATATTGGCAGATTTTAATAGTTATTAAAGAAAACTGATTTATGGTCTAGATTAGAGAGAAAACAAAGCAATCCATTTACTTAGCTTTTGAAACTCGAGATTATAAATTATCTGTTTGCGATCAATGTACCTTATAATGATCGATAATTCAAGGTAAACAGTTTAAACTACTACACAGAAAATAACCGATTTACTGTAAAATATTAAGCCATTGCCATCTTTTGGCTAGTGCTAGAACTTACTACTGCTCCAACTATTGGACTATAAGTAACCCAAGCAGACAGACTGACATACGAAAAGGACGATATGGTGGGGACTGGCCCGTTATGGTTGATAATGGATGGAATGTGGGCCAGCCGCCACCCGCTACTGCCCTCCACATTAAAATATTAAGGTGTCACATCCTCCAGCAGTTCCTTGTCAACCATTTTTCGACACAAGAAGAAGTGAAGAGAATGTTCGATAACATTTCACTATAATGACCAAAACAAAATAAACCAAGGTATCATTATCAATTTAAACTGTGTGCTAAAATTTAATCTATCGAGATCACAAACTAAATAAGATCAATGAATAATTTTTATTGTAATTAAAACCGAACAGTCCTAAATATGTTTACATATCTAAACTTCTTTTGGCGCAACTCTTAATTTGTTCACCTTGCTACTACATGTTTCTGGACTTTCGTTCCATCTTCAGGCTTTTCATTTACTGTGGTTTATACATTGTCATACTGAATTAAGTTCAATAGACTAAGTGCTAATAAGGACCTATATTATGATAGTGGACAATGTGCATAAACCACTGCAAATGAGAAATATGAAGATGGGAATAACTTCCTGAAACATGTAGCAGCAAGCTAAATAAATAAATTAGGAGTTTCATAAAAAGTTTGAACTAAGAACCAAATTTCTTTCTGCGTAAATTGTAGTTACATATTTACATATAATGACACTTCATTTTTTTTTTTTTTTTTGATTTTTGTTTTGATAAAACGTTTATTTAATTTACTAATTTTTTTTATTTTATATTTCTATTTCTATAATTAGGTTTTTATATATATATATATATATATATATATATATATATATATATATATATATATATATATATAATATAAAAGCAAATATCACAAAAACGCATGTGTATCGTACCCTTAAAACCTGGTACGAAGTTTATAGTATTTGAAAAACCGCGGAATTTCAGCAAAATTTTCATTTTTTTCGCTTTTGTCTCGTAAAATATATTAAAATGTTTGAAATATTATATTTAAAATATAAAAGATCACAAAATTTGTGACAATTTAATCTTAACTGCAGCTCTGTAGATAATTCGGTTGCGGAGATACAGCTCTCCAAAAATGGTGATTTTTCACAAAATTTGAAATTTTTCAGTATCAGGCGAAGGTAATAATTGCTAAAATATCATCAGAAAATAATTTTACTAAGCTTTAATTTCATACCTAAACCTGAAGTCATGTTTTTTTTTTATTTTTCATAAATGGGAAGAAATTTGACAATCGGATTAGGAGGTGTGAACTAACGTAATACGTTACAAATTTACGTAATAAATATATGTGGTCTAAACGTAATCTGAAATACATAAGATTTCGAAGAACGAAGGTAATGAGAGATTAACTATAGTCAGTTAAAATATGTAAATATAGTTAGTAAAATGACAGTTAAAAAAAATTAGGTAAAAGACAACTGAAATTAATGAGGAGATAAGTTTGGTAGGTACTAGCCTAAAATATAAGAGGATATGATAGAAATTTAATTTAATATTATTTTTATTAATATTGCAAATATGATATACCAAGCAAAAATTACATATTTTAAGAGATATAAGTTAAACAATGAAAACAGTGCTAAAATTTCATGGTTTTTCGAGTACTACATAAATCGCACTAGAATTTGAGGGTTGCATACATGGATTTTAACTACTCTTGTAGGCTCTAGCAACGCATTGAAAAATGTTAGATGTATTCGATTTTGCGAAATTTAATAAATAAATAGGCTGGGCCAAAAAGGCTTTTAAATTATAAACTTTTTTTTATAAATATAATTTTTTTTCTCATATATATATATATATATATATATATATATATATATATATATATATATATATATATATATATATATATATATATATATATTATATATATTACATATTACAAATATAGTGTTTTGAAATTTCAAATGAATTATGAGTGTTCGGGTTTTAAGATGCTACTAGAAGTGTTATATTTAACCTTCCCCAATTCATCATAAGAGCATTAGCATAGAGCACACCCAAACAGCTTCACTTGATGATTTATTGCTAATTTCTTAATGGCTCTGTCCTGTCCTTCGTAATCTCGCCATCTTGTTAGGGGTATCGGTTTATGGAAACGTTGTTCTGTTATGGAAGTAAATAGAGATATATTCTTGACCTCTCGTGACATGACATTCCTAGCTATGGAAAGCCCTAAAGCCATACTTCAAACTTACACAACTGTTTTCGGTTACCCTGCTCTAAATCAAGTACAGATGTGACATTCCTTATTTCGTTGAGTTTGTGTTAATTTATATTTTTTCATTATTTCAGCATTGTAATTCTAGTTACTTTATGTTATATTACAATTGTATAAAATTACAATGATTAGATGTTTTTCTACAAAAAAAATCTAGTAATTTACTTAACTCAAAATTATTTAGTCAAGTGACGATGGAGGATAAGTCAAGCAAGAAATATTATCACCATTTTAAAAATTAAAATTAACCTTAGGACATTACCGATAGAATTCCGTTTTATCTTTTTATTATTTATGAAAAACAAACCTCATGTCTCCTAAGAATTGTCCGTAGTCTGTTAAAGATAACGTAAATGAGTCATTATTGTGTGTCATCAAATATAGAATGTTTTGTCTCCGTGAAATAGGAATTCAAAACAAAAAAAATCTTACTTGAAGGATATTCTAAACAAGTAAAATTGTCAAATTAGGTCAGTTTCTAGATCTAATTTCATTCGCTAGTTAGAATAGAAAAAATTTACTTACCAGTTTTTAATTTTAATCAATAAGACGGTATTGAAGTATGAAATTTAGCATTATTTCTTCAATATTATTTTCACGCATGACAGTAATTTTAAACCTGGTTAAAGTGGCATTGATTATTTTTTTGAAGAGTACGTAAAGTAGACATCCAATTTGGCAGAAATAATTTTATCGATCCATCCGGTAGGATTTAAATTTCAAACGATAAAAATATTTGACAGTTTTGCAAATCTCGTTTCTGACACTCAAGACTATACATTTTAATTAATATATTAGTGAAATTTATTATTATAAACCTTTCAAGAACTATGAAGATGTTGTATTTAATATTTGGCACAATTGGATTTAATAGTTTTATCATTGTGAACTCTGTTGCAGAATGTCCTCCATATATTTATAGCTTTTTTTATAACAATGGAATTGAAATTAAATAAATTTGATCATAAATTTCAAGCTCTATATAACACCGTACCTTACTCTATATAACCTCTCTTGAATGATGCTTGCCATCTATCGGTCGATTATCAAACTACACAGTGAATTTCATATTTATCTTTTTTTTTTGTGGCAATATAATTGAAAATATTTAAATTTTATTATTGCTAAACCTTCCTTGAACTATTTAGATGATGTGGTTAAAATTTGGTACAGATTGGTTTAGTAGTTTAGGTTAGTGATCAAAAACGCAAAATGGCTTACCATTTTATATAATAGTATAGATTATAAAAAGGAAAAGACATTTTTCGTTTGTGATTACTAATCGCGAAAACTACTGAAACAATCTGTACCTAATTTTATCTACATCATCCTCATAGTTTAAGGAAAGTTTAGCTATAATAAAATTCACAGATTTTCAATTAAATTGCTATTAAAAAAGCAATAAATATGTGGTGCGCAGTGAAGTTATAAAATCGACCGATATGTGGTTAGCGCCATTCTGCAACAGATTTTACAATGCTAAAAACTATTGAACCCATCTAAATAGAAGGTTTACTATAGAAAAGTTTACTATAATGATTAATAATAATATAATAAAATAATAATAATAATTTATAATAAAATATACAGTGATAAGTGGCAGAAACGAGATGCGTAACACTGCTATAAACTTTTATGGCTAGAAATTAAAATCCAACCATCTGAAATCGATACAAGTGTTTCTATCACAATAAAAATTAATGACTATTCAAAATATTAAATATTATTAATTGATATTGTGTGTAAAAATATGATTCATGGTCCTTTAGTAGTAAGCACAGATAATGCCGCTATCCGCAAGAGTTTCTTATTAGACTCAGTCCATCTGGACAACTAACTCAAACATTGATAATTAGAAATTGGATGTCCTTTTAGGTGATCTGCAACCACATAATTAATATTGGTAGAGAATTAATGTTATCGACTCCAGGAACTGACAAAATAATCTTTAATTGCATTCTTCAAAAGAAGATTTATCAGTTAAAATTATCTTAGTTGGTTACTCATGAGCGAAACCTATAAATAAATAAATATAAATTTATAGGTCGTATAAATTAGAATCGATAAATTAGAATCGATTTAAATATATTATGCAACTAAAAAAAGTTATATTTGTACTACAGGTATTTGTACTTATTTTACTAAAAAGTGAAATAAAAAAATAAATTCTTGTTCAAATACATGTTTATCCTAAGGATATCAACTAAATATGTGATAAACATGGCAATAGTTAGAAAGGAAAACATTTGAAGGCAATGACATTTCGGATTCCGCTCAGGAGTTACTACATCAGGTTTCCGAGCAAAATGTGTCAAGAACATACACTACGATAAATGGCAGCGGAAGAGGTAGGAGCGGTAAGAGGAGCTGCAGCGCTAATGAGAAAGGCACTCAATCAGCGGTTCGCAAGTTCCTCCATTGTTTATGCCTCCTATATCGACAAACAATGGCTACGCACTGTTTAAAAGCGTTTTCTCCCAAGCAATTAGCTTTCATAACACCTCACTGCCACCGGGCATCGGCAAATAGCAGGAGATAGCTTTAACGTGGGGAGGGAGGAGTATTGTGTCCGTTTGTAGAAGTGTCGAGCAAAGTTATATTGGGTATGTTGTTGACCGGTTGGAAAACTATTTTCAGTTGAGAGAATTTTCAATCTGTTATTGACTACAGGTTAATCGAAATGGCTTTTGAATTAAATTTTCTTATTCTGTTCTTCAATCCGAACCTATCCAATCTATTACAATTAGCCAGAGTTGGGCAAAATTTAATCATAACTATTTAACAACCGGAATCAATCCCCTAATTTAATAATTATTATATCTCTCAGTCATTATTTGACTAAAAGATTTAATCATTATTAAATTAGGTTATCGATTCCAACAAATTAGTTGTCTAATAGCTATGATTCAATTTTGCCTAAACCTGCTTTGTAGATAGATAGATAATAATTTTATTTATAAAAGAAAGTCCTTGCACAAATGTGAGTCTGGTACATTCTCAGACAATTCTAAATCTATTTACGCATGGGAAAGAATATATGCAAAAATACACTTATTATATATAAATACATGAATTAACATCAAAATAAATATAAGAAGGATTTTTCTCGGTTGTCCATTGAAGTCCACAAATGAACTGGTAAGTTTATACAGACTTGTATAGTAAACAAAAAATAAATACTGTTTTTCATATGGTTCGATATTGCACTGATATCATAAATAATGTTTATTTTATCAATATCAGTAATATTTAAAATGTTTTCAACATTGACAATGCCACAGGTGTCCATGAAACTAAATAAGCAGAGATACTACCACTTTTTTGTCTTCCCTTTTAGTACTTTTGTGTAATCCTGAATACTAATATGTCTCTGAATCTACGATTAAAAAAAAAAAAAAAAAAAAAAAAAAAAAAAAAAAAAAAAAAAAAAAATCTTTTATTTTTTCTATTTTTTATTTCATACATTTTTTTTTTATGTATTTTTATGAGTAAGTATACAGGATATTAGACTAGAAATACCCTTCTACACGTCGTTCGAGCACTTATTTGAAAAATTTGACTAATAAATCATTTATTTTATTTTTACATTTTAATATTGTTTGTTATCTAATAAATGCTAGGTTGCCAGAATATGGCGTTTTAATGATTATTATGCTTTTCCTCCAATTTTCTATATAAATTTAGGGTCCTAATTCCATTTAGAAAAAATTTAAATAAAATTGGAAAATGGTTCAACCTAATTGGAAAAATACTAAAAATATATTGAAAAGGATGGAATATAAAAGTAATAAATAATAACTGGATAAAATTAAATAAAAGTTGATTAAACATAACTACAATATTTTAAACTTCTTTGGACAATGTTTAAGTAAACTTGGAAAAGGTATATACAAATGAGATAGTAAAAAATTAATTCAAAATCCTTCCTTCGGTAGCCCTTCATCCGAAAAATATATAAATAAAAAAAATTATAATAAATATTAGTTATAGCGCCCTGTATGTAGGGAAGGGAGGACACGAGGAGGCGAAGTCTCTGGGGCGGATGGAGGAATAGTTTCGGACCAACGATCAAAAGCTTTATCTACTGACCCGGCATAATCTGTGGGAAGACACGTTTCAGGACAATGCTGCTCAATATATAATATCATACGAAAACATAATATTAATATTATTTTTGGTATCATAAGCTAATCAACAAACCATTTTTATTTTAGTTTAATAGGCTGACCATGTGCCTCTTTTTATTACTTAAATGTTCAATTTTAAAATTGAAGGTTTTGGTGGATATAGAGGTTATGTGACAAAACAATTTTGTTGAGTAATTTATGTTTAAATTTACTTTAGCAAGAATATAATACATAGATCCTTTATCTTCTTCATAACTCTTTTTTCAAGTTGTTTTGAAATATTCAGATTTTGTTACCTAACACTTCTGCAGAGCTAGAGAACAAGATTGTATTTTTTTAAAAATGTGACATAGCCCCTTCATCCATTGCAACGGCACAATTCATACTGTTAATTGCTTCAAAGAAATATTATAGTAAAATAAAAAAATACCTATACTAATATATCTTTGGGTATAAGTATTATGTTATCCCATTTATGTCCACTGTTGCGTATACGCAACATTAATTTGACAATTCTTTTTTAATCTTATAAGTTCAAATATTTTTCTATTTTATTACATCAGCTTATCATTTAAGGTTTGGAATTATTAAAAATAAATTTTGTGTTTTTTTAACCGATTAAAAATTATAGTATAATTGGTTTATTTTTCAAAGCTAATGAGTAGAAAGATTTAAATGTTAATTTCAGCCAAATAAGAGCTGCTAAAATTAAATTGCGTTAGCGATGTAATTTTAAATTACACCCAGATTGCATTAAAGCATACCATAAATTAAAAATTAAAAGTGTCTTAATAGGTGTCACCTTACCTATCTCTGAAAAAAAAAACAAATAAATATTCTACAGGCCAATATACTCGTAGCATAGGCGGATTTTTCAACACTTCCCGCCGCTATTATAAAAACAAAAAAATAATTTTTCTTTAGATTAAAGCACCCAAAAAAATTTCATTGGAAAAAATTCAAAACTTTTTCTAAATTCTATCGTCAGCCCAGAATGGGTTAGTAAAAATATAAATTGAATGTTGATGATTAAAACAAAACTTACTTCATTTAATCGAGCTATAGGAATGAGATTTAGCCAGACTCACCTAAAAAATAACAAAAGTAACATTAAAAATTATAAAAGTGGTTACTAATAGTATAATTTGTTTAGGTATTAAATATATATTTCTTGACTTTTGCTATTATGTTTAATACGTTTTTTGAGGTTCTGTTAGTAAATAAAAACGACTATTTTGACGACGTTTCGGGACTACATTATACTCATAATCACTCTAATGTTATAGGTGGATATTGCTATTGGTATCTACTACTACATATAACAATGAGTTTGAATTGTTATGTGTAGTAGTAGATACCAATAGCATATCCACAATAACATTGGCATGATTATGAGAACGATATAGTCTCGAAACGTCGCCAAAATAGTTGTTTTATTTATAGACTTAACCTCAAGAACCTTACTAAACATATATCTTCGGAAGATCGTTGGCCAAAGAGGTATCTCGGGTAGGGATGTTCATTTTGAACCTATTTAAGGTCACTTACCTATATACAAAGTCTTACAGGTTTTTTTAATGAATATTTTGAAAAAATGGCCAAAACCAAACATTTATGCCTTATAACTTCGTTGTTTACAGATATATCAACGCCATTTCTTTTTTTTTTTTGCTTTAATTACTAATACATTGTCCATGTAAAGTAGAAAAGATTTGATGCAAAAAAACAAATACGAAAAAACGGGAGATCGTTAAATCTTGTTAAAGGCAAACAAAAAATTAAGAAATTCAGGTTTAGTTCTAGTCTTAAAATAATTTGGATTTGGCTGTTGCGCTTACTTTTTTTTTTTTTTTTTTTTTTTTAAACCTAAACTAAAATCAAAAAAAAAATTCTTAATTTTTGTTTTGCTTTAACAAGATTTAACGAACTCCTGTTTTTGTTTTTTGCATCAAATCTTTTTTATTTTACATGGACAACGTATTAGTAATTACAGCAAAAAACAAAAAAGCGTTGATATATCAGTAAACAACGAAGTTATAAGGCATAAATGTTTGGTATTCACCATTTTTTCAAAAAATCCGTAAGACCTTGTATATAGGTAAGTGACCTTAAATAGGTTCAAAATGAACATCTCTACTCGAGATTACCTCTTTGGCCAACGATCTTCCGAACACCCTGCATATGGTTAGGTTTTTTCTTGACTATTCAAATTAAATGTTTAAGAGGGTTCTTGAGGTCCACTCAATAAAGCAACATCTGTTATGTGCATAGTGAAATTAATATGGATCATAATTTTTTATTAAGTTGCTTAAGTATAAAAAAATAATATTTCAAAGAATGTCACACCGCAACATCTCTAATTAAACAGCTTACATAAGTATAAATTGACTGTATATGGTCCAAATATATGTAATCTATGCACGAAAGTGTTAATGATTTTCATTGTTTATATGTTTTTAAAAATAGTTTTTGAAAAAAATAGAAGAAAAGTAATTCCCAATGCTTATTCTACTGATCCTTCAATACCATCATTCGGAACTTAAGTCATTAAAAAATCTTTGATTTATGGTTAGGCTACTATGATAGACAACAAAAAAAACTGAATACAGTTACCGATCTTAACTACAAATTACATTACTTTGTATTCTCAATAATAAAGCCGATTAATGTTGCATAATTAGGAAACTGCAATTAGCAGTTCTAGAACTTACCAGTCATTAAAAAGATTAAATAATCCGGTGCTTATACTCTAGCAGATAAAATATTCATAATCTAATATTGAACAAGTTTTGAAACATATTAATACTTAGGAAGAGCTTCGAAAGGCATTGATGAAAACGCAACCTACTCGCCTCAGTTCATCAGTAAATAAACTCAACTTTTATAATACCCTTTGAAAGTTTCTGAATAATTCCTAAGTGTACAATTGAAGTTGAAAACAGAATTTAACTTTTAATTTGATGAAACTCTAAATTACAACACTAATTTTCAATTGGAAGAGTAGATATTAAGTTAGCTTTATAGGACAGAGCTATTGAGCGGTCTCCGACAAAAGGCTAATGTCTGTTGTATTTAAATTATATAACTTCTCCCTCATTATACAAGTTTATAAGGTGTTCTTGAGCAGCTGGAAAAGTGAAAAAATACAATTTTCTAATATTATTAAGGAATTTCCCACAGGACTTAAAACTTAGTTGACCTGTTCTTAAAGGAAGAAACTTCAAGAGGTAATGAAGTGTTTTCATGAAATCCAATAAAAAGTAACAGTATAATTAGTCGTTTTAATGATCGAGGAAGAGGGAATATAAAACCGAATACCTAACCTGTCTTTATTTCTATAACTGCTAGAACACACTGGTTTTTTGCTAACTTTTTGCTCATTCGAATCCTGATGAACTTTAGAAATGTCTACAAAGAAGATGATCTCGAGACATTCATTTATAAAACTCTAATTTTATGTGTCACCAGTTGGTAGCTGCTATACAATACCCTCATGCTTACTGTATATATTATTTTTAATAGTTAAAAATTTATTTTTAATAAATAATTAAAAAAATAATTCATAATATTTTGCTGCTTGTCGTGAAGAAGTCAAATAATCCAGAAAACGAGTTAACTGTTAACCTTTAAAGCGGGTTTTTAATGCCTTCGTTATAAAAAATTGATTAAGTTGTGTTTCTAAATAAGGCCTCAATGTATTTATTTTGGCTGAAATGATATCTGTACTATTAGGGAAAAACTAGATAAGTTCATTTTTGTCTACAATAAGATAAATATTTTGAGCATACTCATTATTGGAGTCATACTCGTGTATAAGTAGGCAAGTTGTAATGGCAATGGTATCCTTTTATACAATTGGCATTACAACTTGCCTACTTTTACAAGATGTCTGGGACAGCAATACGGGTTGCCCAAAGTACTTATCTTATTGTGGACAAAAACGAACTTATCTGGTTTTTACCAAATGGTACAAATATTGTTAGATTACAGGATTTAGGAAAACGATTAAAATGTGTTTTTATTTATCTACTTTTTCTTGACAGCCAGGGATTTTTAAAGTTACACAAAGACATCGCTGAAAGTATTTGCCCAAAATAATCTTAACAATTTCAAAAGTTGTTCAAACAGTTATTAACACCCATCAAACTAGAAACAGGAAAAAAAAAATACCTATATCTGTTTTTATGTATGAAATTCAATTATTACGATTTTAAAAATTCTCTTTTACGAACTCACTACGTCATTTTTACCATTCATTAAACATAATACAATAAATTACAGCATGGAAAGCCTTAATTAGAAATTTATAAACGTTATTAATTATAAGTCGAAAGTATTTAAACAAACGATTATATACAAAAATCGAAGGTCACACTCATAGTACTAGCGTATTTTCACCATCACCAAGTCCATAAATCATTTTTCTCAAAAAATATAATTTATAGAGTGGGGATTTGTAACCGTCAAACTCCGAAGCTACCACGCCCTCTCGTTAAAAGCTACACAAAAAATACAGCACAACTTTAAACCTAATTGGTTTTTATAACGCTATATCAGCCGAGAATCGAACTTTGTTATTGGGTGCCTTTCGTTGGTCACATTCAGCCTCTATAAGGGTACCCTGAATTGGGGGAAAGATGACGATCGATCATGACCATCCAGAAATAGTAGAATCATACCAAAGTACTGAACACCAGATACTCTATGTATTTATATTTTTTTAAAACTATCCGAGATCTAATAGGTCTAAACTGAGAAGTTCAAATTATTAATTAATTAAAAATATACCCATCCAACAAGATATCTCATTTTCACGAGGCAGATAAATCCACGGATGAAAAATCGTTCAGAGCCATCGGATTCTACTCAAGATAACGAATTTCGTGTTGGCGATACGATTATATCTGAGAAAGAGGTCGCTACCAATACCAGAGTGTTAACCATGGCTCTTTACTTTTAGATTCTACATATCATCAGGAAAGTATCCTTTCATATAAGCTATAAACTAATTTAATTTACTTATAAATTATTAACGTCTAAAAACCAAAATAGAGCCCGTTTTTTTTGAACATAAAATAACTTGTTTTTTTAAAAGGAACTAAAGTACTACTCATGTTATTTACAGTCACCTGCTGCTTGATTTTTATTTTTCATTTCTTTTTCTTTACCAAACCGATGGTTAGTTTAGATATTTCATTTTTTAATACATTTTTTTAATAAATAAAATAAACCTGCAACATCGTACAGCTGTGTATTGGATAGAAAGTATACATACGGCTTGATTATGTTATTTAATCTTTTATTAATGTTGGGTCACAGAAAAATGAGACTATCTCAAATATGCTAAAAGTTGCGTGAAATTCGTTTTTTTTTTTTTTTTTTTTTTTTTTTTTTTTTTTTTTTTTTTTTTTTTTTTTTTTTTTTTTTTTTTTTTTTTTTTTTTTTTTTTTTTTTTTTTTATCTTTATTGGTTATAGTTTTGGATCAAAAATTAATTTCATTTAAATCTTTATCCAGAACTTAAAACTTATCGATTGACAGTAGGTTTTTTTGAAGTTAGAACGAATAAGTTATTGTCTAGTCTAACGTTCAATTTTATTCATGTAACTTGTTGCTTTGTTAAAACAAAAATGTAGAACGTTCACCACAATTGTCCTGGGGTCAATCACAAAATAAATTTTAGCCCTTCACAAATCCCCTTCCCCAACTAATCCTTCGCAGGCTTATCCAGCACGCTCAACGACAGCGCCTGGCATTTTAAGCAGAACCCCATAAGCATTGTCTGTTCATACAATATTTTTTTGTCAAAACTTTTATCAATGCTTCGAAGGATAAAGCTTAAATATAATCCATATAATGATTTAAATACATTTTGTTAACCTTGACCGTTTGTATGCTATTAATCTAGTAATAATATTTTCTGAGATGGATATAATAATAGGGCTGGAGTTATAGAGACCGCTCGGCTAGACAATAGATGGCGCTATTAAACAGTGTTTACTATTTAATTACTACCGGCACTCGTTAAGCGGCTACCTTTATTTCAAAGTGGCAGCATTGTGCCCCGGGGCGAGGCTACACAGCTGATTACATCCTTGAAATTGGGATCCTTCCTTGTCCAAGACAAAGGAGTCTCTGTCTTGTCTCCTAGGACAGATTGGGGCACTTAATATCCTTTTATCATGACTTCTTCTGTATTACCGGGTAGTATTCAGAACTTGTTGAAGAAGATGAGTTTGAGAAATATATTTGCAACATAAAAAATATATCATTTATTTATTGAAATTTAGGACAGTATGAAAATAAAATATTTCTAATGAATTTTCTTGATTCGAAACATAATGATATCAAAAAACGTAAAGAGTAACTACTAATTTCCTTTATAGATGACTAGCAGTATGTCCAGGAGTTAAAAGGGAAAAATACTAAGACGCAAGTGGATTCGGGTGGTTATGTAGTTCATAAGGAACGGATGGGAATCTGATTTGCGTCAAACCAGCAACATATTGGACGTAAGATCATTGTTGAGTTGTTCATCTGTAACATAGTAAGAAGCTTTAAAGATTTTCTAAAGAATTTTGGATGAGAGAAACTGGATATAGGAAGAGTATTATGGTAAAATTTAAATATAAATGAAATTTCACACTTAAATGATTCAATTATTCCAAAATAAATCGAGTCTCTCAGTAGAAAACGTAACCAATTATAGAGAAGAAGATGATCAGGGATGCAGTAAAAGAGGAACACCACGTCTTAGAAGAAATACGTGCCAATGTTTCGGCCTGCCTTGCAAGGCTTCTTCAGGGCCACCGAACCAAACTTGTGAGAAGGACGATGACCTGCAAGGCAGTTCGAAACGTTGGCACGTATTAAAGAATTTCTTTTTATACTTGGTGTTCCTCTTTGCCTGCATCCCTGATCATCTTATTCTCCATTCATCATACCAGTCAACTATACTTTTATCATTATGTAACCAATTATGTTACACTGCAATATTAAGTGCTATGATCTAGTAGTGAAATTAAGACCAAATCAAGTATAAGATTAAATTTAATCATTTAAATCTGTTAACCACCATCTCTAAGAATAAAATAAAGTATAATCCTTAATGGAGTTATAGAGAACCACCCCTAACCACCCCCAACACATTGACGGGTGTCGCCATCCTATTATCCAACAGCTTTTCAAGCTGGACTTAATTTAAGAATTGGTATCAACTGCAAAGGAGATATTTCTTTTCATAAATCCGATTGCAGGTTACCTTACCTAAAATAACTGTTGGTTTTTGTCGATAAAAGTACTAGAAAAAATACCACACCATTCTTCGTATCACTTGGTGTTCAATTTGGTCGAACCCTAGAAACATAAAGATCTAGAATCACAAAGATCCTATTTTTTTACACAGCAAGTTATACAAGAGAAGCGGGGTGCCTCTATTTAGCGATATTTTATTGGATCCATTCACCACTTGCATCAGTCATCAACTAGTATTGGATCCGTTCGCTTTGATCCTAGAAATGAACTGTTGCTTCAGTATCTAAGACGGTAGCTGTGTTCCAAATATTAAGCATAGTCCATGTTAGTTAATGCTTGGATGGGTGATCGGCTCTCACCTAGCAGTGAACATGTATTGTTTTAGCAATCGTGCAAGATCCAACAACCTACAGTACATCTCGGGCCGGCAGCATTATATCAAATATAAGCAGTTTGCATGGCTGTTATGTCCCAAGAACATAACTGAAGTGTAAGAACAGGACACTTACACCATATTCAGGTTTATATGGATGTATTATCAACAACAAAGATTAATATTTAGCAATGTGTTAAAATACAATGTTAGTCATTAATAACATGTATATAGAAACTCCAGATTCTCGAACGATACGGGGTCTTTAAGATTATGCTACCATTGATGTCTTAAAATGTACTGACCGCTCAGTCGTTTTTAGTTCCCAGGAAATCAGAGTTGTGCTGCAGTGGATTCCGTCTCACTGCGCTACAACCGGAAATGTGCAAGTCGAAAGAATTGTAAAACTAGGCTCTTTTCTATCTTAACCAAACCTTCCAGTAACTTTCGAGGGGTAGAAGAATGTCTCCATTGATTAAAACCTCCGTTAGGAATATTGTCAAGCAAGACTGGGAACTAAAACGTAAAAGAAAATGGTCTACTTTATCTTCGTGGAAGTGCCAAGAGAAGAATCAGTAACACTATTCCGAATGAGGATGACTACCTTCAAAGTAACCTATAATATGTAATACGAGTAAGAATAGTGGAGTATTTGCCTACTCTGCGTTCAAGGACAAATGAGTTTTTCCATCTAGACATCTGCCAAGCTCTTGAAAAAGTAAGATCTACAACATGAAATAATATTGACGTGTATTGGGCAGCTAGAAGTTTTATGGCTGAAATCGCCGGTGACAAAAGCATGATAAACAAAAAAAATCATATACCTACTTCTACACAAAATAAACATTACGTAAATCGCGTAATGTGTTGGTACAAATGTGATATTTAAATAAAGTTCAAATGTGAATTCATAATGCTCAGTAATAAAACATGGATAAGAGGTTCAGCTTTATTTACGGCCATGCGTTCTGCCTTTCTCTTGCAAGCGTAGGAGCACAAAACTAGCTATAAGTAGGTAAATAATTCTTAAGCATTGCCAGCTTAGTGTAAAGTACACGAGATGTACTCCGACAATGCTTGGTACCGAGAAGAAAATATAAAACAGCGATGCAACTGTAAAAGTGTCAAATATAAAATCGAATTATCGTAGAAAGTGATTTTCCTTCTACGTAAACAAACAATAGGAATCAAAGGTTAAAGGTAGAGACAAGGAATGCTGTCAGTTCCCTGAAATCCGCCAGTCTTGAAGAATTAGCATGAAGAAGAGGGATGAATCTGGGCCCTGAAGGAGAAAGCTTGGGGTAACTTTCCTCTGGACTGTGATGGACAGCCTCTTCAGGAAGCCGCTATCAGGAGCCGCTCGCTCCTCCAATGGCTATCGGTTCCGCCAACCCTATTGTACGTCCCGGCTGGCAGCTGAGGGCGGGCGAGCAACATAATGCAATCTGAATGTTGCATCACTTATGCATGATTCCGCTTAGTATTTTCATTTTTGACATAACTCATATCTGGGATTTATTTTAATGATAGCAGGAAATTTAAATTATAGTAATTTTTTCATGAATAATTAAAAAATAAAAAATAAACGAGACAAAAGAAAAGAAACTGCACGTCGTTTTATACTATTCCAACATTTACTAGAAAAACGTACAAAGCTCCCAATTAATTAAAAAATACAGTAATATTTACATAACAGTAATTAGACCCATTTGGGCATGCGGTGTTGAGCCGCTGAACCTTCCTAATCTTTTCGTATCCAATCTTATAAACCTTCGTAAAATCCTGAATCCCTATTATTTAACAAACAAACTTATGCATAAAGATATTAATGTTCCATATATGCTGATTTGACCCAAACCAGATATTTACCCTTTCACAGTCAACTCCATTCCCACTCGAATCCACTAGTATCCAAACTTTCATAAAACTCTATCCTCAATGCTCCTTACTGTTTCACAATTTACAAAAAACTTTCCTATAAAGATCTTAATGTTCCATATGTCACTGATTTGGATTATGCAGATGCCTATGCTTTTATAGTAAACTCCGTACCCACTCAATACCACTAGTCTCCTAACTCACTCAATTTCCCGATAACCCTCCGAGGTGTCTGAAAAGAAGATGACCTAGAAACCTGCTAATGTAGAACTTTTATTGAAGTGCTACAACTGAGTAGTTCTTTACATGTTATTAACATGTCATTCATTGGGATTCTTTATAATTACATGAAAACATCATGTTACTTTCAAAATCGGAAACATGGATACTCACTTTCAATTTACAATTAATCGAAAAAAAAATGCTTTCATGAAATTATAAAAAGAAAATATTTAATTTCCAATAATAATATAGACAGTTAATATATAATGAAAAAAGGTATAGATAATTTTTTCAGGTATTGAAATTGCAATGTTCCGAATCATTAATAGATAGGATCCTTCATGATTACATAATTATTTAAAAGTTTAAAATTTCAATAATCTCTATGTAATAAGGCTATTAAAATTTATTATGTGGTCCAAATTACTGATGTTTTCTTCTTTCTTACGTTTGATAAATTTAAAATAATAAAAACCAGGAGTAATAATTTCTGCGGGAAGAACTACTGGTGACTTTTCTGGTGAAGTGTAAGAGTGAGTCAATGTTTCGGAAAATTACAGATTCCAAGCCTTGGAGGTAGGGGTTTAACTTCCACTGTACTTGAAGACAATCTTGCAGCTTTCCTTAATTATTAACAGAAAGTTAAAGAACAAATACTCGACTGCTAAATGTCAAAGAATGTATAAAACAACACACTAAATAAAATGATAATAAATTTTTTTAATGAATTGATTCTATCCAAGAACATTGAATTTGGTATTAATTTTTAATTACATATGTTAATATTATATTTTAAAATTAACCTTCTAATGGTAATTTAAATGAACTAAAAATTTAAGCATTATCTTAATCTACTACCAATTCATTGTTGTACACTAAATTCAAGTAGTTGACGCTCCACCAGACCATCCAATTGGTCTCGTATCCAATCCTTACAATTTCAAAATCCTTTGAAAAATTCTAAATACTCCTTATTTTGTCACAAACAAACTTGTCTATAAAGGTTTTATACATAGCCCAAACCAAATAGGTACCCTTTCATAGTAAACTCCATAACCATTATGGATCCATAGTATCACAACTTGTTTCAAATTCTATTCCAGATAACCCTCCGAGGTGTCTGAAAAGAAGATGGTCTCGGGACCTTCTAATACAATACTTTATTTTATACAACTTAAGCGCAACCATTGGCTGGTTGCTTTTTAAGAAATTTACAAGCCATTTTTAGCATTTTCATCACTCTGATGTATCTTATTTTACATTGTATACAGTTGCAAATTTTAATAAAAAGCTTTTAAAAAATATAAAATTAAAATTCAATAGAGGTAGTTCAATTAAACTTTTTCACGATTTATAAAAAAAAAAATCTCAAGGTGGTAAAATAATTATTGAAATAATTCAAGAAGAAGGTCAAGTACAAAATTCATAAGGAATCCTGAACTAATAAATGGAACTTAAACATGCACTAAAAGGTCATTCCCAACACTTTTCGGAAGCAAGGTTACATTTCTAAAAGGTTATAACCGTTTTAAGTTTCTTGATTTCTGATGATAAATTCTTCATATAACGGCTATTTGAAATTGAATTGATATTGATAATTTTTGTATTTTATTTCTTATATTATATTTATTTCAGTTAAATAATAAATCAATTATTTAGTTCCATCACAGCTATTATAATAGAATCCATCCATCATCTATGATTAAGAAAACATAAATAAATAAAATACTTATTTATAGTACTATTATAATTTTTATTTAAATTATTCATTGATATTTACAACTGTATACAATATATACAAGTAAATGTGATATAAGTAATTAAAATGGCATTTCAATAACTTGTAAGGACTAAATAATACTCGTAGAACTTCAAAAAAAATTTATACTAGAAGGTCTCTAGAAGGTTTTAGATATATAATTTAAAATAAAATATGAATAAAATTTTTATTAATTTTTGTAACACTTCAAATAAAACTAATTAATAATATTAATAATGTTCTTGACATTAAGAAATGTAATTTCATCAGCATGGATATAACGTGGAACTAGTCTACTAATTATTTTCAAAAGGACAGTATTTTGTATATTTCTTTTATTTTATTTTTTTCAAACTGTAACAACAGTTTTATTTATTTAAAAAAAAAAAAAAAAAAAAAAAATCCAGCAAACGTGATTATAACGTTCATTACAGAATGTCAATTCTTGTGAAGCAACTATGTACTTACGGGTTATACTTCAATAGAAGTTCTATATTAGAAGGTCACGAGGCCATCTTCTTTTCAGACGGCTCGGAGGGTTATCAAGAATGCAGTGTATAACAAGTTATGGATTTGAGCGGTTATAGAGTTTACTATAAAAGGGTTGCCCTAAATCAGTAACATATGGAACTCTAAGATCTTTATGGATAAGTTGATTTATGACAAAGTAAGGGAATTCAGGATTTTTTTAAAATGATTTTTAATTGCTAGGATTAGATAGAAGATGAATTGGATGTTGTAACACATCTAAATTCTTAATGGCATCTAAGTACCTTATTCAAGTTATTCTGTAAGTTCGTATAGCCATTTTTTTGACGCAAGTACATAAAAAAAAAGAAAAGTTAATTACCGTAATAACATTGTTTTATGAAAAAATACAACTAACCATTAACATAAATGTTAATAACTACTGTTTCATTCCTTATTATTGAAAAAAACATGTTAAAAATGGAAGGACTTTTAACAAGTACTGTATGCGAGTGACAGAAAGAAAAATACGCACCTCTGCGAGCACTAACCTTACAGAAATGGAAATATTCATAAAAAAGAATAATTACTTTTAACTTTAGGAAAAAAAAAATTTCTTTTGTAGCAATCTACGCGAAAATTACTTCCCTATCATAAATGGATCTAAACTATTTTTTACATAGTTATCAGATTACTTTTTCAAGAAAACAAAAAACAAATTGCCATTTAATGCATCGTAATCAATAAAGGATAAATGAGGTATGACCTAAGGGTTGAAACGACAGGTTTTCCAAATTGCGTCATTGCGACTAACCCTGGAGTGGAATTTCTCGATTGATTGCACCATAAACCGCCTATGGTTCCAGTGACTCGATCGTAGATCGTAACCAGCTCGCTAGCAGTTGGTACACGCCAATGACAGGCGGAACAGCATTAAAACCGCCGAGAAGTTGCCGTCTTTGCGGAGGGCGCTGTCAACGAGTTGGGCTTGTTATGTCGTCAAGCTATTATAGCCGTCCTCATTAAACTCCAGCCGTATTTTACCTTATTAAAGGAGTAAGTAAATTAATGTAAATAAATTTAATTGCTGCAGTTACAAGTCACAACGAGCATGGCTGTGGTTCTAATCGGTAATGAAAACCGAGACGTAAAAGCTTAATGTCCTGACTTTTTATGCAGAAATAGAAATCCTGATTGAGATGTATAGAATACTTTTTTGTATTTGGAACCTTTGGAACCTTCTTCCCAAAGCGATAAAATATTTTGAAATTAAATTAAATCTTTATTCTGGGACAACTGTTCCATAGGAATAATACCAAGTTACAAATTATGATAATATTGTTTGGCAATGACAATTTAAAATAATAATCTTCAATTAAAAAAATATATATATAAACACTCTCACAAACTCATATATATAATAATAAACAAAACAGATATAATAAAACCCTTATTATATTTAGATTTCTTATATACTCGGAAGATTGAAGATTGAAGAGATGAATATATAAATGTTATTGAAACGAGTTTATAAAAGAGAATCACCTGATGGAGATTGGTAATAAATTTCAAAATAAGAATGCTCAGAACATAGATGACTTTTTGAATCAAGTTTCTGCGAGAAACGATTAGAAATCGGAAGCCAGATAGAGGAACGCACCGTAAGTAGTTCATGAATGTAGGTAGTTTTTGGATCAGCAGGAGATATGAGAACGTCTGGTGATCCCGAAAAAAAATCTTATAAAACAATTCATTAATCTCTAAACTTTCATCTCGAGCTCACCAGACAACCCTTTATATACTAAAAAGTAGGGTATAACGTAGAATGTTACAAGGATTTGGCGGGTACTCCTTGCGAATAAATTTTTAAATCTTATTAACTGTTTAAGAATAGAGATCAATTTTCTAGTGACATCATTTCAAGATTTTAAAGTTTCAGGATTTAAAATATTTTAAAGCAAAATTAGAACTCTTGCGGCAGTGTTTAAACAATGATATTTTTTTTAAACAATAATATCTTTTTCTACATTTTAATATTCATTGGAGAGATTTTACTCTGTTTAAAGATAATCGAGTTACTAAGTCGCAACGTTAGTCCACCTTCCCTAAGGAAACGCATTATCAGACGATTAATATAAATTTCAAGCAACAGAACAAATTCCTCACATAACTCAACGGAGGTTGAAAAGGAGGTGGATGAGGGATCTTCTATTCTAATCCTTAATAATTTAGTTTCACGCCTGGAGATCGTACCACTGGGTGCTGACTCCCTCATGCCTGATCATGTCTGTTGTTTCAATGTAACTTCACATTCACTGGTTGTCCATTGTGTACAGTTGTGAATAAAGTTATTATGTTAAAAAAAAAATATATATATCAATTTCGATCAATATACCATAGCTGCGAAGGTATTGAATTTTTAGGTGAACATCTCTTATTTACAGCACATAATCAGCAAAGATTTTTTGAAATAATTGAATTATTAAAATTTAGAATGAAAAAATGCTCTTAAATCTATAATTTATTAATGAAAAATTTAAATTTTAGTTTAGTACTATTTTTTTTCAGATACATTATTTCAAAATAAAAGGTATTATTATAATAAGGTTAACCTATCAGTTATAGGGAAGGTAAAACACTTCCCATTAGAAATGAGTCAAGTACGCTGCATATATTAAAATAGTAATACAAACTAGAGAGAAAACAATAATGGTAATAATAACCATATTACATTAATGACAATAATTGGGTAAATAACTATTGAATATATCACTGTTATTTATTTTCTTTAATGCTCATATCTACTTTAACAAGGTTAAGTATTATAGTCTGTGTGAAAACTTTTTGTCAATCTTTTTCCCAATCAGGAAGAAAGTGAATTTTTTATAGTTAATGATACTGTTTAAAGATTAAATTAATGATGCAGTTCTGTAATTTTAAATTGACATTAGCAGTTTCAACTATAGATATATTAACTGTTTTGTCCGCTACAGATATGATGACTATTAAATCACTACAAATAATCTAAAAATGAATTTATAGATTTAAAAAACAAGTCGCAAATGTCAAGGAAAAAGTTTGATTAACGTCGAACATAACTAACGCAGAGTAGATAAGATCACATGAGGAAGTAATCAGATATAAATAGTTAATAACTTATTATTTAAACCAAAGGACAAGGGAATAGGAAAAATTTAGTAGAACAAATATTTGCGGACGAAGGAGTATGAAAGTCTTGATATTGATAACAGAAGAGAAAAATAATAGCAGGATACAAAAATAAAGTTTTCTCTGAATGGGAAAAACAATCACGGTTATGTCTATTGATAATCTAATGCTTCTGATAAGTCGAAACTGTCGGTAAATTTTTGGTCTGAGCAACATTAACAGAGCTGGAGAGTGTCAAAAAAGCCCCATTACTAAAAAATGTAGGCAAAACACTACTTTTTCATTGAAACCAATATAGCTACTAAACGGTAGGTCCCAGCGACAAAAGTTGTAACACTGAAAATAATCTCCATTAAATTTCTGATTAGGAAACTGTCGGAAATTTTTCGATCTGTGCAAACACTAACACAGCTAGAGCGTAAATAATATAGTCTAAAAAAAATTCATATAGTTACCTAGCCAATTAGTACATAGCGATGTACGTACATATAAATTTAGGCAGTATGTCGAGCCCATAGTATATCAAGCAGGTAAAATGTATTAGCAAAGATATGGGGATATTTATTAAAATAACATTTTAATTTTCAACTAATCGAGATAATCAGGTTACATCCTCATTGATTGTGCAGTTGAGGCCGCTGCTGTTGATTGCAAAACAAGGCTATTAGTTCCCATTGCGACCCATTAACGTCGTTAATAAATCAACGCGAAATTCTCCAGGGCTCTCTCTAAATCGGAATGAGAACCGTAGCAAATAGGGAAGGAGGCCAAGGTTTCTAAGGATGGAATTTCTTGGATAATGTATCTTCAATTGGGGAAACTGGCGGTAAACAGACATCGTTTTCCGACCGCATGGAGGTTAATGACAGGCTTGGATCCGAGGAGTCCTAAGTGCATAAGTGTTTTTTTTGCTAATTTCCTGTGGCTCAGACCGAAAAAAAGACGAACAGTTAGTTTTGATTATTTATATAAAAGATAAAATAATTCTGTTGATAAAGACCTATTGCTTAATTCAAAGACAAACTAATTTTAATAGATAATAAAATGTTTGCAACTCCTAAAGTATTTTTTTATTGAAATTTACAGTAGTGAAAATTACATACACCAAGCAAATGTGTTAGAGATTACAATAACATTTCAAAACTTGAAAACAACTACTCATGAAAAAGTGCTACAATAAAAATTCTACACTGGCCATCTTCTTTTTAGACGTCTCCAAGCATTATCAGGAGTGGAGTGAGAAGCAAGTTGAGAATAGTGGATTTGAGAGGTTATGAAGTTGACTATAAAAGGACACGTATCTGGTTTGGGATAAATCAGCAACACATGGGACATTAAGATCTTTATAGATAAGTTTATTTGTAACAAATTAAGGAGCATTGAGAGTTTTTCTAAGGATTTTTGATTGTAAGGATTGGATACGAAAAGAATTAGGTTTACTTGAGCTCCAACGCTCAACTCCATATGTCCAAATAGGTCTGATAACTGTCAAATAAATGTGTTTTTTGTAGTAAATTGGAAGGTTTGAACGTCAGTCTAGTAAATGTTGAAGAAGTCGAAAACGACGAGCAGTTTTCTGTCGTTTTAGTCTTGAATGTGGTTCTAAAGTATTTATAAAAAATTAATTTAAATGTTAACAATTATAAAAATGAAGTAGCTGGAACAAATAAATTGTATTTATCTACTATGCCTAAAAAATTCATAACAATGGAAATGTTTAGGTTTGAATATGACTTAAAAAAAGCCTTTTTGGACATAACTATATAGGCATTTCTTTCTTGGTTTGAGGTCCTTAGTACAAAGTTCATAGTTACAAGTTTGTTATATCTATATTAAAAGTTATACATTAACTTTTCTAATATCTAACTTCTATTAGAAATAGAAAATTAAGTTATTTACACTAATATAATAATTTGTTTGCATAGATATGATTAAGCCAGGGTGTATCCACCAATTGAATTTACAACAGCCTACTTGCTGAACATGTAAAATGTTTTGCAAAACATATACATTTAGCGTATTGGCGTGGGTATTTTACGGAATCGAGTCAAAATTTCATATTCAAGGTCTGATTGTATATTAAATCAGCTTTGAGATGGAAATAAGAAATTATGGATCGGACAAATAGTGTCGGAGTTATAGCGAAAAATGTGCCAAACAAAAATTCGATTTCACAGCAGTACGCCTTTTTTTTTAGCGTGCTGGCATCGGTACTTTAGGGGACTTGATAAAAATTTCATATAGGAGGCCTAATAGTACATTTAACCAGCTTTCATATGAAAAAAGAAAACTATGGATCGAACCAATAATTTCAGAATTATTGCGAAGCTATATGTGTTTTCGCGGAGAAATGCTTTAAAAAGTGTTTTAGTGCATCAGTTTTGAAAATGCACCATTTACTAGACAAACGATCAAAGCTCCCAATTCATTACAAAAGACTTATTTACATGACTGTGATTAGACCTATTTGGACTTACGGAGTTGGGCTTTGGGGCTCTACTAAACCATCCAATTCATCTGGTGTGCAATCCTTACAGTCCAAAATCCTTTGAAAAATCCTCAATCCTCCTTACTTTGTCACCAATAAGCATTTCCATAAATATCTCAATGTTAGTTATGTTGATGATATATAGCCCAAACCTATCCTTTTATAGTAAACTCGGAAAAAACACTAATCCACTAGTATCTCAACTTGCTTTTTACTCTATTCCCGATAATCCTCCGATGCGTCTGAAAAGGAGATGGACTAGAGATCTTCTAGTGTACAATATTTATTTAAGTTATACTGATGAGTAGTTCTTTTCAAGTTTTGACATGTTATTGTAATCGATATAAGCTCATTTACTTAATGCATATATTTGTACAGTTATAAATTTCAATAAATTGATATAAAAAAAAAATAAAAAACTATGAAAAACTTGTTTAATTGGAATCTCCTGTTAATCTGACCTTCCCGCCCTACTCCTTGGTCCCTTTGGGGACGAATTAATGAAGTTATACCCTATTTTCTTTTGTTAATGTGGTTGTGTTATTGTAATAAAAATACCAATTTTCCGGTGATGTAAACTACTTTATAAATATTTTCTATGTAAATACTATGGATATTAACCGAAGATGGTTGATGCCGTGACGGAGGAAGATCGGTGGCAGCCAATAGCCCAGAGCAGCCTAATGAACGGCTTCTGGTTGGGATGCACGCTGACGTCGGACGTGCTCTGAATGACCGGAAGCCCATGGAAATAAGCTCTCTTTTAGGGCCAGTCTTCCACGAGAGTCTGTCTCCTTATAAATGAATGTAGCTTTTCGATTCTTCTTTTTGGTAATAGCTTCAAGAAATTGTGTAAATTCACAACTAAACGTTATGCGATTTGTGCGGCATTATATTACATTATGATGCATTGTGAGGATGAAAATTTTGTAATATGCACGGGCTCCATATCTGCTCTAATAGTACTTAAAATATTTATACTAAATACCACCTTGTAAAGAAAGGCAAAGTTTAAGGTTCTTGATGTTCAATCAATAAAATAACAACTTAACTTTTTCGTCGTTTCGAATTTAAAAATCAAGTAATACACAAAATTTGGAAATCAGACGTCCTAAATCTCAATAAATGTTATTCCAATTTAATACATTCACACTAATAATATACATTTATATAAATATACATCATAAAAAACATTTATCCATTTATATATTACACAGAAATACGGAAATCCCTCATAGCTATACCTAGGAATACCAAAAGTTTGGAAATTCCCATCCCAATGTTATAATTTAATAGTAGATAACAATAGCATATCCACCAGTAGCATGGTAAGAACAGTGGAAACTCGTTATTTTTTCACTGGATAATTCGTCTTTATCTGTAATTCGTCAGGTTTTTTTTTTTTTTTTTTTTTTTTTTTTTTTTTTTTTTTTTTTTTTTTTTTTTTTTTTTTTTTTTTTTTTTTTTTAATTTGAACTATTAATAACAACATTAAATACGTATGCAATTCATTTTCCCCCTTTGCTACTTATTTAATCTTTAAACCACCTCATTTGCTTTGTCACTAAAAAATACACCTGTATTTATACATTTTGTAAATAATTTGATAGAAAAAAAAACAGAACAAGCCCGGAGCCGATCCTTTAGTATCGATAGATTGTATCATCGGTTAAGACTCTACTATGTAAAACTTCATCTGAGAAAAAACTTCTTTCTCTGGCTTCATCTCTCTAACTGCCAGTTCATATCCAGACATTGGCTAGTTCGGTTCTCCGCCGTTTTCCTTGTAAAATTTCCGTTCAAATTTAGAGTGCATTTACGAGATGGCTTCCAAATGACCAGTCAATTATAAACCTCTGGATTTACTAATGAAAAATGAAATACTGCAACGACTTAGAAAAGGTAAAAGTGCGAGTAAACTCTCGGAAATTTTATAAAATACCCTGGACTACTGTAATGATATAAAAAAAAAAAAAAGAAAAAAAAAAGGAGATAAAATTGAAAACTTCATGGCTCAAATGGAAGTCGCAGACGGCGATGTAACCTAGAGGATTCGACTTACTTCCGCTGCAAACACACAGTTGGATGAGGCGATGTTCCTTTGGTTCGTAAAACAAAGAAGTTTAGGTGTACTGCTTAGTGGACCAATTTTTATACAAAAAGTTTTTGAAATGAATGTGAAATTAAAAAAAATCCCCAAGTCAAAGCATTGGGTGGCTCGGAAAATTTAAGCAGCGATATAGTATTTGGCAGCTGTCTTTTCAAGCTAACAGGGAAATGTCAAAGAGTAATAGTATTCAAAATGTATTCTTTGTTTATGTAAAAAAGTATTTTAAATCAAAATACGTATGTCGGTTTTTTTTTTTTTTTTTTTTTTTTTTTTTTTTTTTTCAATTTTATACATGTACGTACGTTTTTGTATATGACTTCATTTTTTTTTAAATGTGTGTGTTCCAAGGTTTTTGAGTTTTTTGTCATTTTCACTCATGTCCAAAGTTTAAAGTGTTCATCTGGTCGTTTTTACATTCAATAAATTGAAAACAAACTACAATTATATAATTTAAAATTTTTTTTTTTTTGTTACTTTACCAGCTAAATTCTGTAATTCGTCACCTCCCCTCCCCGACTCATGACGAATTATCGAGTTTCTACTGTACTTTCATATTCCTCCAAACTTAAAACAACCTTCTACTTCCAAATTTAGCAATATTATTTGTGAGTTATCTTCTCATTTTATATATTTACTCCAATAGACATGGATTACCTTCGGCATTGTGAGGGCAGGGTGAAATTAATATTTTTGCTATTTGTTTCCTGAACTCAGTCAATTTGGGTATTCATTACAGCTTTCGTACAGCGGCACACGTTCAGAGATAAGAATAAATCAAAAGATCATAAAAAAACACTTTATACGCGATCATAGCCGATATTATCTATAAATCCGCAGCTTAGCAGCTCTATTAGGCGAGGGGGAAGGGAGTAATGCAGCATTTCTAGGCGTATTACGGTGACGGCGTTAAATTACAAAGGACATTTCCAATATAAATGTAGCAGATAATCCCTACAGTATATCAGAATTAGAAAATAACTTTCCAATAAATGGGCAAGAGAAATGAGAAGCCAAGCCATGAGACCTCGTTAGGTGCAGTGTAGGTGTGCGACCCCCCCTCCCGCAATTTATTCGCCAGGTCTGTAACTGAGTGCTAAGCTGAATATATTCCCCACGATAGAATTCTCCCCGCTACAACATTAATGCCCTTACTATTTCAAGATTGTATTAAAACCTAAGTAATCGGTCTAAGTCTTATTAATTCACCATAACAGTGAATATTACACCGTTACAATAATACAGTAAAACTATCCGATAAGGGACTAAGGGGTAGGGCGGAACGGCCAAAAGGTCGGATTAACCGGAGATATAAATGAAACACATGTCCTTCATAGTTAAGAGCGTATCATAATTATATTTAACGTTGTATATTAGCATTTTAAAAAAGTAATGGAAATAGAAAAGTAAGTTATATAGACCAAAAGACTAATATGTTTCATAGAAAAGTTTAGAGTATAGTATAGTATTTTTTTTTGTTTAACTTTATTGTGATTCACACCTATCTTTAAAGGAAGACAACTAGCGAATATAATGAAAAAAAAAAGTATAATAAATAAGGCAGGTGACAATCATGACTAGAAGAAACACCAAGTAGATAGTGGAGATTTTCGCCTAGTAAAATGGTCTATTAGAAGAGTGAGTCAACAGTAGGCACAATATCAACATTAACGGAAGCCAGACTATTGAAACAACTATTTGACTGCTTTTGGAAGAATAAAACTAAAAACAATTGGTTCAAATACCTAGGCTCCATGATAACTCCGAACAACGACTTGACCCTAGGAGTGACGCAGAGACTTACTGCGGCAAATAGATGCTACTATGGTTTATTAAAATACCTTAAAAGTTGTTCCCTACCTAGAAGCACCAAAATTCTCCTATATAAAACCCTTATAAGTCTAGTCCTGACAAATGGGTCAGAAACATGGAAAACAACGAAGGCCACAAAACGGATATTATTGGTGTTTGACTAGGCGTAGGGATGTGGCGGCCCCATCGCCCGGTATTCTAATATACCGCAATCAGCCACTGGCCCTCCAGGTTGGAGGAACACCTACACTGACGATCACACAGTACACTGGTACAGCACGCAATCTCACGAAGGTCATCTTCAGTACACACCCTAGGATTACCTTTCCTAGGAAGCCTTCCCGGATGGGAGAGCAGGTCTGGAGGCTCTGAAAAGGCAGCCCCTTTACCAGACTCGGATGCTGTGGGCTAATCACCCACACATCCTAAAATAAAACTGATTACGAAACCTCAAAGAAAACAGAATAATAACACCGGATTGATAAACGGCAATAGACCCAGGAAACGTAACAAGGACTTAACGATTGGATTCTGGAACGTTTTATCCCTATACAGACTCGGAGGACTTCAAGCCCTCCTTAATGAAATATACACATATAAAATAGACCTAGTCGCCATCCAAGAAATTCGCTGGACTGGTGTGGGACTCCTTGAAAAAAGGAATCACACCATATACTACAGTTGCCATGAGAAAAAACATATATTTGGAACCGGATTCGTCGTTGGAGGAAAAATGAGAGAAATGGTAATTGGATTCGAACCTCTAAATCCTCGAATTTGCAAGCTACGTATCAAAGGAAATTTTTTTAATCATAGTTTGGTTAGCTGCCATGCACCCACAGAAGCCTCTGATGATGATGAGAAAGACGAATTTTATGAGACTCTTGAAAAAGCTTTTGATGACTGCCCAACTCATGACATAAAAATACTACTTGGTGACTTCAATGCCAAAATCGGTAAAGAAGAATGCTACAGACCCACCATAGGTACCCATAGTCTACATGAAACCAGTAATGACAATGGCCTCCGACTAATACATTATGCAGCCTCACGTGACCTGATTATAGGAAGTACGCTATTTCCGGGGAAAAAAGATTCATAAAGGTACATGGAAATCCCCAGATGGTAATACGTCTAATCAAATCGACCACATCCTCATAAGTGCGAGGCACAGATCTAATTTACTCAATACGAGATCCTTCAGGGGGGCTAATGTTGATTCAGATCATTATCTTGTCATAGTGAAAATAAGAGCCCGGATCTCTACAGTAAGATGCAAGAGACCGGAGAAGGCTAAAAGATTTGATATTCAGAAACTTAAAGATGATGACATACGCTCAATATATCAACAGCAACTAGACTCTCAGCTAACTGAAGCTCTTGCTAGCGTTGACGAAACGATTGCGGAAACCTGGAAGACATGCCAAAAAGTAATAACCAAGACTGCCGAAGAGACCCTTGGAAGTCAAACACTGGATAGAGAATCGGCATGGTTTGATGAGGACTGCAGGACGGTAACGGAAGCCAAGAACAAAGCATATAAAATCATGATCAGTAGAATGTCCACTCGAAGCACCACCGAAGAATACAGAAGAGCAAGACGAGAGGAGGAAAAAGAACCCATAAGAAAAAGAAAAGAATATGGGAAAACAAACAGATGGAATTGGTAGAGACATATTGAAACACAAATGAGTGTAGACGGTTCTATCAGAAAGTTAATAAGGGTAGGGCTCCATATAACCCAAGAGTAGTCTCAACAAGGATGGAAAATGGGATGCTGCTGTCGAGGAAAGACGATATAATGGATCGATGGAAAAGATATTTTGACAGCCTGCTTAATACCGGGCAAGACGATTTACTCATCAACTCTCTTTCGAGCGCGAAACACGACCATGACATTGAACCTCCAGACTTAGAGGAAGTGATAGACGCCTTACAAAAAATGAAAAATAATAAAGCTCCTGGAGCTGACGACCTACCGGCAGAGCTATTTAAATACAGTGGGGAAAAATTTCTAAAAACTTTCCACAACTTAATAATATCCATCTGGGTAGATGAAGTGATGCCACGGGAGTGGAGCAGGACAATTATCTGTCCAATTCATAAAAAAGGCGACCGTCTTGAGTGTTCTAACTATAGGGGTATTGCTCTACTATCCTGCGCTTATAAAATTATTTCTAACATTCTATATAATAAACTAACTCCATATGCTGAGAAAGAAATAGGAAATTACCAATCAGGATTTAGAAAGGGCAAATCCACAATAGACCAAATATATTCTCTACGCACTATCGTTGAAAAAGGACTAGAATTCAAAGTAGCAACTCATCACCTGTTCGTAGATTTTAAAAATGCCTACGACAGCATTATACGACCAAAACTTTATCAAGCAATGGAAGAGATGAATGTACCTCCTAAACTAATCAGGCTGATAGAAATGACAATGACGGATGTTTCATGTGTGGTCCGTGTTCAAAACCATCTCTCCTCCGAATTCCATTCTAATAAAGGACTGAGACAAGGTGATGCTCTCGCCTGTCTTCTCTTCAACATAGCTCTGGAAAAAGTAATCAGAGACTCTGAAATTCAAAGAATGGACACCATAAGCACGAAAATGGTACAATTGTTGGGCTATGCTGACGATATAGATATAATTGCAAGGTCACTCCCAGCACTTAAAATCGCCTTTCTTGCACTGCAGAAAGCAGCACTTCCTATGGGTCTGATAGTAAACGCAAATAAGACGAAGTACATGTATGTAGGCGATGGAGCTGGCCCCACAGAAGACAGCATAAATATAGGGCCGAATACATTCCAAAGGGTACAAGAGTTTACATACCTCGGATCGCTTGTAAGCTCCTCCAATAATATGTCCCTCGAAATTAACAGAAGAATTACAGCTGCTAATAGATGTTTCTTTGGTCTCACTAAATACATGAAGAGCAGCTTGATCTCCAAGAAAACCAAAACCAGGCTCTATAAGACCTTAATACGCCCGGTATTAATGTATGCCTCCCAGACGTGGACACTGTCCAAAAAAGATGAAAAAAAAAAATCTTCTGATTTTCGAGAGGAAAGTACTTAGAAGGATTCTCGGGGCCGTAAAAGATGGAGACACATGGAGAAGACGGAAGAACCGAGAGCTGTATGAGTTATATGGAGAGGCGGACGTTGTGCGGACAATTAGACTGAATCGGCTGAGCTGGGCTGGGCATGTTGTCAGAATGGAGGAAAACCAGGTACCGCGAAGAATCATGGAAGCCAAATTGGGTACCCATAGAAGAGTTGGTAGACCGAAGCTCAGATGGATGGATGCTGTTTCCAGCGATGCAAAGAACATCCTGGGTGTTCGTAACTGGACGGCGGCTGCAGAGGACAGAGAAACATGGAGAGTTCTCCTTGAGGAGGCCAGGACCCATCTAGGGTTGTAGAGCCATGAAGATAGATAGATTGGTGTTTGAAAGAAAGGTATTAAGGTGGATCTATGGCCCTGTAAAGGAGAATGAAAAATGGAGACCCAGATATAACCAGGAACTAGTCAACATATAATGAGCCGGATGTAGCAAGATAAATACAATTGGCAAGACTTCGATGGGCGGGCCACGTTGTTCAAATAGAAGATAATTCGGTCCCAAAGAAATTGTTTGAAGTCGAACCATTTGGTAAGAGGAAGGTGGGGAGACCAAGCCAGAGATGGTCAGATAATGTGAGCAGTGATGCCAGAACCCTGGGCATCTGGGGCTCAGGATGACGATGAAAAATAACAATACAACAAATAAAAAACAGAGAAGGGAAGAAGATTCTGAAGGACTGAGTCATAAGACTTAAACTCAGAATATTTCAACGGAGACAATAAACTTTAACCGCCGAACAAAGGACAGCCAGGTCAGAAATTATGAAACGTTTCTGGGAGAACAAGAGGAAGCTGAATGCCAAATCTCAAGTTACTCGGAAGACTTAATTAAATGCTTTTGGGCTGATTTAAGAGCTCCAATTTGAGCATAAAATAAAAAAAATAAAATAAAATAAGGGATGTAAAACATGAGGGAGACCAGTACACATCGGTACCACCTCGTGACATTATTTTAGGTTGTTTCTTACTGAAGGTTCCTCATCCACCTCCTATTTAGCCTTCGGTAGGTATTGTCAGGAATATTTTTTGTATCTTGTTTTGATGTGGTCCATTACAGTGGTTATGTGTAGGTCTGTATGCAGTGTTCTATTACATACATCGTGTAACTACTAGTCGTAACGTTGGTGATTGAAAGTGGATTTGAATGGTTATGGAGTTTATTATGAAAGGATAGGTATCTGGTTTGGGAAAACTCAGCAACATGTGAAACATTAAGTTCTTTTTGGATAAGTTTGTTTGTGACAAATTGGAAAGCATTAAGGATTTTTCAAAGGATTTTGGATTGCAAGGATGAATGGGATGGTTCAGTGAAGTCCCTGGAATATTTAAAGTTTAAAATTCCTTTGACAGATTTAAATTTATTAATTCACATATAATTAAAAATAATAATAATGATAAAAAGTTGTAGTTTCGATGATATGATATAATTAATCGGTCAAGTGATTAATAAGCGAACTAAATAATTGTATGAGTGTACTCACATTATGGAGTTTCATGACTCTCACCTGAAACAGAGACAAAAAAAATTAACAAATAATAATTTACTAGCTTTATAAATATTAACATACACAGATACTTTATCAACTACAATTAATGATATAACAATATAATAATGACTTATTTTTTTCTTCTAAATTTACCAATGTTTTTTAAAGTACAATATTATATATAATAATAATAAAACCGTATTAATTATATAAAAGTTCAGGCTTATTTATTTTTATTTTTATATTTTAGTTGATTTACTAATGAGAATCAAATAAGGAAAGATCTGTCCAACCCTGGAATAAGGTGAACCCTTGCATATAATTTAAATGACAGGAACGGATGTAATGGGAACTGCGTATATATGTTGTAATTGATCAAAGATGTACGATGGAAGTTAGAGTTAGGTAACTTGGTAGAGTAAGGAAGGAAGGAAATACTTGCGACGGTTGGAAGGATAGTGCCACTTCAACTCCTAATAAAATTGGGATCACTCAAGATCCTAAAGATAAATAGTAAAACACAATTAGTAAGACTTCTGTTTTTCCCTCTAGAGGCCTAGAGACACCTTTATACGACGCACATTGGTTAAGAATTGCAATCTAGCTCGTCAAACATAATTTTTTGGGGAGAAACACGAATTTCACTAATATAAAATCTATCTTTTATATTATATTGTACATTAGAAAGACAGGTCGC
Source organism: Euschistus heros (assembly GCA_003667255.2). NCBI lineage: Eukaryota > Metazoa > Arthropoda > Insecta > Hemiptera > Pentatomidae > Euschistus > Euschistus heros. The sequence continues at coordinate 141,846 of RCWM02000648.1, read as the reverse complement.
ACAATGCTTCGACAATGGACAAAATTCAAAAATCGAAGTTTTTTTTATCGAGCTGTTTACCTTTTGGTATTCTTAAATACACCTTAGAGAACTGTTTAGTATAATTATCTAATTGTTGAAATATTCGGTCAAAAAAATCGGAAAACTTCAGGAGTATTTTTGTTTTGCGATTTTTATCTTATTAGCCGCAAATTATATTTTGTTCCATTATCATCTCATTGGAGAGAAATTAACCATTCTCAACGATGCAACATACAGGTCATGGTATCTATATTAAAATATACTACTTTAATTGGTAAGCTGAGCACTTATTATATTAAATACGTGTAAAGTTTCGTTGACCAGTTTGAAAATTATTCAACCTTTGAAGAGGCTTTTAAAATACTCTTTTGTAGTTTTTGCATAGTCTTGTTACTTTGTATATAGGCTTTGATTTGCCATGAATTTTAACTGCGCCAGGACTGTTTTATTATTCTTTGTTGTTTAGAAAGCATCAGCGTGGCCACTTTGTTGAAATATGTTTTTCCCACAAAAAATTAAATCAGATAGCTGTAGTCACTGATAGATTACATTCGTTTAAGGACGTGGAAGATTCTAACCGCCAATTGTGAATAGAAATATCCGCGATTAGTCGGTTATTTTGCTTTAAATTCAATTAAAAATTGAATGAGGTCGTAATATATTTCAGTATATGTCATACATATATAATATATGTCGGTGATATGCCTTTTGACTTTAACAGGAACTTCAATTGTCAACTATTCTCGAAATCAGTCAAAGATTTTTTGACAGCCTCCAGTTTACTATTAAAACATTTTTGAGTTAACATTTGTTTTTTTTAAATTGTTTCCTCCTCTACTAAGCTATTACCAGAAATTCTTCGGTTCGTGTTGACTTGTATAGCACCATAACACTGTCAACAGCTCTAAAGCAGGTTACGTTTTTCACGTTATTTATATATCAATATATATAAAACTTATAAAAAGCCAGAAATTATATTGCAAAAATATATTTTGCAATTTTATTTACACACCATTGAAAACTTCTCTGAGGAATAGTTTTAGGAATTCAGATAATACTTTTGAACCGTTATATATCAAGGTATCAAATTTAAAATACCGTTTTGAGAAAAAATAGAACAAAAAGAACAACACAAAAAATGGGTAGGAGAAAAATCGGAGATTGAGGACACATAATCGTTGTAAATTTATTCCTGGAGGATGGAATGCTACCGACCTTGGTGGGTGTGTATTGCGAATAAGGCCAATTTGTAAGATAGACTCAGGGTACGATTGTGATCTCAAGATAATAGTTTATATTATTATTTGTAATACTATGGAACATGTAATTTGTAAGAAATCAATCATTCTATACGTGTTACTATCACTATTACACGCGGTGTAAAAATCTATTAAGAAACCAATAATTATTGTTATTATAAATGGAGTTCATAGAAAGAACCTGTCTTGAAGAAACTATGATTGGAAATCTGAGCTCGATAGTTGTGTTTTAGATCATAGAAAAGATAGGAAGGATGTGGTAGCTTTGGACGTAGTAGCCACTGCTTGCTTAATATCAATAAATTAAATCAGAAAAATTCTTTGATTAATCCATATGAAATGTTGAAATTAAAGGTTCGTTTATTAATGTCTATTGGATGTAGACACATTAACGGAATTTTAATTTTTAATTTTTTTTTTTTTTGAGCCAACAGGTACTTATAAATAAAGGTTTTATTAAAGTAGTTTTTTTAATCATATAAATATAAACTTTGCAGTAATAATAGATACTTTGTAATTTATAAAATCAATTAATTGGAAACTATGAACTACATTTTTTGTTTACATGGATATGTCTTTTGGCAGGGAGTTTATACATTTTTTTGTGTGTGGTTTTTTTTTCACGCTCAACAATGTAACAATTTGACACGTTCTATCTCTGTTACAGTTTCACAGATCCAAAATTTGCCGACAGTAACTTACAAAACAATTTAATGGTAAATATTTGTTATTATATAACATTTGTCGCTACGGCCTACCGTTTAGGAGCTATATAGGTTAGAATAAAAAAAAAGTAACGTTTTGCCTACGTTTTTTAAGTACTGGGGATTTTTGGACACATTTTAGCTTTGTTGTTGCTTGAATCAAAAATCTGACATATTTTTTACTAGACTAGAAATCTAATAGAGAATATTTTTGTTATATAACATTTGTCACTAGGACCTAACGTTTGGGTGCAATGTTGATTTGAATAACAAAAGTCAATTTGAAACCCATATTTCCTCTCAACTTTGTTTATTTAGAATATTCGTTGATGATTAATCTAATTTAATTAATAGTTTATGTAATTTAATCCTTTTTATCGGAATTGGGAAAAACAATATTACAGATAGACATATCCGTGATCCATTAATTTTCCCAGACAGGAAGAAATTGATTTAAAATCAATTCGAATCCAAATTTTAAGTTTGCTGACATGTAGAAGGTCGGTTTTAAAACAAAAAAAGGAAAAAAGAAACATTTACTTATATCTAAAAAATTATAATTTTAACAACTTTAATAAGTTTTACCATTCGAGAAGCCAAACCAGAATAAGTCTCCATTTTCAATTACCAACCAGTTGGTTTCTAGGATAAACTAAATAAGCAGAATTTCCATAAACTGGCTCTGTGTGGTGGCTGCGTTTACAGTGTTTGAATCAGATCAAAGCCAAGCGGTCTTATTATAACAATTTAATTATCCAAGTTGCCACTAATAGAGCAGTGTCCACTAACGCCAACTACCTTATATCTTATCGCCTTTTATAAAGAATAAATTAAACAAAATAATTGATTTATTGCAGTGTTGAGATGCCAGGAAACAAATTTTGATTAATTAATAAGATTAATAGATTATCCATTTATGCTTTTTTAATAGTGAAGGTATTAAAAGAGATTAAAAAGTAATATAACAACAAAAACTATTTATCCATTTAGATACTTTGCAATGATTTCAATTGCAAAGTATTTAAATGGATAAACAGTTCTTGTTATTGTATTACCTTTTAAAATTAATCTGAGTCTGTTAAATTGGAATAACATTTGACGAGATTTAGGACGTCTGATTTTTTTGTCAATTGCGCGATTTTTATATTTTTCTAGGGATATCATTTCATAATATTCCAATCTAATACACTCATATTAATATATATCATATTACCCACACCTTGGGGTAATATGACGCAAAAAGGTATCCTCGGAAAACTAAGTTTTTGGAAAAAATATTAGTTTGACATGAACAATTCTCAGATATGACCTACAAATCATTATTTCAAGCAGCTTTGGTGGGTTTTAAAATACGTAATTGAAAATGATTCGATGCTATGGCCATTTCCCCCCAGTTGCGTCATATTTACCTACTCTCCTATATGTAGCGAACTGTGTTCTAAAAATTGCTCCGCTATTAAAGAAATAACAATAATTTTTTTTAAACATTTTTTTTTCAATTAAGAAGAAGAATCAGATAATATAATTAAAATTTAACTGTTTTCAGTATAATTAAAACAAAGCTATCCTCCATGTAAGTGTTATCGATCGATTTCAAGGAATAATTATATTAATCTGAATACATGTCCAATTTGCAAAAAAAATATCAGATTATAAAGCGGACTGAGTCTCTATTCTTTTAATATTCAAATCATCCAACAGCAACATTATGGGTAGATTTAAAAAATTTAAATGTACAGTTAGGTGTAAACGTAGCTATAACTTTATTATCCTGTCATGAAGAAACAGGGACAAAAAAGAACTTAAAGTAAGAATCGACATTTGGAATTGACATCCATATATTTTTTTTATTTTTTATTTAACGTCTAAGCATTTGACAACGAGGCTATTGAGGTTAGTACTCATAGTAACAATACTCGTAAGTCAGAAACAATCTGCAGCACACAAAGCTCGAATTTACTCTTTGGAGATGTTAACATTTATAGCGTGGGCGCTTAACAGAGTTCTTGATATTCACGCCTACAAAGTCTTCCTTCCCACTATCTACCCTTATTTAATTATAAATTAACTATTATACCGTTATAATGAACCGAATGATAATAGACTAAGCAAAACGATGAAGAAGTGGGGTGAAGATCGTAATTCGCAAAAAAAGAACTGACTGATAATACTAGGAGTATGGGTGCGATTCAATAGCTATATATATATACATATATATATATATATATATATATATATATATATATATATATATATATATATATATATATATATACATATATAATTATTGAAAGTAAGATCAATCTTTAATTAGAAAGCTCAATGAACACTGAAAGTCATTTCATAGCAGAGAACACACCTTTTATTTCCGCTCGTTATTTCGGTCAGAACGGGTCACTTGCATCAGTAAATTATAAACAATAAAATAAATTCAGTAAAAATAAATTATAAATTATAAAACAGGAAGGATATTAATTGTAGCCAGATTCTAATAAAGTGCAATATCGATAATCCGACAAATATGGAATCAGTGGATACGGTGCTGATGAATCACAACTGGACGTAAAGAAAAAAAGCAAAAAAAAAAATTACTGCATTTTTATTGTTTTCTTATATAATTAAATGTATTAAAAATAAAAGATATGCAAAAGATAGAAAGCTCGTATTTAACCTCTATGTACAATACATTTTTAGATTCATCGCTAGCATTAAATTTGTCTTCTTTGATGATTTTACAAACGTCTCCAGACAATGGTTTTCCTGTAGTGGTGGTTAGTGAGGGGTTCTTATAAGATGGCCGGACTACTGGGGGTGTCGGATTGTCGATATTTTCTTATTTCTACTTACATTTAGTGTTTTATAAATTGATATTTTGTTATTTCCACTTTCTAGCTTGAGAAAGTTTATCAGAAGTTAAGCATTACTTTGAACATTGATTAAATGTTTTCTATTTTAGGATATAAAGGTATTTTGGGCAGGAACAGGGGCGGGACAGATACCTTAATTTATTTTACAACTTAAAAAGGAGCACAATTATTTCAAACGTTTTAAATTTAAAAGTTGTTTATTAAGAATAAAACAGTATGTAGTAGGTACATACATTTAGTCAGATTTCGATATTAATGAGTTCAACAATTTATTCCCAATTTTTAGTGGATTGTAGGAAACGTAACTATCCCAAACTTTTTCCTATTAATTTCTGATCGCTTTGTTAACCCTGTAGCGAAACTACATAAAAATGTTGCATTAAAAACATTTATTTTTTATTTATTTCTCTTACATTATATATTGTATTATTTAGGATCATGAGATTCTTTACTTATTTTTATTTATTATTCCTTTTTTTTTTTTTTTTTTTTTTTTTAATATCTTCTTTGTTTTTTCCTATTGTATATATTGTGTGTATGGATCCATTAAGCCATTCATATTACTTATTGCCCACATTGAGGCAGATTTTTATACCTTCTTTAAATAAATATTTAAAAAAAAACAAAACCAAAACATTAAACATAAAATCTTTCCCTCATTTAAACCAATTTCATAAGGTTTTGTTACTTTTTATTTAAATATAGATAGTAACTTGTTGCTTTTTTATAATATAGATAAAGCAATATCATAAGGCACGTATAGTAAGAAAAAATATCGATATGAAAACATTGGATTATCGGAAGAAAAATATCGATATTTCGATATATTGTGTATCGATACCCAACCCTGTCAATGAATAATAAAATCAAATCAAAATAATATAAACTATCATATTTAAGATATGATTGAATAAATAAATACAAATTCTACGGCGTTGTTTAATTATAGATACCGTTAATATCATTTATTAATAAATAACGATTTAGCTCTAAACTATATTATTTATTTCGACAGGCGATCTAATCGCTTTACAGTAAACAGAGGACAGACCCGTCTGGAAGGTTCAGGGACCCTTACTAGAGACGGGTGTCGTATCATTAGGCATTCGTCAAACGTCTCCCCGCCCCAGAGCAAACCAAATACGGAGGCATCCACTCACCAGCCGATGCAAGAAAGTCCTGTAATTGGAGCTCGGCTCATATCGAAGCTCTAACCTTTATCAAAGCAATTTACTGCTCATTTATCCACAGCCGGAAGAGAACTCGGTTATATTGTTTTAAACATAAAATATATATCTCAATGCCCCTGTCAATAAAACTGCAGTTTCCTTGAAAGGTGCATGATTGTTGATATCTTTATTCATAAGCTGCGTATAATAAATTATATATTCTTACGTAATATTAAAAAAATAATTAATGAATTATATCTGTCCGTTTCTAAAGGTATTGCTAAACAATCAACTTCTCCTTGATCAATAGGAAGCATAAGTTTCATAATTTATTTGTAATTTTTATTTAACTTTATCCATACATATAATTAACTTTAAACAATGGGATGACCGTAGTCTCTAATACTTCAAATTTAGAAGGTATTTTAGTTAAGGGTAGTAAAAAAGTACTAGAAGAAATATTCATAAATCCCATCTAACAATAAATTTATAGTTTTTATGTATTGAGGAATCGCAAAGATTCTCCATTATTATTAAAAAAAAAAAAAATAAATAATCGTTGGCCCCCTGCCTTGATTTTACAATCAAAGCGTAAAACTACAAGACAAGAGGTCCTTGAACACTTGAATAACCAAATCGAGTCTTATAAAATATTAATTTTTTTTCCTTTCGTGCTGGGATTAATAAAGGTCAGAACTGTCGGTTCTGTCATTAGTTGTCAATAAAATTTGAGTGAGATATTGTTGTTTGTCAGTATATATATTTGTTTTAATTTATTACATTTTTTTTCTTTCAATAAATCAAACCGTCACGCTAGTAATTGTATATTTATCTGTTGTATTTTTTTAAAAGGTGTTTTTCTAATATGAACAGTCTCTAACAAACTGAACAACCATGATTGGAAAAAGAGTAGGATTATCTTAAGCTTAATTCCATTTGTTCAGGAGAGAGAGAATGAGAGAGAGAATGAGAGAGAGAGAGAGAGAGAGAGAGAGAGAGAGAGAGAGAGAGAGAGAGAGAGAGAGAGAGAGAGAGAGAGAGAGAGAGAGAGAGAGAGAGAGAGAGAGAGAGAGAGAGAGAGAGAGAGAGAGAGAGAGAGAGAGAGAGAGAGAGAGAGAGAGAGAGAGAGAGAGAGAGAGAGAGAGAGAGAGAGAGAGAGAGAGAGAGAGAGAGAGAGTGAGAGAGAGACTAAGGATTAGTTTATAACCAAAGCAACGTTCCTACTGTTAAAACGTTTTGGAGGGAAAACGTTAAACATTTATACATTAGATATTTTGTTGTAATTTTACACACAACATTAATGGAATCGGCATTTTGATTAGATAAAATTATTTTTTATTAGACAAAAATAATTTTATTGATTCCATCCGGTTGGATTTTATTTTCCAGCAATAAAAGTATACGACATAGAGGTAAACCTCGTTTCCGTTTCTCAACATTTTATATTTAAATTTTCATTATTGCTAAACCTATTTAGAACTACGAAGATGATGTAGTTAAAACTTGGTACTTGGAACAGATGGGTTCAGTAGTGTTACCATTGAAAATTCTATTCCGGAATGGTGTTAATCAAATATCGGTCGATTTTCAAACTTTAGAGAGAATCACATATTGTCGTATTTTTAATCACTTAATTTAATATCAGTCGATCTAATTATTGCGAAACCCTCCGAAGACTATAAAGATGGTGTGGTTAAAATTTGGTATAGATTGGTTCAGACGTTTTCGTGGTTAGTGATCACAAACGAAAAATGGCTTGTCCTTTAACACAACAGTATAGATATACTTAAAAACATACTTTTTTGGTATCACATGATTTTATTTTACATGACCTCAAATATGTCTATAAAAATAACATATAATTTATGTTTATTTGAGCTAAGATATAATAACCAATATTTCTTTTCAACCGGAACCAATGTTAAACCATCGATCTGACACATAATGTATGCCCTATCCTTCACAGTCAAATTACCTTTAAGATATTAATTTATAAAACAATCTATATTGTTACTGAAATTTAAATTAAAGCAATATTCAATGAAAACACATTTTCGGTATTCATTAAACTTTTGCCTCCAGTCATCATTTTCTAAAGTTTCCGTAATCAAAAGTTTCCCTCCTCTACACAGGGCCGTTCAAGTTATTCTTTCGGCTGTTTACTTATTGTCTTTTACTTTGTCTTTGAGTTATTGTCAAAACTTTTCTCAGGATTCACAATAATCTTCCATCATCAGGCTCCATCGCTGATCTTCCTTGTATGTATCTTTTACTAATTAATAATTAATACGTATATTAAAGTTCATTATATGAGATCGGTAAGGTAAATTTATCTTTATTTTTCTTCATGTCAGCAAACATTAGCTGATGTTTTCAACTATTAAGAGATATTAAATGGACGATAGTTGTCAATTATACAGCATATATGTGTATATATGCTTATATATATATATATATATATATATATATATATATATATATATATATATATATATATATCAATTTGCTTATATCTGTACCATTATATAAAAGGAGAAGTCATTTTTCGTATGTGGTTACTAAACGCGAAAACTACTGATCCATTCTGTACTAAATTTTAATTAACATTCTTATAGTTTCAAGAAAGATTATCAACAATAAAATATACTGATTTTCAATTAATTTGTTATTAAAAAAGCAATAATATGAGGATAACAGAGAAATTTGAAAAAATAACCGGTAGGTGGCGAGTGCTAGTCTACATAAAAGGTTACAAAGGCACGGTGCTATATAGAGCTTGAAATCGATATTAAAATTTACTTATATTCAATTAAATTATTAAAAAACATTTAAGTATAAGATTAAACTAGTGGATTCCAGCGAAAATTGAAAGTTCCTGTGCCATATTTTTTTGCCAATATTTCTTCAATTAATATCAATGCTCCTGTCATAATTATTTTATGCTCAGGACCCCACACTTTACACTTCGAGTATGGTAGAAATGTTTTTTTAGAAAAGAGTGTTTTATCGTCACGAAGTTTGTGACTACCTAATGGAATGAAGCTGTGTTAGGAATGTGTTGTTTGCTCAGGAGGCGAGACGACCAACAAAGCCTGGAAGCTGCTGTTGGATTCGTCTGTGTCCGCTACTGTGATAGCCAGCAGATCAACACCAACTGCTTATATGAATATTTATTTGTTCTCTTTAATCTGAACTATTTTACTTATTAATTAAAGTTAATTAATCAACAGTCGTAAGAAATCATATATGGTTAAAAATAAGGATTTAAAATTATATTCAGAGGAGCCAATATTAGCAGATATGTATTAAAATAAATAATACGTATTTTGATAAATACAAATGTTTTCTATTTTTTGATATTACATACATAAATACAATAATTAAATTTGAGATAATTATTACAAAGACTAGTCAATAACATGTAAAGAACCACGCACTAGTAGCACTTCTTTACTAATAATAATACAAGTTCTATATTTAAAAGCCTCTCGACCATCTTCTTTTCTTACGCCTTCGAGGATTATCTGGAATTGAGTGTGAAACTGGGAAACCAGTGGATTCGAGTGCGTAAGGAGCTTACTATGAAAGGGCAGGTATATGGTTTGGGCAAAAAAAACCTTTACCACTTACAACCCATGAAGAGTCTCGGGTTCAGTACTTAGGTAGGTTGTACTGTTTCTTAGCCAACGGTTGTGAAAGGAGGTGATTTGGCTAGAATTCACGCTTAACCCCAGGTTTTTCCCCATTTAAGGGTACCCACTTTTAAGAGGCTGGGTATGCCCCAGGAGGGTCTCCCGACCTCAAATTCGATCCACGATTGAAATTACAGAATATAAATTTTCTGCCTTCAGTCGGACTCGAAATCGGGCCCGGGAGCATGGATGGCAGTCAAGCGCCTTACCCACTGAGCTACCGCGCCTCTTCAGTCAAGTAAATATGTCTTTGTAATTAATTGTGAGCTTTGAACGCTTGACTAGCAAATGTTGGAGTAATCTATAACGACAGGCAGTTTCTTGTCGTTTTAGTCTTGTATGTGGATTACAAGTGAGAGGTTTGTCCAAATGGAGTCCTAGGTAGCGAATCTGTTAAACAGGAATTAGAGGAATGTTGATGTTGTTGATTTGTTTTTTAAGGGCAAAAAACTGCTATGGTTATTATTGCCCATACCCGACATTTATACAATAACAAATTTCTAATCAAATTATACTAACCTCAAAAAAAAAAAAAAAATTAACATTAAATTTTATCATATAATCCAATTTGCTTGATAAATTTTATCGTACTACAAATGCATTGTTTGCTATCGCTCAAGGCCTTAAAGAGCAAACGAGGTACACCACATTTACCCATATCTCTTCTGTACTGAGGACACTCCTCGAAGATATGCCTCACAGTTTCCAGAGTTGACACTGAGGGGGATCTCTCTTTGGCAACAGGTAGTCATGTGTAAAACGACAGTGTCCAATTCATAGCCGTGTGATTATCACCTCCTCCCTTAGAGGAATGTTATTAAAGGATAACGTAGGACACTAAGTCCTAGGTTTATGACGAAGGATAAAGGTTATTTGATGGGATTTATTTGGATTCTTGAAGGTTTCTGGTGTGGGATTGGAGTGTCTGGGATGCAGTTAAGGAATCACATTATTTACTGATAACAAACATGTGTCATCATCGTAAGTGGTGAGGACGGTACTAGGATGAGTCGGAAAGTCAGCTGTATACACCGTGTAGAGGATGGGAGCTAGGATACTTCCTTGAGGAATCCCGACAGACTAAGTAAAGAGAACATAGACAAACTTCGTCGTTTTATTTAAAAAATGTAATCCTAAATTATTTTTCCAGACAGCCTACTATTAGTAAAATGAAATATTAATAATTCGTACGAAAAGGTACATTCGTGTTTAAATGGTGAATGATTCCATGATACGCATATTTCAGAGGACTTGGAATTTCCAAATGCTTAATATTTTTTTGTTTATATTTTCCTTTCTTTTTGGTTCAAAGCAAGAAATGAGGAAACCACTTATCTTTTCACTAACAGAATAACTAATCAAGGATGAAAAGGCCTTCCCAAAAAAAAAAATTATAAAAAAATAAAAATCAGGAATCTCCAGTCATGGGAAAAAAAGAACATTGTTTACCACGAGTTGTTTAGTAATTCCACGTTTTCTCAATCCTTCCTGAATCTAGAATATTCGAGATGATCTATAGATCTCATGTTAAAAAGAAGTTGCCCTTTGTCTGCGTGGGATTGACTCCCACACTGGCCCTCCTAGACCTTTACCTGTCGTAGGTGTTTTTAGTACCGATACAGTTCTCTCTCACGTAACAACATATTGTTTCCAATATGTTTCATCTGAGCTACAGTATTAACCAAAGTATATATTATATTATGTCACACATTATATAAGAAGTACTGAATACATCATTCAAACAATATACTTATTTATATTCCCTTTCCTACTTTTTATATAATATATCTGAGAAAAATACACTTATAATACAATAAAATACCCTTAAAGCAAAACTGACTAAAAACCTATGTGTAATGAACAATTTGCAGCAATCAGACTATTGAATTTTTAAAGTTCAAGTTTCAAAGCTAATTTCTCTGTAACATTCGTGATTTGTTAGAAATTTTAATATTCACAGAGTTTGTACAACTTCAACCAACAATTTTTGTTTTTTTGACATACCTCAGAGTAGGAATGAACAAATATTTACTTTAAAAATCCTATCTTTCACAAAATGTAATGATCTACAACTTATAGTATGTAACATTTTTTTTTTTTTTTTTTTTGCTAGATTAGCCATTTCTGTGTTAGAGACTCTTAAACATGGTCAAAACTAACAAAAGTCGTTGACAAAATTTGTAGATGTTTGATAATCGATTGCGGTTAAACGCCTAAATCAAATTAAGCTTAAGAGATGTCTTTAGACGAACAATTTAATGAAATTAAGTTTTGTAAATTTAAATTTGTTGATTGAAAGCATTTTTCTATGTTTTTTTTTCTCGAAAATCTGAAAAAAGTTTGGTTTTTCTTTGCCCCCAAACATTTTCCCCATATCAAATTTAGTTTCATTTCTGATATTTTATTCTCATGACCCATCTGGACCATATAAAAACATAAAACCTACTACAATACTTCACCTTTTGCAGACTATTGCACTTAATAACACTACTCAAATCGGCAAAAAAATATTGGAGATTTAGGTACCACTTTCTTTTTCATAAAATTGACCGTAGTATAGTCGTAAACAAGGACATTTTATTTATCTGGGCCACAAAAATTAAAAATGTGTAATACAATTAAAATATTGGCTAACATTTTTTTTGAAGATGCAAGGGCAAACGAAAAAAAAATTCCTAATTTTTTTTTTAGTTTTTAAATATATACTGAAAGACTTAAAACTAAAATTTTTAAATTTTATGAACTATATTTCGCAAAAAGCACATCATAAAAATAAAATCTATATGAAACGATTTTTTTTTTTTCAATACTAATGTCATTTTCTTATAATAATTTTACATTTTTTTATTTTTTTTTTGTGGTGGCAGTGACAGATTCATACTCTCAACAACACTGGGAATTAATTTTATGCAAATGAGTAGTTAAATAATATATTTTATATCAACGAGCAATGTCGGGTCGATGGTTTCTCGTCTGCGATGAAAGAACTTCGTATGTAGATGATAAATAGAGGTAATTATTCTCGGCTAAGCAAACTAAAAGATAACAGATCGGTCTCAAGATGAATCACCGATATCAAACTGATGACGAAATATATTCCACCGAAGGCGTTAGCGCCTGACTCCGATCACGTAGCGCCCCAGATCTGGATTCGTGTCAAAAAGTTTCCGTCAAAAATAGGAAGATATATTTGGAAGGGTTCCTAATTAAAGTTTAAGAAAGGTTGTGATCGATATACACGTTTTAGGCAAACTTTCGTAGCACAGAAAACCATCATTTGGCAGACCAATCAATTGATAGGCGTAACGTGTCGTTACCGAAGAAAATCAACAAAAATGAACGCAGAAAATATGAGTTTTGAGAATCTCTGTAAGGTTAAAAATAACATTTTATTAATAGAGTTCAACCCAAACTAAACCAAGATTTAAAGAAATAAGTATTTCAATAATAACATTTACAAATCATTATATTCGTAAGTAATACATTGCTTTTTACATTCTTATAAAAAAATATAATTTTATCTCATTGGTTAATAATCGTAACTAAAATAAATTCCGAAGTGGACTACAACTAGCCGGTAAACATATCCTTCAAAGATATTGATTATTTTTTTTCCTTGAAACTTTGATTATTGGTCCTATTGGTATGTAGCTTAAATTTAGGGGGTTTTCCGAAACGGGATATGAAATAAATATTTAAATCCATATAAAGTTATTTAATAAATCAGGACCATTTGTCTGTATGAAGAGATAAAGGAAAAAAGGCGGATAGAAAGGACTAGCAAAATAACATCTTTCAGAAATTTCATAGCACTAAGTAGAGGAGCCGAAATATCAACAGTTTTTTATTTTTGTTTTTTTTTTAGGAACTCATGGTGACACTTAGCACTCAAAAAATATTTAATAATTAATTATTTAAAAAAAAATAAATTTAAAAACCAAATGTGTACAGTAACTTTTATTTATTTCTGGCTCCTTTGGCACATCCATCCTCTTTTATGTCGGTACCCTTGATTGGCCAAATCTTCTCTCACAACCGTTGGTCCAGAAACAGTATATCCTTACCAAAGTACTGAACCCAAGACACTTTATAGGTTGTAGTGGTTCAAATAATTTTTTTTTTCTTTCTGGATAGTCATTCTAAACTAATTTGTAATTACTTTTTATTTGTTTATTCATAATACTAATAAAAATAGATCTTTTTTAACGATAATATAACTTTGCACCAGAATCTCAGGTTGACCTGTCTAACGGTTAACACGCTAGACGCCCTGACATGAGCAGATCGGTTAAGAGGGATCCTATTGTAAACTGGCAAGCTGAAATCGCAGATTGCGGATCTGAATTCAAATGCCTTGAATTTAAAAGAATCGACCGTGTATGACTTCTCTGAGTAGATGTCCAATAATCGTGGAAGGTTGAGCTCGCTTTAATGATCTATCATAAAACCGCTCATCCATAATTAATCTCAATAATTATTCCTATTAATGTTTTTATGATCACCACTGATTACACTGCATGTCTCTATTATTACATACCATCTATACAATCTACATCTACGTCTTACCAGAAGCATTGTGTTCCTTTGTATAAAAGAATATAATTTAAAAGCCGCTTTCCATTATTTTGCATATTCGGAATAGCCTTCGTGAATGTATAATTTGAGAAAATTATGATAAATATTGGACTGAGACCGCAAGATGCGGAATATTTTTTTTCAACAGATATCTTAAGCTATAACACAAAAAAGCCCCGAAGAATAATATTATTGCTTATATAATATTTATGTTGAAATTCAAAATTGTACGAAACAAAATACATCTGGGAAGATAGAGGACATTATAAATCTGGAAGCAGGGATATCAATAATAGTGAAACTAACCATTGTTTAGTTCTACATTAGAACGTCCAAACGCGATCTTCTTTCGCACATCTAGAAAGGAAAGCGGCTATTGAAGGGAAACCAATTTAACATACTAGTGACATGGGTGTGGAGTAAAGTATAAACTTAAAGATACGGGACATAGCCATTATGGATTAGTTAATTTGTTAAATAATAAGGATTATTAAAAATTATACAAAAAATTTTTATTTGTAATGATTGGATAGTACAGAAGAGCTCCAAAGCTCAACTTTGTAATTCCAAACGGGTGTGATTCTAGTCATGATGGGTCCTTTGTAATTAATTGGAAGATTAGAGCGCTTGTCTGGTAAGAACTAAAGTGTTCGGAAACGACGAACGAACTTATCTAACAATAAGATTATAAATTATTGTGAGTAAAAATCAATTTACACAATACTTGAATACGGCTACATTTCTCTTTCTCTCTCTCTCTCTCTCTCTCTCTCTCTCTCTCTCTCTCTCTCTCTATATATATATATATATATATATATATATATATATATATATATATATATATATATATATATATCTATATAAATATTGTTTTTAAGTAAAAAATTGTATTAATATTACAACCTGCCGTTTGGGAAATAGTAATATGAATGATGAAGAATCCATTCACAAAATTTGTACAAATAAATTAAATTAAATAAAAAAAAAGAAAAACTTGAAACTATACAACAAAAAAAAAAAGCAAAAATAAATTAATAATAAACTAGAATGAATAGAAACTAGTTTTTTTTTATTTATTGAAATTGATAATCGCATATAAATACATAAAAATAAAAAAATAAATACACCTACTAAATGTGATTACAACGTGCATAATACATCAATAGCTTGTGAATTGACGAACTACCCGCTGGTGGTTCACTTCAAGCACTTCACTTAAAGATCTGTATCAGAAGGTCCAAAGCTTTTAAAAACTTACAAAAGGCTTACTACATGACAGTAAATAAAACCCTTTGGACATACGGAGTTCAGCTTTGGGGCTCTACTAAAACTTTCAAATGTTCTCTTACCCAATCCTTACAATCTAAAATTCTTCGTAAAACCCTCAATGCTCGAAATTATGTCACAAACAAACTTATCCATAAAGATCTTAATGTTCCATATGTTGCTGATTTGGCCCAAACCAGATACCTATCATTTCATAGAGAACTCCATACCAACTCGAATATACTAGTATCCCAACTTGCTTCACACTCCATTCCCGATAATCCTCCGATGCGTCTGAAAAGAAGATGACCAAAAAACCTTCAAATGTAGAACTATTGAAGTGCTACTAGTGAGTAGTTCTTTACATGTTATTGCTATGCTACTGTAATAATTTACTTATTATTTACTATAATATATAATACAGATGTAAATATCAATAAATATTTATATTTATGGGAGGAATCTTCATTGGCCTCAGTGATACAGATTTTCTTTCATTTATTAACTCTTTGTTTATAACTACTTATAATTTTGTAATTTGCAAAGCACCTGATAAAATTCTAGATGTAAGTATTTTATGGACTTTCGCATGTGAAACTACTTAAGGCGATAAATAGAACTATAAAATTATTAATTCTCCACCTCCTAATTTCTAATCCAATAAAGGAACTCGAGATTCGGCCTAACATGGAGAAAATAAATTGCTTTCATGCTCTGGAACCGAAAGCCATCAAAACGCCATGAAACTGTCGACTCCTTTGCTTATGTTCGATACAAGATAAATCATGTTAACACTTATGCTAAAATATAGCTGAGGATGTAATGAAAACCGTTAATAACCGGATGGTAGTCCTTCCCATCGCCAACCGACCCAACTGATTTACGAGCAGCGAATAAACGAAATTAGCCTTCGCTATTAGGGTCCTATTTATTCACCGGCTGATCCAGATTTAGAAGGCGACGCGTGTATTTTTAGCGAGGCCGACTTTCGCTGAATGCAAAGCATTCACCTGGCTATCGAGATAACGGATAGCAGAACCTATAATCACTTTCCTTCTTTGAATAATGTAGAGCTTTTTAAGTGTGTACCTGCGCCTTCAAAACAAAGGCATACATTACTCCCGATACCGCTTCCGAACTAGGCACATCCGACTATTTTCTAAAACTTTTACTTTCACACGGTTAAGATTCAAATTAGCAATTACTAGCAGAGAACTGACTAGTAGATGTCTTATCTTGATGCCGTCCCAATGGCTACCTTCACTTTTCACTCGCGTTTCCCTTTTTTTCTTTATACTAACCGCCATGAAATTCGCAATGTTTTTAATATATATTTTTCAGATGATGATCGCAGTAACGAATAAATTAATATAAATAGCAAAACCATTTTTTAAATATTTATATATATTCCATTAACCCCTGTTGAACAGATCCGCAACGTAGGGCAAACGTCTTACATGGAATCCACAAACAAAATTGAAATGACAAGAAACAGACCGTCGTTACAGAATACTTCAAAATTTAGTAGACACACGTTCAAAAGCTTCTAGTTAATTACAAAAGACTCATTTACATGACAGTGATTAGACCTATTTGGACGTATAGAGTTGACCTTGGACTCCACTAAACCATCCAATTCATCTCGTATCCAAAATCCTTAGTATCCAAAATCCTTAGAAAAATCTTCAATGACTCTTACTTTGAGACCAATAAACTTATCCATAAAGATCATAATGTTCTATATGTTGTTGATTTAGCCCAGACCAGATACCTATCCTTTCATATTAAGTTCAATAACCACTCCAATCTACTAGTCTCCTAACTTGCTTCCCACCACATTCCCGGTTATCATCCGAGGTTTCTGAAATGAAGATGACCTACAGACCTCCTTCTAGTCCAGAATTTTTATTGAAGTACTACTAGTTAGAAGTTCCTCACAAGTTATTTACATGCCATTGTAATCCCTATCAACACATTTACTTGATATATTTTATTTTGTACAGTTGTAAATATCAATAAATAGCTATAAAAAAAAATATATATGGTCTGAAAAAAAATGACAAGTTATCATTCAAAACTGAAGATGTCCACTTTCGGTTGATTTTTTTTCTGGTAAAGCTTAGAGAGCTACACACTACTACACTTTGTTTTACGTTAGTATACATCTATAAAGGATTTAAATAATTTAAATAAAACTGTTTTGGATTTAACACAAGGGACAGGACTGATATAGATTTTTTGTTCTTTTTTAAGCATTTTCAGAACTGGAAATATTCTGTTTTTAAAAGATAATTCCTCGAATGTAAGCACTAACCTTCCAGAGGAAAGAATTACAGTGACTTTATGGTATTAATATAGTTGAGGTGATAGCATCGCGATGGTTTCAATGTTAGGCTTTTGGTACCAGAAATAGGTCGAAGGACTGAGTAAAGTGTCTTGCTAAAGGTTGGTATGGTGGAGACATCAGACAATCCCTTGAATGTTGGCGTATGTATAAAATAAAAAATTCGGATTGTATAAAAATTGTATAATTGTATAAAAAAATAAAAAATTCGGACTCTATTTAATTCGGAAAGAAGTTAATTTAAAATTAAACTAAAACATTTCAAATCCATCTGGTTTTGAATGAAAAAAAAAATATATATCTATATATAGTTTTCTGTACTTTACTAACTTACATTTACCTAAATTTTCCTATCTCGTGGTGATAATCAATATAAACTTATACATCAGTGTAAATAGCTATGCGGTCGCATGAAGCACAAGAACAATATATTAATTTAGGTGTAAAACTATATACTATAAGGGTCTAAACTAGAACGAATCAAGACTATGATCTTAATTCTACTAACTATTAAAGCATGATATTAAAAAAAAAAAAAAAGAAAATTTAAAAGCTAACTATAAAATGTCGAGATAAAAATATATTCTGTTTTTATAAAAATATACTGAATTTTAAATAAGATACCAATTCGATTCTTATCGATTTAAGAATAATTTTTTTTTATTAATCTATTTTTTTCTTTATACAGTCATACAATTCATCTACAAAATGTATTTGTGTCTCACACACAAAATGGTTTTTTAATTATCTATATATTTATTGTATTATTCTTACCACCGGAACAGTGCAAATATTTTATTAACTTATAAGATTAATCTATATATATATATTATCTATATCCCTTTTTTTCGATATTCATATTGATTGTTAATTTATTTATTTTTTTATACTCGTATTTATCAATCGTGATAAATTTGACTAATAGCATATAAATTATTCACAATTAATTTGAAATTTTGAATATATTTTAAATCACTATTTTTTTTTAAATATTGGAAATAATGTGGTGTAATTTTTACTTTTTTCGGTTTTATATATTTACATAAAGGAAAAATAAAAAATATTTAAGTGATGGTTGTCGCAAGGTCAACGAATTCCTTTGGGCCTGGTCTATGACCTTACTGAGAAAAATGAGCGGGTGCTCATAAACTCTTGTTACATCAAGGCTGTAATAACTTAGTCTGCGCTTCTAATAATTTGTAGTTAGGGCAACAATAAGTAACTGTAACTAACGCAGAACTTTATGACAGAAAATTAATATTGGGCTCTTAACAATGGAATCTTGCCCTATAACTTGTCTTGTAAGTTATGTGGCTTGCAAGTCACTATAATTTATTCACACGAAAATTCCTAGTATTAAAGAAATATATAGTTGAAGAATTATTTTGATTCAATGAAGGTTTCCAACGAATATTATATCTGTAGCACCTTAAATGCAAATATATTTTGGAAAAAATGCTTTAGAATTTTTTTTTAACAATGATTTACAAAGGAAAATTTATCTCTATAATACCTACATATCTTAGCCTATAAGAGAAAAAAATGAAAAAAATTAGGTGATACAATCCAAAATTCAGAAAATTGAACATACTATTAACTGGTGCCATAGATATATGATTATGGAGAATCTCTTATTACAAATAATAATAATAAACAAAGTGATATGTTATAAATATATGTAAATATTAAAAATTCATAAATTTATTTATTATTATTCACAACCATTTCAAAAATGATATTAGATGAAATATATCACTGTACAGCTTAAAGGCATGACAGATCAGAAATCATGATAGCATTCCAGTTGTCCTCTTCTGATGATTGCTGAACCATATTCTTTTGAGTTGCTGGATGCGTGATGTTGCTGCAGGTAGCCTTAAAGGGTCATAAGATGTAAAGCTAACTTTTCACGAAAGATTACGAATCGAATTCCGGATAATTTTTGTTTGTATAGAGAAAGAGTTGTTGAGACAACCTAGAAAAAATTGAGAAAACCAGGGAATTTTCCATCTGCCTCTTCCTTCATCGTCTCCAGAAATCAAGTGAATGTGGGACACGTTGCAGAGAAGGTTCTTGAATCACAATCCACAGCTAGTTGACTTTTAACAACTAAGTGCAGCATTACAACATCTATGGAGTGAAATTCCTTTAGAAATTAATGAAAAAAAAAATATTAAAACTATGCCTCATAGTTGCACACAGATTCTGGCTAACACGGGACGTTCTAGAAAATATTAATTATTTTCGAAAACTATTATGTTTAATAAAAACAATTATAGAACTAAACCTTTTTTTCTGTAATCTTTCAAAAACCTCCAATTAAATTTTTCAGCGTTTAAAAGTATAATAACTCCAATAAATGTTTCCGTAGCAGCCTAGAAATAGGCGATAAGTAAAATAGTTTCAGAATCCTGAAATACTCTAAAAATACTATTAGGATTGATGAATTAATTGCCACTTCTATTGGAATAATTTTATTAGAATACTAGTTTCGAACGCTAAACATTCATCTTCAGCTCTAAAACATACAAAATTTTCAACACATCTGCACTATGTTACATGGATAATATATACTCAAGTTTTCGAAAATGTAAGGCAAGAAATCAAATATTGGTACTCATCTGAGGAGATCTAATAGATATCTGAAATATACCTATCATGGAAGGAGGAAGGGGGCAGGAAGGTAACATTTTTGGGGCTTACCATGGGATTTCCCCAATGATTCGTTGGATTTTTCCGTTCCTATAGGAAACAAATTTAAAATGGGGCTACTGGAAATTTATATCTGGTATTTAAAAAAAAAATCTGAATCGGTCTTCAACTCATCTGTTATTTCTAATGATTCATGAATAATTAATTTTAGGCCTAATTTCCAATAGGAAAGGAAAATTCTATAGTAAAGGAAATTCCATAGTAAACCCCGAATATTTAACTTACCTGCCTCCTTACCCACGATAGATATATTTCAGATATCTGTTAGATCTCCTCAAGTGAGTACCAATATCTGATTTATTGCCTTACATCTTTGAAAACTTAATATATATGATCCATTTAACATAGCGCTGATATGTTGAAAATTTTGTATGTTTTTTAACTGAAGAATGTTTAGCATTCCAAACTAGTATTCTAATAAAATAATTCCAATAGAAGTAGCAATTAATTCATTAACCCTAATGGCATTGATCCTTTTATACCATCATGCGTACCTCAAGTGGTTCTAACAATACTATTTGCGCCAGGATGGATATTTTAAGACCTTGTTAAGAAGCACAACAACTAATTCTTTATAACGCAAACATTAAAATTGTTTAGAAGGTAGATATTTAACTTATTTTCAAGGTAATTGGACTTACACACTTATTTAATACAACCACCGACTTGTTTATAAGTTTATAATGAAAATAATATAAGAATTTAAAGCAAAGTAAATACTAAAATATTGACGATACCCATTTTGGAGCAGTTTATATGAACAAATATTTTCAAATTGACATTGTTTAAAAATCTACTTACCTAAAGTAAGAAATACCGACATTGTTTGTTCCTATATTAGGGCACTTTGAACCAAGTTTATTTCTCGAAAAACTTTCACTAAATGATACTTAAGAAAATATGAAACATAAAAATCGTATCTTCTAATAAAGTAGTAGTTGTCAAATTAATTTTGGTTTTCTAAGCCGGATACGAGTCAATAAAAAAAATCATTAGTTTCAGAAACTCTTAGTGAAATCTAGAAATACTTAATTTATGGCTTCTGATACGGATCTAAACTATTAAATTAAAAATAATTGTAAAATATTAATGCCACTAAAATAGTGAAAATCGAAACTTTAATTAAGATTAGAGAAGAACTAATAGCTAGATAATAACTACATATAAATGGTAATATGTATGGTAATGAATATAAATACTCATCCTTCGTCTCAGCTGATAGTTTATTTAAGTGAGGCAAGAAATAATCAAGTTTTTATAATCAATCACACACTAAAACAGCTATAATTTATTTTTTATTTATTAATATTTACAACTGTTGATATATGAAATATGATTATAATAACTTGTAGAACAAACACCTTTAACCAAAGTTTTATATCAAAGTCCTTAGGCCGTTTTCTTTTCTCAGAAATCTTGGAATGAGAAGTAAGGAGACTAGTGGATTCGAGGAGGGTATGGAGCTTTCATATAAAGATAAACATCTGGTTCAGGTAAATCAGCAGCATATCAGACATAATGATCATTATGGATAAGTTCATTAGTAAGATTTCGGATCGTAAGAATTGGGTACAAGACCAATTAAATGGTTTAGTGAAGCATGAAAATTGAAGCTTTCAACTCTTCAAACAGGTCTGATTACAGTAAAGTAAATGAGTTTTGTAATGCTCCAATATGTGCCAAATTTCAACCAGATCGTCTTTATAGTTTTAGAAAGGTTTAGCAAAAATAAAATCTACTGATTTTCAATTAATTTGTTATTAAAAAAGCGATAATATGTGGACAACAGTGAAGTTTGAAAATTGACTGTTAGGTGGCGAGTGCCATTCTACATGAGAGTTCACAATGGTACGGTTTTATAAACAGCTGAAAATTGATAATAAAATTTACCTATACTTATCAAATAATTAAAAAATATTTAAATATGTCGTCCGACATGTGGATCCCGGTAGATTTTGGAAATGTACTGACCTTTGGTTAGCACCATTCCCAAATAGAGTTTACTTCATAAAAACTCCTGAACACCTTTGTACCAAATCTTAACTACATTATCTTCATAGTTCTAGGAAAGTTTAGAAATAATAAAATTTACTACGATAATAATTCAAATGTAGAATGTTGAGTGGCAGAATAGAGGTCTACCATACTGTTATATACTTTTATTATAATCCAACCAAATGAAATGTGTAAAAATACACTGCTGAATAAAAATTATTACCGAATCGAAATCTCGATCCTTTAAACTATTAGTTAAAATTATCTAAGTTCTACATTTGAGAGTGGGCGAAGCCGGGACGGAAGATGCTAGTTTAATAATATTTATGTAACAATCATAGTAAACAGATTATAGACCTTCGTAACCATAATGCAGAGTTGGTTCGAATGTAGAAAGTTTTAAAATTTAATAGTTTATTCTAATCAGATTGTATGATGAGTTGTATAATGTTGGTGTGTATTGTTTCACGGTCTTACCTGAGGATAGAAAAGTTATTTTTTCGAAACAGGAAGTTGTAAGAAGTGAATCTAAATAAAGAGTAAATGATGTACTATTTTGCTTAAGGCTTAATATCCCAAATTTTAGTAAGATTTTTTTTCAAGAGATGGTTGCACTTCTGGGGCAAATTTACTATCGCTCTCATTTGTCAACGGAATCATCAATATTAGATCTGTAAACGAATTTAGTAACAAAACCCCATTAAAATAAGCTACCGTTTCCGAATTTTTTTTTAATTAATAAAAAAAATCGCTTCGTAGCCTGAATTTTGTGTTTATCAAATACACAAAATATTTTACAGATCGAAAATTATATGTTCCGTTCCGGAGAAAATCCGGAAATAAATTCAACTTTTTCCATCGCTTCACTGAAGGGGGCACATTTAGCCTTAAAAGTAAACATCTTTTGAGATAATTGAAATTTTTATATTTTTTATAATTTTTTTATTTTTTTAAACTAAGCTTTTTTATATAAAATAAGGCTAATATTCATAAAATAGTTAATGCAACTAGTGAAGATATTTGTAGATCGAAGTTAGCTGATGAATGTCTAAGAAGGAGATGCTTTCGTTGTGCCAACACCGACCACACTCAAGTTCCTCATCCGATTATCAACAAGAGGGATGAGAGATTCGATTTGCGGTCATGCAGTTCCGGGACTCTCCCCCTGTCAGGCTGGCTCAAGGACGCTAAGGGAATATAGAAAACGAATTTTATTTACGATCCAAGAGCTATGTAATATAAACCTAGTAACAGTCCGCTGCTCAATGGAAATCGATTCGTGCCTGCAGCTGTCCGTCGAGATTCGCTTCCCAGATAGACTAATAAGCGCTTAATATTTCATAAACCAGTCAATTTACTTTCTTCTTTCACATCAAGGCTTCAACGTTCAAGAGATAACGCCGGGGATTAGTTTCAAGGCCATGCCGTCGGAGAAACTCTTAACTACGGATCAGTAAATTTATGGTCAATGATAAAAAAATATAATTATGAAGGAGATCTGAGTTACAGTAAATTTAAATCCGAGGAATGTGGGGCGTCGAGGTAGCGGCTGATATTTTAATTAAATAGTTCAATCCGAGTTGTTTGCTTCTTAGTGCTTAACTTCAATCTATAATCCAACCAAGACAGAAAGGACGGTTCATCCTTTAGGTAACCAATCTATCCTAGGCATAGTAGGAAGGTCAAGACTCATTTTGCGGGTCTGCTAAAAAAAATAAATTTTAACCCTTCCACGAGGGATTTGATCCCACAACCTTCAGTACCGGGCAACAGACCCATTGCCATCGAGACCCCGTTGCATCTCACTAAATTGTGAGTGTTATTATAGTAATAATTATAAATGTGTTAAGTCTAAGAGCGATTAATCAATGATTTTTTATTTTCGACAATTCTTTGTAGAATTATTAATTTAACACTTTTTTTGTATGCTGAAGTATCGGCCACACAACGATAGCCTTCATCAGGGCACCAAAAAGGAAAACAATAATTTTGTAGAATGAATGATATTTTAAAAAAAATAATGTACACTACTTTTATTTTTGTAATTCATTGAAATAAAATTTAAATTTATATATAATAGATTAATCAAATTTAAAGATAGTACAAAATACAAGTTGATGAAAATTACAATATAAAGGCAATTTCATAAAATTATAAAGAATTATAAAGAAGATAGTTAATTAGAAAAAATAAATAAAATAACTTGATTAATGCTAAATTCATAATCATTATTATATTTCTATTTAACCTTCATTGAATTCTGTAAACATTAATTTCTTTCTTTTCTTATTTATCTTTCATAGTTTTCTTTATTTTTTATTCACTAATTTAATTTAATTTTCTTTTATTTTACTTTGCATATTTTTTTGTTATAACGATGATGACGATCATTGTCATGGCCGAAAAATAATTTGTTGCCAAATTAGCAACTGTTTGTAATCATTCATCCAAATGAAATACGTCTAAATGCACAGTCTAAAATTCTACAGTATATAGTTATTAATATATAATTACGTTTGATTTCCTATATATAATTTCCGAACACACAAAATATTAAAAATTAATAAACAGTGCAATAATTACTTTATTTTAAAGATTAGCTTTTCAGTAAGCGTTTAAACTTACAAATATCTATAAAACCTAATAGTATGGAGCATACTATTATATCCATTATTGGTTTAGTTTAAGTGTGATGAAACGATTTCCTCAGTCTCGTAATGCTAAAACCTCACATGACAACAATTCACAACTAGCAGCCACTTCCATTTCTGTCAGGCGAGTTTCTAGTCCATTTTCTCTACCTAAGTCGTCATCCTATAAGTTTAAACCTTATTCAGCTAACTATAATCAGACTGTTAACATCATTTGCTGCTTAATACTATAACTGTGCATTATATAACGGTTAAAGTTTGAGATCAGTTCACAGTTTCACGTAATACAAGCCTCACAGTAAAAAATAATCGATATTAGGATTCGTCCTGAACCTCTAGAACTATAGTTCTAAAATTGGAACTGAAAATAAAGATCCTCAATCACGCTACGGGATATTTTTAGAACTTCTATGAGGAGGTCACTTAGCGTCCTACCGTTTCTTTTGACTGTCTATGGCTTGATAAAGAATTGCACTAGATTAAATGTGGCAGTGCAATTTAGGAAAAATTAGAATATTTGGAGTTAAGGTTATAGAACTATGGTTCAAGATCGGTAAATTAGGATGTTAATATTTTTGTGCCATTTTTTTGCTTTTTTATTTATTGGAGTTTACAACTGTATACAAGATAAATAAAATACTGGTAAATGTGATGGTAATGCTAAAAATGACATGTCAATTACTACCTAGTGGTAGCACTTACAAAAGTTATATATTATAAAGTACCAAGAGGGTCCCGAGGCCATCTTCTCTTAAGAGACCTCGGAGAATCATCAGGAATTAAGTGTGAGGCTAGTTGGGAGACTAGTGGATTCGAGTGGGTACGGAGTTTACAATTAAAGGATATGAATCTACTTTTGGCCAAATAAGAAACATATGAAATATTAAGATTATTATGGATGTTTGTTTGTGACAAAATATGGAGCATTGATAATTTTACGAAGGGTTTTTAGATTTGAAGTTTGGACACGAGAAGACTTGGAAGCTTTATTAGAACCCTAAATCTCAATTCCGTATGTCCAAATGTATCCAATTACTGTCATTTTATTATAGTCTTTTGTTATTTATTGGAAGCTTTGAACGCTTGTCTAGTAAATGTCGAAGTAGTCGCAAACAACGAGCAGTTTATTGTCTTTTAAGTCTGGTATGTGGGGTTCCACCAAACCATCTGATTCATATCGTATCCAATCCTTGCAAATAAATCTTATCCATAAAGACCTGAATGGTCCATACGTTACTGATTTAGCTCGAACCAGATACCTAACCTTTAATAGTAAACTCCATAACCATTCTAATCCAGTAGTCTCTCAACTTGCTGCCCATTCAATTCCCAATAATCCACCGAGGCGTCTGAAAAGAAGATGACCGAGAGACTTTCTTATATAGAATTGTTTTCTTTTTATTAAAGTGCTACTAGTGAGTGGTTCTTTATATGTTATTGAAAAGTCATTGTAATAATTTCAAATTTACTTATTGTACATATATTTATATAGTTGTAAATATCAATAAATAATTTATTAAAAAAATTCTTGTATGAGCAAAAAAAAAAATGTTTTGTTTCCGTTTGACTATCAAATTACTGAATTGAAGGCTCCCTACGATCAAGGAATAATTTGACAGGCATATAAAATGTAAATGGTTGGACATTTAAAGTAATATATTTATATTTTTATATGGTTGCGAACATTTTTTTTTCTTTTTAATCTGAAAGTTACACTTTTTTGAGGAACCAAAGTTAGATTAAGATTTAGCACCTCAAAGATTATTAAAATAAATTGAGGTGGATTCACTGAAGTCATTTATGTAATATAAAAACTTCGTGAACAAAGTAAGAATGACTGATTTTGTATCAAGTTTAAATTATAAATGCAGGATCGGTAACAAAAAAAAAAAAAAAAAAAAAAAAAAAAAAAAAAAAAAAAAAAAAAAAAAAAAAAAAAAAAAAAAAAAAAAAAAAAAAAAAAAATAAAAAAATTTTTAAACTGTGTTGAACCTAATTTTTTTTTTGTTTAAATAACGTAGAAAAAGGTCTACCGCATTAGTATTGCGTGTTTTATTTCTTAAGGAAATCCGTCATGAATGCATGTCTTGTTAAAATATCAGCTAAAGGATTAGTTTAGCTGTAAATTTTAAATGGCTGAGCATAATACCCTAACTAGCCGCTGGAATGGGAAAATGTAAAAGCGAGTGCAATAAATTAAAGGCGATGAAATACAACCACATCTTCAGAGAATATCCTCGCGCAATTTATTAGCTCTTTGCATAACAAGCCCATCACTTCATTGCCTAGTAAAAGAAAAATATCTAAATTAATATTCACAAATACATTTACCAAATGTGCTATCTGCTTGATTATTGATAACGGAAACATGTGAAGAAACGATTCGCAGTTAGTACTACAATATTTCTTATGTTTCGAAATCATGTCCTTTTCCTCTCAAGCATTCGGTAAAGATTTTTTCAAGAAACACGTGCTTAAATAGTAATATTAATACATGAAAAAACCACATGATTACTGCTCGATCTAGTGCTATATCCAACACGAGCTATGAGATATAAAATTACCAATTATAACCTCAATTTTCCAGAAACGGTTTCGCACAGAAGAATGGACATTAAATATCATCTCCCGTGAAAATTTAATCTTAGAAATAAAAAAAAAATATATTTATTATAAGAAAAACAAATCAAAATTAATCTAGTTTACGATAAATTCTTAGCGGAGCTAGAAACGAGTCCAGGATGGAAAATTCGAGGAAAACACTTTACAAATGACCGGAACTAACGAAAACAACGACTATTTGGCAAAATATTGGATATTTGTTTTGTTCGCGCGGTACAAACAAAGTGTTTACTATAATTTTCATCGCTCTTCTGCTTGTATTAAACTGTGTTCCGTCCTTTGGCCATTTAGTTCACGACCTCATTGATACAAAAATTGGAAGTATTACCGAGTTTATAGGTTTTTATTTTAACAAAAAATGAAGCAACACTCCGATTATTGTAGTTCAGTACAATTTGTATATAGGATTAATGAATCATTTGCGATTTAAATTTTTCGTTTAAAGACTAGTTTTGATTGTTAAACATTCGTCATCAGTTTTAAATCGTACAAAATACCAAAACTTTGCTCCACAGATTATAAATATTCTTAAATTTTAAAAATGTAAAACAAAAAATCAAACTAGTTGATACGCACCTAAATAGACGAAATGGAATGGCATATTACATAGACATATATCTGGACATAGACTAGACTAGGAGAGGTAAGGGGAGTTAAATAGCTAGATAAATACAAATTGATCCCTATATTTATAAAACAGGTAAATGGGCAGTCCCTTAGGTTTTTCCTATGACTAGTCGGTTTTTCTGTTCCTACTGTAAACAAATTTAAAACGGGACTACTAGTATTTATTTGGTCTGTTAAACTAAAATCAGGTTGTGAGCGATTTTATTATTTCTAATATTTTGTAAATATTTATTTTTAGGCTATTCTCTACGGGGTGTATAAGTTTCAATTCTGAGTTGAATTTATGGCCATTTTCAATTAAATGGATTAAAACGCCGTCTTCTAGATCTCTAAACGTTTCATCCAGCAAAGACAAAAATTAAACGTTCGGAATAATTCAAAAATGGAATTATTAGAAAAATATCAAAGGGAACGTCATTTGAAAAGAAAGAGACAAAGTTAATTAATGAGAGAGCTTCAATTACAGAACATAACGGAAATTATTGACTTAAAATATTTAAAATTTCAGTCAAAATTACCGCTCTCTGGGAATAGGTTATTAAACAAAATTATAGTAAATCCCCCCCCCCTCTATGTAGGCAAAAATATGTGATCAAACTTAAGTTTTTTGTTTTACGTTTTATTTCTTAATTAGGCCTTCTAAAAGAAAATATGGGTCTATTATTTAATAATAAATAAATTAAATCAAATTTTTCTTAATCTAAGTGTTAATTAACACAATACTTCTTTAAAATGTAACTGAGTTACAGTAGGAGGAGGAAAAAGTAAAATATTAAATTATTAAATATAACAAAACAAAAATAAGAGGTTTGAAAAAAAAAAAAATCTAGGTTTTTATATATCATAGAAGATTCCATATTCCTTATTACATCTAATGATTCCTTTATGCCTCATTAGGTGAATGTTTTATTTCCAGATAAATACATATCTCTGATGATTAATATACAACATTCGAAACATGTCTTCAAATAAAAAAAAATCTGATTGGATTAAAAATAATTAATCAAACCTAATTTTATCTGTCTTTCCATACCATCGTGCGTACCTCAAGTGACAATCTACATTATCAGTCTCGTGTAGTAGCATAAAATTCGCAGCTTCTTAAAACACTGATAATATAGCAGATATTAATCCCCTGTTTAGCAATGGCATAAGAAAAGACTGCCCCTTATCCGTTGATCTGAACAGCAACTGACAAATGCAGGGAGGGCATGCGATAGTATCTTTCCCATTGGAGCAGGAAGGAATGCCAACAGCCTAAAAAAAATAGTTCCTCGTTCGGACAGAGAAAGCTCGCCGGCCGTCAATCCGAATGGATCTGTAATTCACTAATTTATTGCGGTAGCGAACCTAATTATCGATTCGAAAACAGAAACGAGATAGCAATATTGGACTGGCGGGTGAAAGCGGCTGTTTGTGCGCTCGTGTACATGCTCTTTCAGGTGCCATTAATTCTGCGGCAGATATGGTAATCAATCATTAAAACAGGTAGGTGCAATGTTTATAGCGGAACACGACCATTCCATAATAAACTATATCTATTAAATAGAACGAACAAGCAGAAATCCGCTACCTCCGTACTTAGTTAAATTCATAGTCAAATATTTGCAAATTTACTGCTTAAGAAACTGTAAAAAATGGGGGACAGTATAAAAGTAAAATATTTCAGAATAACATACTATTGGGAATCTATTAATCAACGAAGTTGGGACCGAATAGGCTCGGGTAAACTATCTCTTTGGATCGACATCCAAAAAAAGTAAGAGAAATATATAAGAAAAAATAAAGTGAGACAATTGATACTATATATGTACATACATATATCTATTCAATAACTAAATAATACTTGTGCCCATCTTTGGCGCTTATGGTCCTTGCAGAACCTTGCAATTCTCTATCATTCAGACCTATCTTCAGCAGCCCTTCTCCATCCTCTCACACACTGAGTCCAAAGATCGTCCTCTACATCTTTGAGCCAACGAAGTCGAAGCCTTCCTCTTCTATTTCGACCGAGGTGAGCCTCCAACATCACCTTAGGGACCCAACTGGCTTTCATTCTTCGCAAAAGTCCTAACCATCTAATTCTGCCTCTCTTATTCTTATATTGGCTCGAATATCTGGAGCTGCATATACAGCTTTCAATTGCTCATTCGCAAAAGATTCAGTCCATATTTATTCGTACCATATATTTTTCGTAGGATTTTCCTTTCCAACATCTTTAAAACTTCTTCCTCGTGTGATGTCAATGTCCATGGCTTACTCCCGTACATGGCAACCGGTTGAAGGATCGTTCATTAAACTCTCATTTTGAGAGATAATATACATAAGTAGGATTATTACAAATACAAATTAGAATGTTTATGGCACGAAAAGAAATCTACAATTTTCTAATTTATTAAAATGTACCGACATTCTATCTCTCCATAGTCTAAAATCCATAAAATCGAACAATATTGCATAAATTCTACCTTCCAGATATTCTTAAAACCGGCCAATCCTTCTTCTTGAAAAATTGTTATTCACTATTCGTTTCTTAGTAGACGTCTTTTACATCCTCCAGCCTCCCCTTATTAATACTCTTAAAAAGGTTGCCTAAATGTCTTGTTCAGTACATCAATGTCCTGTGAAAAACAATAATAATACATAATAAAATTAAATAAATAGTTCAGATGATTATGACCTCGGTTAATCAAGTCCTGAGTGTCTAAGAAAATATCAGTTGTATCAAGAAAAAAAGTAATCAAACTGTGGAAAAACCAAATCACACAATTGACTTTATTGTTGTTGAAAATTTATCTATAGTTATTTTATTTTTTCTTTAAAATATAAAATTATGAATAATTTATAAATGATTAAGGAATAAACTCAGAACTAATTATGATGATATCGTTTTTTGGTTATTACTAGAACGATTGAAGAACTATGTCTTGAGTATCTCAAACACCAGTTTTTAACACTTCTTATTTATTTCAGGTTAGTGATATAATAGCTGATCACTTTTCCAAAAAAATAAATATATATATACATAATAAATATAAATAAATAAAAACTGCATAAAAGTTGTTAAGAACTCTTTTTAATTTATTAAACTATTAACAATTTTATTAAAATATTCATACGATTACATTGCTTCTGATACAGACTTTTATTTACAATTTTATAGATAAATACATATAAGAAATTAGTTTTTAATTATTATAGTTAAGTGTACTAAAAAAACAAAAAAAAAAAAAAAAAAAAAACAAAATAATTCAAGTAATGGGTTTCAGCTTAACTTCGAAACCCAGGAGCTTAAAGAGTTTTACGGACAGTTGAATATTTTTCTGATGCGGATTCTGTATAATCCGTTTACCAATAGCTGACCTTTCTAAAGTAAACTACAATACGAATATTATCCCCTCCTCCAAGGGTCACCCGCGTTTTTCCGAACTTTTTTTTTTTATTTCAACTATATGGATTGTACGATTAAGTGATCAGCAGAAAATATAGGACTAGGGTATCGCAGGTAGTCATTTATAGGTGTTTACTTTTCTTTAGAATTGTTTTCTTTAAATTATCGAAGTAAATGAAGGTTCCTATAAAACGCGAGACTTGACAAGAGAAAGGTGTACCTTGACGAAGATTAATCTTATTCATAAGTGGTTGTAATTTTATTCACATCTCAAAACCTTACAACGAATTTGATAATTGATGCATATGAATATTAGCTTTTTATTTTTTTTTTATATTTTTTTTATTTTTTGAAGACTAGTTTCGAATGTTCGAACATTCATCGAGAGTTCTAAGAAAACTAAAAGTGTTGCTAAAGAGGCTAAAGAGTCAGGTAGTCCTTTAGGTTAACTTGTTATTAAACAAACCGGACTTAAAAGACAAGAAACTGCTCGTCGTTACAGACAACTCCAACATTTACTAGAAAAGCGTTCAAAGCTCCTAAAAAATTACAAAAGCATTATTTACACGACAATAGTTTGCCTCACACTCAATTGCCGGTAATCCTTGGTGGCGTTTGATAAGAAGATGGCCAATAGACCTTCAAATATAGAACATTTATTATACGACTATTGAGTAGTTCTTTACATATTAATGTAATAATTTTCGTAAAATTTACATGTTTTATATAATGTATACGGGTTTTTTTTTAATATACCTGAACCAAGTGGAGCTGGAGCCGGCTGGTATTGCGAATACTTTAATGGCTATACGCTAGACTACGACGGGGAAGTGAGTGCCATACAGGAGGCTGTCACCAAATTAATCACTATTAACATGCAACCGCATTATGTTGTATTTTTGGTTGATTCCCAAGCAGCTATATTGGCACTAAGCACCAATAGTCCAACTGACTGCTTACGAACTGTTAAATGTCGCACGGCACTGGAACAGCTCATTAAGATTGGATGGAACACTGTGCTGCAGTGGATCCTCAGCCATGTAGAAATAACTGGAAATGACAGGGCCAACGACCTTGCAAAAAAAGGTGCTAAATCTGTCCAGCCCTCAGTTACCACGGCCTTAAGTACAGCAAAGAACATAATCAACAGCACCATCGATGCCTATATGTACAATCGCATGAAGGAACAAAGTAAAAATAAAAAGTGGGAATGCCTACTGACTCATGGGCCGACCGGTGTTGGGCTAGGCCGAGCCCAAGCTGTTGCACACTTCAGAATTACTACTGGACACGACTATCTACAGGAGCATCTTCATCAAATTGGAGTCTTAGACAGTAACATCTGCCCTTTGCAACCTAGACAAGATGGATAGCGATCATCTGAAGACCTGTCCAGAACTTGCTGATGCTACACCTGATCCTGCCACAAGTTACTGGGAGGCTAGACGTCGAATGGCCGAGAGGCTAAAGACAAGCGTTGGATAAAAAAAAAAGGGTTTTTTTTCATCTTATTTTTTATTTATTTATTTTTTAAATTGTTTTTATTGTTTCCTTACAGCCCTGTAGGGAGGGATTTTATTTATTTCTGTACACACCATAGTTAAAAGTATACAATGTACATGCAGTTTCTAAATTTTGTTTACATTATTATTTTACATATTGAAATAAGTAGTTAAATATAAAGAATAGAACAAGAAGTTATACAATATTAAAACTTAATTAAACCAAGCAACTAAGTTTTTTTTATCATCAGAAATACTTAAGAAATAATATATAGAGAACATTTATAATTTTTAACATTTTAAATGTATTTCAATTGATATCCCCTTTTTTCTGGTATGGATTTTTTCACAAATATTTTGAAGTCTTTAAACACATTGTTCATCAAACATTGACCATCTACCGGCCAATGTCCTAATTTCTGTACTGTTTTTGTCTGTAGTATAGTTTTGTAGTCAGTAAGTAGCCTGCATTAATATATAATGAGTATATTTTGTTCTTGTGTAAAGACACTTGGATATAAGAATGAATCTCTTATGTGAAATCTATGAAAATAACTGTTCTCTGCCGCATGCCCTGTTATTCCTTGTGTAATGTATAATAGAAGTCAGTCCATGAGTCTGAATTTATGTAGGTCCGTAAGTTTGGAATGAAGTGATGAAGATGTCGCGTTCCGACGTGTTAATATATACAGTTGTAAATATCAAAAAATAGTTTTAAAAAATAAAATAATATCAACTTGTAATTGTTGGAAAAGAATGTTGTTTTTTTTTATTTGTTTTTTTCAACCAGAAAGGAAGGTAAGACAAATTAATACAAGTTAAGCTGAAGCAATATTTCCTTTTCTTACCATTAACTACATAATGGGAGGGGAAACCTATTGCATGAAAGGTGACGTAGCAAAAGCTACTTGCTCTGAGGTGACCTGAACAGGATCGCAGGCAATTCATCATGTCACAGGTGTCCCTGGCAGGCAGCTAGTTGGTGACGTGCAAGCTCCGTCCCCACCTGGCAGGGAAATTTATAATTCAAAGCTAATCAAGCGACTTGTTAATTAATAAATAAGAGCCGCAGATGCTTCTCCCGAACCCGTATTGCAGATAGGCGAGGAACGAGGAAAAAAATTAAAAAAATGATCAGATTCTAATGTTGGTTATAAGGTAATTTTGAGGAAACACGCAATGTAGGGATCCAAGACAACCACATTAGTGCAATGGGCCTGCTAAACTTCAGTAAATTACTAAACATATTGATAGTGCCGTAAAGTCCATTTAATTGGTCTTTTCGGCACATATAAACACTGACAAGCAAAACAATTTCAACCAACCGATTTTTTAATTCATTCTTTTCAAAGAACCGATCTGTAAAAAAATTTAACCAAATCATTTTTATAGTTCAAGGAAGGTATTGCAATAATAAAAACTACTGATTTTCAATTAATTTGTTGTTTTAAAAGAGAAATATGTGGCTAACAGTGAAGTTTGAAAATTGACCGATATGTGGCAAGGGTCATTCTACATGTGAGGTTACTAAGGGACGGTGTTATATAGAGCTTAAAAAAATAATTAAATATATCTGCATTCAATTATTTAAAAAAATATTTAAATATGTGGTGCAACATGTGTATTCCAGTAAAGTTTGTGAATGGGTATCAGTTACAAAGGTTTTTTTTTTTTTTTAATTTATATCATTTTATTGAAATTTACGGCTGTACAATTATACACATTATGTAAATGGGCTGATAACGATTACAATAACATGTCAAAGCTTGAAAAGAACTACTCATCAGTAGCACTTTAATAAAAATTCTACACTAGAAGATCTCTAGGCCATCTTGTTTTCAGACGCCTCAGAGAATTATCGGGAATGGAGTGGGAAGCAAGTAGAGAAACTAATGGATTTGAGTGGTTATGGAGCTTACTATGAGTATTAAAGATTTGTCGAAGGATTTTGGATTGTAAGGATTGGATACGGGAAGAATTAGAAGGTTTAGTTGAGCCCCAAAGCTCAACTCCATATGTCCAAATAGGTCTGATAACTGCCATGTAAATGAGTATTTTGTAGTAAAGCGGAAGGTTTGAGGGTTTGTCTAGTAAATGTTGAAGAAGTCGAAAACGACGAGCAGTTTCCTGTCGTTTTAGTCTTGAGTTACAAAGGTAAAACTATATATGTACCAGATTTTAACTGCTTCACCTTCATAGCTCTATGAAAAAAATCTATCCATATCTACCATAAAACTAGGGGCATTATCGTAAATTACTTTAAATTTTATTTACTAGTCCGTTGGGATATGTACATAGTTTTGTAACATTATCTTAATCAGTAAATCTAAGTCTCATCCGTAAAACACACACACTTATAGGTGCATTTGAATGAACATTAATAAATTATGAAAAAAAAAAATAAAGTGAAATATCATAAATAAGCATAATATTATATAATATTTGTTTAATAAACGTTTATTCTATCTATACGAATATTTTCAAAAATTGTTTCGCGGCTGACAAGTGGATATTACGATCCTATTTAACGAATACCTAACACAAACTAGTTAGCCTAATTTTATTTTTCCATTTTATAAGTATAGATAAAATGCTTTATATCAAACAAAAAATTTTTTTTTCTGTATTTTTAATATGATTAATATATTAATACTTTTTCACTAGGGAGTGCATTTATATAGACAAGATCCATAGTGGTGAACTCTAGTAGAACTAATGCCTAGCGGAATGAATTATTCGAAATTTTATCTATTGAAGAATAAAGGAATTCGGCATCGATTTGCATACACCTATTACTTTAAATATATCTATTACAATCCTTTATAATTACTTTAAATATAATAAAATCTATTTATATTGAAATATAAATAGGTTCTTTGATCGATACAGTCAGCAAGTTGGAAGCGAAAGCCCAACACCAAAGTTGGGCAAACAGAAAATGTCACCAAAGTTTTATACAAGTGTTTTTAACATTAATAGGTTCTGTTTAAATCACCGAGGAAGAACTTTCATTGTTGATGAGAAAGTTTGTTATAATGCAGGGGGAGGGGAGGGAGAGAATGTGTTAAATATATTCTAAGCTATTATATAGAGATATCTATAAAATTTATAAATTAATAATTAAAATAATAATCAAAAATATAATAACATGAAAAAACTTAAAGAGTAAACACTCAAGTGAAAGATATATATTCGGATGATCTCAAGGCCATCTTCTTTTCTGACACAGAATTTACTTCAATAATACACTTCTAAACTAAGTATGACGATATTAAATAGAGGATAAAACCACTGACAGAATTCTTTCCTAGCAAAATTGTTATATACTATAAAGAGTTATAATAAATAGATGTAGTTACAATACAAAACCTGAAAATTTAGTCGGTGTAACGTAAAGGGTCGATAAGTAATTTTTAATTCCATTGATGATTTGTATTAATTTTATATTTATACTTAATTTTCTATTTGACAACAATTTTTAATTTTTTTTTCATATATATTTAAAAGCTAATAAAGTGAAATAATAATCGTCCTGTTTTATTGTTTCGTATTTTTATTTATTTATTTATTTTTTTAATGATATTTCGCATCTTATTGGCAAATTTACCCAATAAATCAACGTAAATTACGGCAAAAGTTGAAATAGAGCTGTTAAAACAACACTTTAAATATATTTTTTAAACATTAGCGCACGAATTCCATTCCAGAGTCAAGTAAAGACTAAAGTAAGTTTTTTTCTCTATCAGAAATGTGATTATAAGTAAGAACCACATGATACCGATTTCAGAGGCAGTCAAAATATAATAATTAATAATAATAACCTATTCAAATTTCAGTTTTTAAAACTCTAACACATACCAACTACCAGAGTTAGACAAAACTTAATCATAGCTATTTGACAGCAAATTTCCTGGAATCAATCACCTAATTTAAACATGATTAAATTTTCAAAGCAATGCTTTAGTGAATTAATTATTATTTGACTAAATAATTTATTCATCATTATATAAGCGATTTATTCCAGGAAATTAGTTGTCAAATAGCAATGATTAAATTTGGCACAATTCTACCACCTAACATGTTGAACATTTACTAATTAAAAAATTCAATATGTACAGAAAATATATTCGAGTGATATAAAAATTAAAGGAAATTTCAGAAGGAAAAGAATGCCGCAAATTTGAGCTCTCTAGGTGCACTAGGTTTTTAATGGCGTAATTTTGAATATATTGAGTGAGGAAGTAGTTTTTGAATTTAAAAGCTTATAACTCAAAAACCAAAAGTCAAAAAAAGTAATACTTTTACATTTCAACTATCCTTGCAAGGTACAACTTCTACACTAAAAATCATAGAAATTAGAGAGGTCAAGGTCCAAATCGAATGTAGAATTGGTTGATTTGACGATTTTAAAAAAAAATAGTTAAAGAAAAATGCTATGCATTTAATTTACTGATGTGTCGGTATCAACATTTTCCTTTGTCGATCCTTTCCCGGTACCGATTTGTTGGATTAAAAGGAAATTATTATTTAAAAAAAGAATCTATATGCGACCTAAAAAAAACAAAAAAATTCAAGAAAGGGGCTTGAGGCCAAGCGAGTTGGGGCGAGGTTCTCAGAGCGCTCGTAACCAGAAGGTTTGGGTTAGAATCCCACCTGGCCGGGTTAAAACATAGTTCGTGGCGGACCCAGGAAATGAATTTAGACCTTCCCACCCAGGCCAGTATAGAACTTCTATGGAAGTCTTCGCCTCAAAATAGTATAAATAAATCACAAAACAGCTGATAATAGCTATCGCCTATAGTGTGTAATATATAAGTTTATTACAACTGAGTAAATTTCCAAACATGGAAAAAAAAAATCATTATTCTGGTATAAATAAAAATCTTCTAAGAACAACAAAAAAAGTGTAATAAAATTACACAATAAGGAAGACAATATCCTTCATTTATTTTTTTTATTATTTCAGCTTGGGCAGTTTGAAATTTGCTATATAATCCTATTTCTTCTTTTTCAAAAACCGAAAATATTAGGTTTCGCAAAACTATCATCAACGCCATATGTATAGGATTCCTAGGAATCGACTTTGGACTGGAATCGTTCAATGGAATCGAGAACCCCTGTTTTCGGTCCTCACTCCATATATTCAAAATTACGCCATTAAAACATTTCGGCTTAAGAATCACATTTCACTAATACAAATTTTCTGTTATTTAATAGCTTGGATAGAATATTTTACCCCACCCCCCTCAATAATAAGCATTCATTCACTAGCAAAAACACAGCGTTATCTTGTCTTTTCAATAGTTAGTCAGTATCTGATAAGCTATTTAGATTACAGAACGTTTCAGTCTTAAATTAATTAAAAGACATTTTTTTGTTTAGAATTCATGTAAATCTAAAGCTAGTCCACTAGTTAAAAACACATTACAAACCCATCATCCATGTCGAAACACGACGAAGGGCAAGATGCTCAAGAGGGTCAGAACAGTCGAGGGCACTTGGAAGTCATTATCACCTCATTATCCACTCAGGTGACCTCAACAACTAATGCAAGTGCATTATTCAAACGAGGCGTGTAGATTTATAACTTTTCAATATCAATTAAGGTCGAAGAAGTCGAATCTTTAATAGCTCAAGGGGGAGAAAAAATGAATAAAAAATGCATGACAAACCCAAGCTATAAATCAACTGAGGAGATATATTCAAAAACATAAAGACAGATTTATGATGATGCTTAGAAAGCAGCTCTAGGATACCGCTTAATTTCTCAGGTGTATCCTATGAGATGTAGGACTAAGAAAAAAAAAGCTGTTAACAACTACTAAATGGGGACAGATCATTATTCACAATTTCGAAAACTATGTTCATTCCTTTTTTAATTATATATAGGTATTTACCACTGTATAAAATTCATATATCAAGTAAATTTGTGGAAAATTATAGCAGTAACGTGCTAATAACTTGTAAAGTCTAGGACATATTCCTTTCAAACGTCTCGGAGAGTTATCAGAAATCGAGTGACAAGCAAGTTGGGACACTAGTGAATTCGAGTGGGTATGCAGCTTGTTGTTATGGATGGATAGTTATCTGGTTTGGGCCAAATCAGCAACATATGGAGCATTAAGATCTTTATGGATAAGTTTGTTTGTGACATAATAAAGAGCATCGAGGGTTTTACGAAGGATTTTAGATTGTAAGGATTGCGTTAGAGAAGAATTGAAAGTTTTAGTAGAGCCCCAAAGCTGAACTCCGTATGTCCAAAGGGTTTTATTTACTGTCATGTATTAGTCTTTTGTAACTCTTTAGGAGCTTTAAACCTTCTGATACAGATCTTTAAGTGAAGTGCTTGAAGTGAACTACCAGTGGGTATCAAAATTCGCGAGCAATTTTGTATAGTTCCAAGTATTTCTGTTTGTTTTGGTTTTTTATTTCATTTAATTTAATTTATTTGTACACATTGTGTGAATGAATTCTTCATCATCCATATTACGCATTTCCCAAAGGAGAGGTAGATTGTAATATTAATTCAATTTTTTTACTACAACGGATGGAACATTAAGATCATTATGGATAATGCAGTTTGTGGCATAGTATAGAGATGGGATATTAGCATCGAACCTTCTAGTCCAAAAATAAAAAGGTCTGACTGCTGAAAATTGTTTACTAACTTTACCTTTAAATGTGGTAAAAAGTCTTCCTCGAAGTAGATTCGGGTTTGAGCGGAGGAGGGGGGGAAAGGTCGAAAATCGTATTTTCTCAGCTGTTTGATCAAATACTGAAAAACCATGAAAACCATTACTATTAGCACGTTTTGTTTTCTATATAATATAAAAATAACGCAAATTTGCGACAAATTTGGTTCTATTCATATTCTGCTCAGATAAAAAGTTTCAGAGCTGTGGAGAAGAGAAAAATTAAAGAGGTTGTCTAACTTTTGGTGTCACACTTCTCCACGAAAACATATTTATCCGAAATTCATAAACAGTACCTGATTGTAAATTTAACCAGCATTGATATGGAAAAAAGAAATTTGAGATCGGACAAATATTTTTGGTGTTACATAGAAAAATGTATTAAAAAGGAACCAATTTTTCAAAACAATTCGCGATTTTTCATCGTGCTGGTATGGGTGCTTTACGGTCCTTTATCATAGCTTTTTATTTATGATCTGATAGTAAATTTAACAACCTTTCAGCTAAGAAAAAGAAAATTTGTAGTGGATATATATATATTTTCGGAATATTAGCCAAAAGAATACCGAAAAACGTCAGCGAATATAGATCTTGACATATTGAAGCCGCTACGGAGGATGCAGAATTAAATGATTAAAATTACACGATTAAACCTGTAGCACAATAAAGTTTTGTTGTTAAAGAAAAAAGCTGCCTGGCTCCTAAAATATTGGTTGGAGTTCGGAAAAAAGTTATGAGCCACATTCTAAGCAAGTAAAGTAAAAAAAGCAAGTATTGCAAATAAAAAATGTCCAACTGGTGTAATATAAAGTTGGGAGAAATTTATCTGAGGCAGTTTGGTAATGTATGTCTGCCCTTTTAGTAGTAGAATATAACTTCACCTTTTCAGTGAAGTGCTCCAATGATTCCTAAGGCGCACTATATTTTCTCTCCCGGGTTTCTTCTGAGGACTTTGGGCCGATAATATTTTTTTAAATATGATTCAGAGCAACTAGGTTTGGTAAATAAATAAAGTTGGAAAATATTTAAGATTTTTTATTTTCTTTTTCTTTTGTAGTAATTCAACACTCAAAAATTATTATTATTATTTTTTTAATTATAAAAACGTAAATATGTGATAGTAAAATGATGGTATTCAAATAAATATTCCCATTCAAAGATCCTAACATTCTATTAGCAATGACGCTTGCAAGTCCAATGCCAACAGCACTCTTTCAGGAATTTTACGAGACATTAATAACCAAGGAGGGGTGATGAGCACGATCTGTTTTACAATTCATTTTCACAATCGCACATGGCAGACAATCGACCGAAAAATTATCTGAGAAACCGATGGTCCAATCGTAAATCTTGTTTCTTGCCTTGTCAACACGATAATTAAAAATTGAAATACCGAATGGCGATTTCTAATAATAATTACATTGTAAAGTAAAACGTACGCCATTCAACGTGTATGAAATTAATTTCACAATATACCGAGTGTGGTTACTCTTAAATACGAAATTTCATCCAAATAGAAAAATAAAAATTCGTAAGCTTCAAAATTCGCCTCACCAAAAATAATGGTAGGCAACTTTTGTTTAAATTGATAAAAAAATAATTAACGCTTAGCGGGTTAAACGTATTAACTTCATATTTTTTCACGAAATAAAGGGTGGTAATACGCTTGAAATGTCTTTGGTTTCATCAGCCTATCTGGTTTCAAACTCAAGCTAAAAATCAAAATGTTTTTCGTATTTTCCAATTTTTTTAATAGGTTTATGTTCATCGAATTTTACATTTATATACGCCAAAAGAAAGCTGAGGCTCTCCTCTTTCCAGCGATACCAACCAGTGAATTGCGTGACAAAGTAATGGCGATTTAAAGGCATGTAACCAATAATTGGTTTAAAATTTCATTTTCCTCGAAGAGGGTGAAAAAAATGATATTTTTTGATTTTGTTGAATAAGCGTTTTTCAATGTTTTTTTAGGGTGTTGAATTAGAATCTGACGTCAATTTTCGTGTGAAAAAATCTATAGAGGTAGTTTGCTTGAAAATCTAATCATTTTTTTAGAATTTAATTAACCTAAACCAAAATCTATGGAGCGGCTGTATTTTTCCTTTTATCCGCAACCAAAACTAAACATCTTGATGCAAGAAACATGTCGATATCATTTTTTAAACTCGAGATATAAAATAAATTAGTTTAATGCTATTTTATTTTATTTTTTTCGGCTTCTGGGCCCATTGGTTGGAACGGCGAAATACGTGTCTAATATTTTTTGACCAGGAACCTCCAAAAAAATTGCCAACAAGATCCGTGAGAGACTGAGTTTTCCCTCCCCTAGTAAGTAAATATTACAACATAATATGAAGGTTTTGATAAACATAGGAGTAATTAATGTTTGAAAGAGATTTCGAAAAAGGTGGTATGTTCAGTTATTTCAAGTGATATATTTCATAATATGTTTATGTTGGTAAAATATTGATGACCACGATTATACAAACTGTAAGTCTATTATATTTTTTTTTAATAACAATATTCACTGTCGTGAAGTTTGATGGACTAAACATAAGCATTAGAGAAGAGTA
The DNA here is from genome assembly GCA_003667255.2 of Euschistus heros. Lineage (NCBI taxonomy): Eukaryota > Metazoa > Arthropoda > Insecta > Hemiptera > Pentatomidae > Euschistus > Euschistus heros. The sequence goes on along the minus strand of RCWM02000648.1, from coordinate 99,184 downwards.
AGCATATTTATATTTTTTATTTTTTAGAATGTATACTCTAACAAATTAATAAAAAACATGAAACTCTAACATAAGGCAATAGAATTTCAATTTAAAGAAATAATTCTGAATTGGGTTTTAAAAAATAAGTAAAGCAATATATCTACAGAAATATTAAAAGATAAGATGTAGTGGTTGTATCCTCATTTTGGAAAAAAATTATAAATTTTATAGTGAACAAAAAAAAAGCGTATAGATGTATATATTTATTTTCAATCAGGATTGGGTAAAATTTAATCAAAACTTTATTTATTTATGAGTAAATATTCCAGTCATTTTTAAGTGAAATTATGATTATTTGACCCAAAGATTAATTAATTATTAAATTAGGTGATAAATTACAGGAAATTAGTCGTCAAAAAGCTATTATTATATTTTATTAAGCGCTAAGATTAGACTTTTATTAAACTTTAGCTATGATTAAATGTTTTACCTAACTCTGCTTTCAAATCGGTAATAATAAATCTTTATGAATTAATGATAGTAAAATATCTATAGTTCTCATGTTTTATTATTGATAAAGGTATTTTAATTACTTACAAATTTGTATACAGATTAAGAAATAGATCCATCATTACCTGAAACAAAAAAAAAATTATTAATTGTATTCTATATATGTAGAGTACCTAGATAAAAATAGGGTATAATAATAATGTTACATATAATCATACCTGGTTGGTTTATTATCTATTTATTTTATTTACATAATTGAAGTAACACTCATTAAACGAAACAAAAATAAGTTGTTGGCGGCATAAAAGTTATATATAAAAAAAATAAATAAAATAAAGCCAACGATACAGTGCAATCAAACTAGTTCCAGATTCCATCTATGTTTTTTTAAAGAAATCTATGACGCATTTTTTTTCAGGTCCGAAAGAGACATGGTCCAAGAAAAATAAGAAGAAAGTGGATAAATTATATTTTAGTATTTTGTTTTGCTAATACATAATTACTTATCTCTCCAAATTCATTATGATTTTCTCTCACTGGTATTTTATCATCTTAGACATATTTCAAACCCTTTCCAACCAGAATGACAAGCTGGGTGCTTTGAATCGGCTGTTGCAGGCTGTCCCAGAGGACAGCTGAACACTGGAGACACGGGCCAGTGGTTGCCTTCACACTGATCGTCGGCTTCCAGGGCATTCACCATCACTCTCCTCCAACAAACAGGCCAAGCCTTTGAAGGTCTTGGCACAAGATCAGGGTACAAAGAAATTCTAAAAGCATTGAACCGACTGTTCTTAGTTTAAAAAAGAAAGAAAAAACATAAAGAAATAGTAGAATTTTTAGAAAACTATCAAGTTGTCTCAAAATTAAATCATGATTAGCAACATCAACTTAAGGATACATTAATTACGTGAATTTATTTATTTATTTATTTTATTTTGAGAGCGAATTCAAAATCTGACATACACTTATTGATAAAAAAAACAAAAAAAAACTATGTATTTAATAATACATATCAAAATACATAAGAACAAATTTAATTATTTGAAATTTATAAATAAAATCTCATAAGGGAAAGAGAATGGGCTCTTGACACATCCTACCCTATCTCACTATAAGGTAGGGAGGGATGCAAATTTAAAGAAAAACACCTCGTGTAGTTATTAGACACCTCCTTAATAAATTAGCTAAAGAACCGGATGATCTCCTAAATAAAAAAAAAACAAATTAATTTCCAGATTAATGGATCATGGATATGTCTATTTTCAATTTACTACTTATGATAAGGAAACTGTGTTTAAATTTCTGATTCATACAACACCAACAGATCTAGAGCAAGCCAAAAAAGCCCCAACACTTAAAAATGTTGGAAAAACGTGACTTTTTTCATTCAATCCAACATAGCTCCTAAACGGTAGATCCTGGCGACAAATGTTATAAAAAAAAAAATAACTCCCATCAAACGTCTAATAAGTAAACTGTTGTCAAATTTTTGATTCAAGTAACACTAACAAAGCTAGTGCGTGCCAAAATATTACACTTTTGAGTATGAAAAAAACGTTAAAAAATACAATTGAAGACATATCTATGTCTATTAATTTTTAATTTGTACTTTTGATAGAATATAAAATAACAAAATATTCACCATCTGTTGTGAAAAATTACAAAAAAATTTATAGTAACTACTGTTTTATAAGGATTAATTATTATTATCATTATAAACTTAAAATTTAAAAGTTTTTTAAAATTGAGTTCAGACATAAACCCAACGTTGCATTAAATGACCTCGCGTGTAAATAAAATTCGCGTTGATCAATTTGTGTATCCATAGTTTTTAGACTACATTAAGAACTTATCACTAACACCTGATATAAGCATTGAATTGCTAATTGAAGTTCTCAGTAGCCTGGGACGTAGATGAAAAGATTAAGTAGGATTAAGTAGATTTTTGAGTTATTCGATAGAAAATGAAAAGCTAATAGCAATAGAGAGTGGATCCGGTACGGAAAGTAAGATTTAGAAGATCCTTACTATTATTGAGTAATTAAAAGTTTAATTTCTAAAGGTTAGGAACGTGAATATGCTTTTATTATTTAATTTACTTAATACAAACAGATATTTAATCAACTATTCACAAACTGCCATAATAATAACCATTTAACGTAGGTATTGAAATTTCCAATTGTAGATCCAAAAAAAAAATAAAATACGGTATATACAAATATAATATGTCAAGTAAATATGATAATGATAAAAATGACACGTCACTTGTTTTTATAGCAACTACTCATTGATAGCACTTATAAAGGTTCTATATAATGAAGTACTATATTAGAAGGTCCCGAGGCCATCTTCTTTTCAGGCGCCAAAGGGTTATCTGGAATGGAGTGAGAAGCAAGTTATGATACTAATGGATTTGAATGGTTGTGGAGTTTGCTGTGAAAGGATAGATATCTGGTATGAGTTACGTCAGAAACGTAAGGTATATTAAGATCTTTGTGGATAAGTTTGTTTGTGGCGAAGTAAGGGGATTTAGGATTTTTCTAAGGATTGGATACGAGATGAATTAGATAGCTTAGTGGAGCCCCAAAGCTCAACTCCGTATGTCAAATAGGTCTAATTACTGTTATGTAAATGAGTCTTTTGTAATTAAATGGAAGGTTTGAACGTCTGTCAAGTAAATGTTAGTCGTAAACGACGGGCAGTTTCTTGTCGTTTTAGTCTTTTTTGTGGATTCCAAGTAAGACGTTTGTCTAGATGGAGTCCTAGGTAGCGGATCTGTTCAACGGGCATTAGTGGAACATCATTAAAGGATACTGTAGAACAGGAAGTCGTAGGTTTACGACGAAGGGTAAACTTTACACATTATATGAATTGAAGAATTTATGGGTAAAAAAAAAAAAATAAAAAAAATGTAAAAAGAGATTATACATACATATATATATATATATTTATATTTGTTTGGAAGGAAATCTCGAATTCAGGTATAATAAACGAAGAGGCAGACAGAATGGCTAACAATGCCCGAAAAAAAGGAAGGCCTACCTGAGCAGAATACACGTAAGTTTCCTCTAGCTGGGTGGAATATAAATGTCAAATTAAATCCTGATTTGAAATAGGATGAAAGTTGGAGTCAGGTGAACTTTAAACTTCGTGAAGTAAAGCGGTTCTGATCTAACTAGAAATAATTCTACAAAGGAGGTAGTGAGGATACAGCCACAGGTTTCTGCGGACAAGTAGACAAGATGAACCATGTAGTAAGGATAAAACTGTATACACTGTATAGTAAGAAACATTTATAAAAATAAATAAAATTTGACCTTCAATAAAGTATAATTCATGACCAGCCAATCGCTTTTAAGAATAAAGGCAATATTAAACAGTGAATGTATCTATTTCGCAAGATTTTAATAGCTACCGATAAGCATGATTAAATAGAAAATAACACAAGATACCACACGATCGTAACCTTGGAAGTCCAATTTTCTTGAGTTTTTAATTTCTTATTATATACTAGTATGCACCGTCGCTGATTCGCCCACTCCCTTAAGTAAGGAACTTAGATAATTTTAACTAACTATTGAAGTTATATATTTTTATCGTTTAAAATCTTGTATTGAATCATGCAGCAAAGCGATGATATTTTTACGCGATGCAAGTATTTTTTAACCTGGTCAAAATTGCACGGATAAAATACTACAAGATTATGGAAAAACATAATTAGACAAACAATTTTTAATTTTAATGTATGAGTTGGTAATTCAGATGGACAAGGACAATTAAGAAACTCTTACGGATAATGGACTTCATTATCAGTGCTTACATCTAAAGCCCCAAGAATCATACTTTTACACACAGTTCAAAGAATCGACATTTTGATTTGGTAATAAATGTTATTCGGTAGAAAGAATTTTATTGACTTCATCTGGTTGGATTTTAATTTTTGACCATAAAAGTATATAACAGTGTGGAAAATCTCGTTTCTGCCTCTCAACATTTAAATTTGAATGATTGCTAAACCTTTACTTTTTACTTTTTATAAACTCAACTGCGGAAAGGTGCTAATTACTGGGTCGTTTTGAAACTTTCCTGGGATCCAAATGTCGCACTACATATTTAATATTTTTTAATTGAATGTTAGTAAATTTTATTATAGATTTGAAACTCTATATAACACCTACCTCTGTAATATCTATGGCTGAATAGCATTCACCATGTATTGGTCAATTTTCAAAATTTAATGTTATCCATATATTAGGGCTTTTTTTTTCTAGTAATAAGAAATTAATGGAAAATAAGTAGATTTTATTTTTGTTAAACCTTCCTGGAACTATAAAGATTATAGCGGTTAAACTTTGATACAGATTAGTTAAGTTTTTTTTTTTTTTTTTTTTTTTTTTTTTTTTTTTTTTTTTTTTTTTTTGGGGGGGGGGGGTAGTGATCACAAATGAAAATGGCTTGTACTTTTATATAATAGTATAGATTTCATTGATATTTACAGCTACTAGCACAATGAAGTGCCAATTACTAGCAAAGGAACTATCCAATTAGTAGAACTGCTATAAATGTTTACATCAGAAGGTTTTTACAAACCCCGGTAAGCGTTATCGGGTGGGAAGTTGGGAGAATAGTGGTTTCGAGTGGGTATGGTGCTAATCATGGAGTGATGGATATCTGGGCCAATTTTGCAATACATGGGACATTCAGATCATTATGAATAAGTTTATTCAAGACATAAGGAGAATCTTTGAAGATTTCATGAAGAATTTTTACAGGATTGGAGGGTTCTTGAGTTTAGACTTGAAAACGCTTTTAAAAATTTTAGTAAATCATGAATATAACATTTTATATAATATTAAATACGTAGTTCAGAAAATAAATGCCAAATTAGAATATTAGTTATAGGTTATCTTAAGTTTAAGAAGTAGCGCTGTCGAGTGAGTGGACCAACTCCTTTATTTTTCGAGAGACAAAAAGATTTAGGGCGATACAAATCAGAAGTCGTCCTTAATTGGGTGACGGGCAGCCAGCCAACAGTTGTATGATCGCTTCTGTTCCGATCAAAGAAAGCCAGATTTCGGGGCTGTGATTGGGAGGAAAAAAGTAACCCGATAACTGTGAACGAGATAAGAGGAGAAACTGCAATAAATTCGGCGAGATCTCCCCGACTGATTCCCATCGAAAATAAATCGCATCTGATAACATTTATTCTTTTTTAAAGTGGCATATAATAAATTTTAGAGGTTCACAAAGAACATTTAAATATTGAAGTTCCAGTTGCTAGGTTTTTCAGCATTCCATAAAGAGAATTGATGAAATGAGAACATCGTCCAAAATATGAATGGTTTTATAAATATAATCTTTTATAATCTATGTAATAATTTTATATTTGTGGAAACTATGAATAGTGTGTTAAGTGCAATTTAGTGAATTATGGGTAACAGGTATCACGAGAAAGCTAGTTATTGTCTCTTTATTTGTTTATATGGCTAAGTTGTTCGGCTATTACAGAAATGAATATTCCTTTTTAAACCAATGTGAATAATATTCCAAACTTTCAATTGCCTTTTACCAAAAATACGATTTTTGCACTTAACACACTGTTCAAAGGTGCCACAGATATCATCGCTTTATGTGAAGCCTCAAAGCGCAATTAGTAAATAGTATGCCGATTTTTCATCGTTCATCATGGGACATACCTTTTGGACGTTGTCTTCTTGTACTAGATTTGTGATAATCCATGCAAAACCTATGACTTTGATTGAAGTTCTGCTCACTCCGGATCCATCAAGTTTACACAACCTTTTTTTTTTTTTTATGTTATTTAAAATTCATAAAACGTTCCTTACTCTGGGATTAGTATTATAAAATAAACCAATACAAAAAAAAGTAAATCTTGTTAAATGTCCGTCACAAAACAACTAAGTTCGCTTAGTTGTTCCAAAAGAGAGAGAGAAAGGGGTAGAGGGGGATAAAAAGGGAAGAGGAAGGGAATAAAATATCTATGGCCCAAATAGTTCGGTCGTGATCTTGCACCTTGTCATCTTTCCTTTTTAATAGGTGTTATTGTATTTTTTTTCATAAGTTAGTTAATACAAAATATTTAAAAAAAAATACATAAATAAATAAAATTAAAATGAATGTAAAATACTCAATGAAAAAAGAATTTATGAGGGCAATAGGAAATCATAATTCTGTATGAGGTTGAAGACACGCTAGGACACGAGAGAGAGAGAGAGAGAGAGAGAGAGAGAGAGAGAGAGAGAGAGAGAGAGAGAGAGAGAGAGAGAGAGAGAGAGAGAGAGAGAGAGAGAGAGAGAGAGAGAGAGAGAGAGAGAGAGAGAGAGAGAGAGAGAGAGAGAGAGAGAGAGAGAGAGAGAGAGAGAGAGAGAGAGAGAGAGAGAGAGGGGGAGAGAGAGAGAGATAGAGAGAGAAAGAGGGATAGTGACATATACAATATATTATTAAATTTATTGGTATTTTATACAACATAAATGTAATGAGTATTACGTTAGTAATTGTTAATAAACTATTATTCAATAATTTACAAGTTGCTAAAATTTTCAAAATCCAAAAGCTATCTTTATACTCCAAATGAAGTACAGATTGTATCTAAAAAAAATGGCATTTAGAAACAGTAGAACAAAAAAAAAAAAAAGTTGTCATGGATCAATAAATAGCCAGTTCATGTAATAATGTAACAACCCAATGAAATACAAATATATAAAAATATTTAATACAACATAAGTATAATTTGTGTACCACTGATAACCCAAGGGGTTGAATTTCCCAAAGGTTTTGTATAAATAATATTATAATAACTTTTGAAGTAAATATTAGTAAGTAAATTAAATAATAATAAATTGTCTCTTTTTGTAAGAGAACGTTTGAAAAGTTACTTCGCTGATTTTCTTTTCTTTAAGTGTCTGTAATGCATTTAAAACTGTGATATCCGATAAAGAATTAAATTTCTCATTTTATACAACAAAAATTGATAATTTAAAAAATAAACGAAACTAATTTAACAAATATAAATCAACAACTATATGTAAGTAGGGAAATGATTTCTTAACGGTTATAACTAATAAGTTAATAAAAGTATCTCAGGTGATTCATGCACTGAGAAACTTGGCAGAAATACTAGAACTTTCAGCATTCCTTCTTCTAGGAGTATTTCAAAAGGAGTATTCATGTTATATAAAACGTCTTCTTTGAATGATGTCTCGATGACAAACAGATTACTTGACGTTTCTAAATTTCAGGGTCAAATTCTTGTGTGAATCATATCTATACAATCATAATCTAAAAAGAAGACGCAAAACCACGACCAATAATAGAGATCTATTACAACTAAACGGTTCCTCATAGCTGGACAATTTTAATGATAATGAACGTAATCAATCACCCTCCAGCCGCTACCTCGAACTGTGATTTCAGTTTCTCCGAACGACTGACTCACAGCTAATTTCCATGCAAAACATCTGGGCGTGATCTCATGGAGAGAAGCTCGAGAAGATAATTCTTAGTTTCCATTCCTTACCATTTTTTCCGGTTCTTCGCAGAATAGGAAAGGGTAAATCGCAGGAAAATCGTGATTATCCGACATTGGTGGCTGGTTAAACCCAACTTATAATCCACAAAATCGGCAAAAAAGAGTACATAAATCAACACAGATATCTTTATGTACTCTCATTTATTTACAAATATTTTGAAACATTATTTATTTACAGTAAAACATCACAAACGCTGAAATTAGAAAGTGAAACAAATGGATAGCATCCTCTACACTATTGAGACTATGAGGCTAAATTGGTTTGGGCATGTTAAGAGGATGGGAGAGGAACGATGGACAAAAAGAAGTTTTGAATGGAACCTGGAAAGAAAACGGAAGAAAAATCACCCTAGAAGACGTTGGATTAAGGGCGTCATGGAAGGAATGATGAAAGTGTGTGAGGGAGAATGGCTAGAAACACAAAAATGAAACTAACTTTTTTTTAATGAAGATATATGACATATTGTTGTAAACAAGGGTTTAAAAAAAAAAAAAAAAAAAAAAAAATCTTTAAATAAAATTCAGAGTTAATAAACATTTTAGCTGTATATTACTATTTAAAAAATAATTATTTAATTTATTAATCTAGTATTTGCTGATGTATTTTCCTAACTGGACGATCAGTAAATCAACGATAAAAATAATTTATAAGAGCATACAATAATAAGACCCAGAATATCAACTTCGTTATCCATTTAAATAAAAAAAAAAACATAGATTCAATATAGATTAGAAATGTGTGGGGAGAGTTGGGAGGATATGATATTCACGTGGTCTATGAGGCCGTTTCTTGTCAAAAAAGAAAAAAAAGATTAGAAAGTGGAACTAACACATCAAGTAGACAATGGCCTAAAATTAAATATTTATGAAGTGTTAGAAATAATAAAATCATTGAAAACTAATCCATCTTTTCCTATAGGAACGGAAAAAAACAACCACTCATGGGAAAATACGAAAAGACCCTCTCTACCTGACACATTGCACTATTTCAGTTATCATTCAGAAGTCGTTTTCCATCTTACAATTAGTTGAGTACCAATATATTCGTTTTCTTGTCTTACATTCTTGTAAATCTATTTATATATAATCTATGTAATATAGGGCTGATGATTTAAAAATTTTGTATGTTTTTTAACTGGTGATGAATGTATAACATTCGAAACTAGTATTTAAATAAAATAATTCCAATAGAAGTGACAATTAATTTATGGAATCTAATTATAGCCGGTTTGTTTGAACTAAAAAAAATCAGTTAATATTCAAACAGCGTACAAATTTACTGAAAAAGTGGCCAATGAATATAACAAAATATATTAAAATTTTAAATAATTAACATAATCCTAATCTTAATAATAGCAATAAAATTAGGATATATATTTAAAATGGAGAGTGAGGCAGAATCATCAAAATTTTTTATATAGTCTTTTTTTTTTATGTTAGTATTAATATATGCAATGGTAATAAAGTCCTGTTGGACTTTCACTGCCATGTGAAATAAATCAGGCACTAAAAGCTTAACGAGTTTATTAATTTCTAATCTATAATAAAATTTTATAAAAGAAGAAATTTTGGTTTTCTACAGCATAAACAAAAACGATTTTTTTTTTTGGGCTGTCTGAACCGGATGGAATTAGCAAAAGGTTTGCAATGCTAAAGAAGAAGTATCGCTATTTTTACATTCTTGATAATTTTTTGGAATATTACAATTGACACATTTTTCAAAGGTTTGCCTGTATTTATTTTGGATAGATTATATAAAAATGTACTTATGAGCTGACGTAAAATAGAATATGTTTTAACCAATACGGATCAACCGACCACAAACCTATGATATAGCGCAACGTTTGAGTTCCTTTTATTTTATTTTATTAATTTTTTTTTTTTTAAGTGGGAACATAATAATTGCAGATTTTTATTATTTTCAGAGACTTTCGCGAAAAATTTCATTGAACATAAAAAGGTATCAGGAAACATAAGCAAAGTGTTATTTAGCAGAACTTTGATTGATTTCCCATTGGGGGCTCCGAGTAGATTTAATTTTATATGAAAACATTTTATATTCCTATTAAATTTTTAGGAGCGGACTTTTAAAAGTTGGGAGAAGAGTGAGGGAAAAACAGGGGATCAGCGACATGATCCGACGAAATCGAACGCCGTGATGGACAGACGGAATGGAGAGGCTTTCGAAAAAAACATTGAGGGAAAAAGAGAAAAAAAAAATAACTGATTGTTGAATAACTAAGTGTCTGTTTGAATTGAGTTTTTAAAATTGACAAAAGCTTCTAATATTTAATATTTTCGTGGTCACTGAATAAATTCAAAAGCAATAGCATGAGTTAGGATATCTTATGAGTTCTAATCTACTAAGACTCTACAGAATAAAAATAATTGAATAAAAAAATAAAATAAAAATAGTTAAAATTTTATTTTGAGTAACTGCTCTTCGTTGAACCACAATATGAAACTTTCCTGGTAGCTCCATTGTCTACTAAATAGTCAATACTGAATAGAACTTTCAAAGGAAACGGGCAGTACTAGGAATTCTCCGATCTTATTACAAAGTAAAATAGGTCTATTTAACGTATGAAATGTGGTTATTATATAATTGTAAACAGCTAAGACAAACAGCACCCACATGCAATATGTTAATAAGAAGAAAGGCAAGAGGATATGACACGAGCCATTTTACAAGCTGCTACTTTGCATATCATTAATGTAATCTGAATGTTAGTGATGTTCAGAGGGGATACAATCTGCAGCATCCTGTAATACCATGACAAATGCATTCAGGAAAAAAAAAATTATAAAACACTAAATAAGGCGATAAATGTAGATTGCATAATGACTGAAGTACAATCGATACAAAGGGTTCAAGGTACTAATGAAATAACATTTCTGTAACAACAATGAAATCTTGAACATCAATTGATCGTTGAGGCTTAAAGTTCTTATGTATTCCAACTAAGGTATGAAGGATGGGCTATCCTACAGGTTACAACCTGTTAAAATAAGAGTATAAAGGATTCTTTCTGTGGATCCACCATAAAATAAGTTTTTAACCGCCCAGGAGGTATTCGTACCTAAGACCTTTTGTACTAGGTACGCAGTGACCCTAGCCCCCAAAGCGCTTGCCTATTGAACTCCAGATTTTGAACAGTAATGTAAGTATCCTAATGCTATCAGTCTTTACACTGTAGTGAATTTTTAGTGTCGCTAAATTTAAATTGAGTCAATGCACGGTTATAAATATCAATAGAAATAATTATTTTTTGTTATTTAAAGCCATTAAGTAAACAAAATATTACCCAAGATATACATTGAACAATAAAGGGTCACCCCTTTTTTTTTTTTTTTTTTTTTTTTTTTTTTTTTTTTTTTTTTTTTTTTTTTTTTTTTTTTTTTTTTTTTTTTTTTTTTTTTTTTTTTTTTTAAATATTCTTTCTGCAAAAAAATTAAAATTAAATCTTCTTCATTTGATTGTCATTTTAAAATTTCAATACTACATCCATTCCAAGTAGTGGTCATGTTTCACATTACGTCTCTTAAGTGACCACAAGTTAAAATAGTTATATTTTGTACTTTGCAGATGACTACTACTGTTTAAAAAAAACTGTAAATATCAAAAGAAGATAATTTACAAAAAAATACATTCTGATTTCTTTTAATTCAATATTTTTTTAGTGGGGATGATTATCATATTGTATGCTATTACTGCTTATGTAGAAAATTCAACAAGAATTGCGACTATAAATTATAATCTGATAAATAATTGTTTAAATTCATTTTCAACAATTATTTCAAGACGGTTTTCTAAACTAATAAGCAACTACAAAGTTTGCGGAAGAATGCATCGAGTGAGTTTTTGTTAGACTGCATTGTATTTGTATTTCGATTATTTTTATAGTTCTAGTCGTCCATTAATTATTAGTCATTTTTAAGTTATTAACACCATTTGGTTAGAGATTATTTTGTCACATGACCATAACTAGTCTTGGCTATGACCATAACCGGTACGACATGCCCATAACTTGGTTTTAGCTCTTTGTAAAAAACATAAAGATTTATAATAAAAGAAGCTTTAGTGCATTTGTTAATCTTTCATTCAATAGAATAAACTTTTGAGAATCTAAGTATATAAAAAAAGATGTCATATTACGTACTGTATCAACGGTATTCCCTTAACTATGTCCATAACTAATGATTTACCCTACCAGATATATTCTGAGTGACCATTTATGAATTAATACACCAGGCAATGATTGAATTTGCAAAGAGGCTATTAAAGTACAACTTCAGGTGGCAGTATATTAAGACATCGCCTGGCTGGAAGCACATGCTATTTATAGAATGGGCGATCTCTGATTTTAATAGCCTATTCCAGCCTGTTAATTAGAAGGTACAGGCCTTCTCTGATTGGCTATGAAATAATCCTACATGCCACATCTCACTTCCACTTTCATTTCGAGATTTCATTCTTCCTTCGACCTCAGTCCTTGTTCTGAACATACCTCAATACATTTCTAAACCAGATGCTAGAAGAACGGATATATGAACTTTCTACTGTTTTTTTATTATCGGTTCTTCGTAATATCTCAGATATATTTTCAAGTGCAACATGCAAACTGAATTATATCGGCGGTGCGAGGGAGCTGTTTACACGAACGCTTTACTTTCCCGTAGGCCGTCTAGAAAGTAGTCCCAAAGCAATCGTAATACCGAATACAGGGACATGAAGGGGAAATCTTTATATGTCCTCCGATCATCAATAACGATCCAGGCTGTCCTAAAAAAAATTTACGATCGACCCTAAAGAAGGTCGAGGTCTGAGCGCACCAAGGAGGCGCAGGAAAATGACAAACAAAATTTATATATACTGTTCACAGCCAAAATATGAAAATTGTCTAGATATATTCTTATGCTTATTTATTTTATCAGATTATTAAAACTGTACAAATATACATCAAGTAAATGTGTTAAAAAGTTTACAATAACATGTAAAAATTGAAAAGAACTACTCATCATTTGCCATTCAATAACAATTCTACACAAAAAGATCTCTAGGCCAACTTCTTATCAGACGCCTCGGAGAAATATCGGGAATGGAGTGAGAAGCAAGATGAGAAACAAGAGGATTTAAGTGGTTATGGAGTTAACTACGAAAGGATAAGTATCTGATTTGGGCTAAATGAGCAGCATATGGAACATTAAGATCTTTATTTATAAGCATATTGTTGACAAAGTGAGAAGCACTGAGGATATTTCGAAGGATTTCGGATTGTAAGGATTGGATACGAAATGAATTGGATGGTTTAGTAGAGCCACAAAGCTCAACTCCGTACGTCCTATGATGAGGTCTAATCTAAGTCATGTAAATGAGTATTTTGTAATTAATTGGGAGCTTTGAACGTTTGTCTATTAAATGTTGAAGTAGTCTGAAACGACGGGCAGTTTCTTGTCGTTTTAGTCTTGTATGTGGATTCCAAGTAAGACGTTTGTCCATGTAGAGTCCTAGGTAGCGGATCTGTTCAACAGAGATTAGTAGAATATTATTAAAGGATACTGTAGGGGAGGAAGTCGTAGGTTTACGACGAAGAGTAAAGGTTATTTGGGGAGATTTGTTTGGTTTTATTTTGATTCTCCATTTTTGACAGCATTCCTGAATGTTTAAGATATGGGATTGGAGTGTTTCTGAAGCAATGAAGGGATCATTGTTTACTGATACTTAAGACAATCGAATTGCAGTTCTTTTGCATTTAAATTTAGTTTTTTATCAAGGAAATCGAAATTTCTCAAACTGTATGTACTTATAAAGATATAGATATAAATAATAAATATGTAAATCAAATAAAATAAAAACTCAGTAATGTAATAAAATAAAATAATTTAGCCTCTCACTCAGTGTGAGAAAGCAGCGCTGGAATCTCTTCAAAACCTATTTGTACCTCCTTAATAGACAAGAAAGGTTAATCGCAGGGAACCAGTGACGCTGAAGAGAAGTTCTGAAACCGCTTCAAAACCTATTCGTATATATTGAAGAAGATAAACCCTAGTGAATGATATATTGTATAAATATTTTAATTTTAATTTTTAACCCCGTCGATTTCGACTGCTACAACACTTGACAAACGTTTAAATCTCCCGATTCACAATAAGAGACTCATCTATATGACGATTATCAGAACTACTTGGACTGTATACAGTTATGGGAATCCACTAAACCAACGAATTCTTCCCGCATCCAATCATTCCAAACCAAAGTCCTCCGAAAAATCCATAATGCTCCTAACTTTGTCACAAATGAACTGGTCCACAATGACCTTAACATCCCATATGTAGCCGATTTGGCACGGACGAGATACCTTTCATCTCATAATAAACTGAATACTTATTTAAATCCAATTGATAAACAGTTTCCTGGCAATCCTCCGAGGCGAATGAAAAGAAGATGGCCTCTTGTTCTTCTTTATATATATTTCATTAGAGTACTACTAAAGGGTGGTTCCTCAACAAGTTTTAATCATGTCATTATATTGCATTGCCTACCACATACTTACTAGATGTGTTTTCTAACACAGTTGTACATTTGTACAACATTAATACATTAATACAGTTGTACATTAATAAAAGAATTAAAAAAAAAAAAAAAATTAACTCTGGAGTACGAAACATTTTTTTTACAGTAACAGTAATTTTTACGACCGCAACAAAAAGAACAAGGTTAGATAAAGCGGTAAACATGACTCATCGACACCTGCTCTTCAGTATATTGACGCAGATTTTACTGGTGAGTCCCAATCAATTATAAAATTACATTACATTACATAAATGTAATCATAATTATAATTAATTAATTATTAAGTTTGATAATATAATAAATCATACATACTGTGATTTTCGTAAAGATTATTAAATATTTATTAGATTTATAATTTTTCATTAAGAATGAGACAGAAATATACAGAAGATACATTTGATATTGCGGCTTCTACTTTTGTTTGTTTGTTTTTTTATTATGTCTCTTATTTTCTCCAACTAGAGCAAATATAATATATTATATTTTAGATTATAGCATATTTCATTGATAGTTTATAGGTTACAACGCATTCTAGTCTGGCGAGATCGATTTCTGTTACCATAATTTGCAGCGGAATAAAAGTCGAAAGGTTGCCGTTATCTAATCGTAATTGCAGAGATTCTCAACACGCTAGGACACCGCTGTTTGTTTTTATTTTTCATTTTGTTTAGAGTTGACGGTACACCTAAAGAGTCTATGTAAATAAAAAAAAAAATTAAAAAGATGGGCCTAGAATAACATCATAGAAGATAACACCTCAGTCAGTTCGATATGTTGTCAAGTTCAATTTGATTACATTGATGTCCATTACTCAGAGTAAATTACGACTTATTATCAATGGCAACTCCTTCCTTGTTGGACGGGTCTCGAAAACGCGGAATCGATTCCTCCGATCTGGTGCAAGATATAAATAGCACTGTAGCAATGGAAGGAGATTTGCACAAGTGACTTCCTCCAGTGCGGTGAATGGGGAGCAGTGTCTGCCTGCCTGAGGAGATTAACAAGGCTGATGAATGAGCTCTGTTCTCCACCGAAGGTCGGACCACCAGAAGCTTTTAGCTGTAGCACGTGCTGGGATGAGGGAGTAGCGGCTGCTAGGTAATATTTGTCTGATAAACCAAAGAGATAAATCTGAAGTAGTTGTTAGTGAAAAATGAATAGATAAAAACACAAGCTTCAATGAGTTCATATCCTATAATTTTATTAACAAGGATCATGTTTTACCCATAGCCCAGTTGTTCAAAAGTGATACGTTTTGGGGGAACGCGAGGATGTTACGCGTAGTTTATAATGCATTCTCTAGCTCTGTTGATTTTGCTCGGATATAAAATTTGAGTTTTCCGAACAAAAATTTAATAGAGAATAATTTTTGTTTTATAACATTTATTGCTAGGACCTACCGTTTAGAAGTTATACTGACTTGAATGAAAAAACGTCACACTTTGTCTACATTTTTTAAGTGTTGGGGCTTTTTTGACCAGCTCTAGCTGATTTGGTGTTACTTGGATCGAAACTTTGCTTCGAGTTTACCTATCAGAAATTAAATGGAGAATATTTTTAGTTATATAAGACTTGTTGCTAGGACAAAGGGCTATTTTTTCTCAACATCGTTTATAAAGTATTATCTTTTTTGGTTAAATTTAATATAAATAATTTAAAATCATACAGGTGAGCGTTTTTTGTTTTTGTTTTTTTTTACTCTTTTATTAATTGAAATTTACAACTGTATTAATAAAAACACATTTAGTAAATATGCTGTATACGATACAAATAATGGCGTGATTAGAACTTGTAGAGGAACTACCCATTGGTAGTACTCTAATGAAAAGAAGATCACGATGCCATCTTCTTTTCAGGCGCCTCAGAGGATTATTAGGAATGGAATGGGAAGCAAGTTGTGCAACAAGTGGATTTGGATGAGGAGTGAGTTTATTATGAAAGGAGAGGTATCTGGTTCGTGCCAAGTTGGCGACATATGGGATATTAAGGTCATTATGGATTAATTCATTTGTGACAAAGTAAGGAGCATTAAGGATTTTGGATTGGAGTGATTGGATGCGGGAAGAATTCGATGGTTTAGTGGATCCCTACAATTCTATAGTCCAAATAGGTCTGATAATCGTCATAAAGCTGAGTTTCTTGTGGTGAATCGGGAGATTTGAACGTTTGTTTAGTAAGTGTTATAGCAGTAGAAATCGACGTGCAGCTTCTTGTCTTTTCAATCTTGTTTGAGGGTTCCAGGTAAGTCTCTTGTCCAGATAAAATCCCAGGTATCGTATTTGTTCCACACAGGTAAGCGTAAAAAAATAAATAACATAAGGGCATAAACGATCAGCAGAATTAAGCTATTAAATTTGAAAATTTATCTCCTACAGACTAATGAATCACAGATAAGCGAAAAAAATTGGATAAAACAATCGAGCATTGAAGGACAAGGGGGGCAGCCTTTGAAATATGATTCTTAGGCCGGTAGGCCTTAAATTAAATTTTTAAAGGCTTAATTTTTTTTTTTTTTAAGGAAAAGCTTTAAGTGACACTTTATTTACCAAACTAAAGGGCAATAAGCAATATGGATAATGGATCCATCCATACAATATGTACAATAA
This sequence comes from Euschistus heros, assembly GCA_003667255.2. Lineage (NCBI taxonomy): Eukaryota > Metazoa > Arthropoda > Insecta > Hemiptera > Pentatomidae > Euschistus > Euschistus heros. Next base: position 81,960 of record RCWM02000648.1, on the reverse strand, counting down.
AAAATACAGCATATCCTCACTAACCCGACCCCTACGGGGACAAGAATTAACGTGGAACGGCCAAAATGTCGGATCAACGAGAAGTTACAATTAAAAACATATTTTTCACAGTTAAAAGAGTATTCTAATTACATTAAAAGTTATTTACTAACATTTAAAAGAAATAAATAAAACAAAATTAATGCCAGGACAAGGTACTATTGAGTGCTACTACCACTTACGGCAACACACGCCCTGTAATACTAAACTTTGAGCAAATTCACTCAATCTTACAATTAGTTTAATAACAGGTGTGAATGAAAAATTTAAAGAACTAAATTACGAAATACGCCGAATTTCAATAGGGTTGTTATTATTAAATAAATAAATGAATAAATTAACTGTACCACTAACAATCCATGAAGGGTCTATGGTTCTGTACTTCGGTGAGGATGTACTCTTAAAGGGCCAACGGTTGTGAACGATGGTGATTTGGCCATAATTCACGCTCTACCGCCAGGTTTTTTTCCTCAAGTAAGGGTGAATACTTTTTCTGGGTGTGCCCCAAGAGGGTCTCCCGACTTCGAATTCAATCCACGGCTGAAATTCATTCGGATTCGAACTCCCGGTGCCCGGTAGCTAGATAGTCAAGCGTTCTTTATGATTTAGATTCCAATACTTTAGATAAAATCAAAGTTGAATAATGCCAAATAAGCTTCCTAAGGAATTTTAGTAAACAAATTTATCTTATTTTATTAATAATGTACTTTTCCCTAAAAATTTCCTTTGAAGAACAGTAAATAAACAAGTTTAAAGTTTCAATCTTTTAAGCTTAAATTTGTTTTTTCTGGACCCAGTCCTATTGGGAAACGACTGAAATAAATATGGTAATGGAAGTCGCAGTCCTCGTTCCCTCCCACTGATATATCACGAAGTTAAGAAGACGATGTTAATTTTCGAAGCTATAAATTCTTAGGGGAGACCTAGTTTAGATTCATAAGCTCGGGAACTGGTCGTGTAATACAGCGGGTAACTATTTATTCATACGGCTGTAGAGATGTTGGGAGGTATAACGGTATCGATTCTGTCCCTACGGATCTTATTTACATACAGTGCACATAAAAAAAAAAGAAACATTATTAAAAATATTTGCCACACAACTTTGTGTATGGCGAAACAAAACCATTCGGTATTACTAGGCAATAAAGTCCATTATATACATGCCTGTTTATGTGATGAACAATTCAGAAAAACGACGATTTAAAAGAAAAAAACCAACAAACAATCATCACTAAAGCAATAATAGATAATGATAAAAAAAATACTACTTTCTCTCTTTCGAAAATCATTTACGCCACAGAACACTGCCTGCCTGTCCACAGCAGAATGGAGTCCGTTAAACCTTGCGATTACAAAGAGATCCCATTAGCGTAAGGGCCGACCACTGAATACACAATTGATTGTATAAAAGCCGCAGTGATGACCATCTGTTTCCTGCCCGGTCTGAGAAGTCGGCAGTAGATCGCCGGGAGGAGAATGTCAACCATCGCTAAAAAGGAACGACTTGCCGGCGATAAAGCGATTTAAAAGAAAAAAACCAACAAACAATCATCACTAAAGCAATAATAGATAATGATAAAAAAAATACTACTTTCTCTCTTTCGAAAATCATTTACGCCAACAGAACGCTGCCTGCCTGTCCACAGCAGAATGGAGTCCGTTAACCTTGCCGATTACGAAGAGATCCCATATTAGCGTAAGGGCCGACCACTGAATACACAATTGCGATTGTATGTAAAGCCGCAGTGATGACCATCTGTTTCCTGCCCGGTCTGAGCCCGTTGTGAAGTCGGCAGTAGATCGCCGGGAGGAGAATGTCAACCATCGCTAACAAGGAACGACTTGCCGGCGATAAAGCACATTAAGGTTGATGCGATTTATAGATCAAGGCCGCAACAACAGTTATACAATCAATAACAAAACAAATGTTCTCATGATACAATCAAAGTGATAAAAGAGAAACTACGTTCATATAAAAAATTACGAATGTTTCGTAACAAACCTGTCATTTAAAATGATTAATTTAACAAGAAAACAATAATAATTATATTAGATTGTATTGTATAGTTACTGGAGTGATGACGGCGCAAGCGCTGTCATGAGATGGGACAGAAATGGTATTTAATAAAAAAAAGTATTGATCAGACAACATGTAAAAATTAAATATTAATGAACTGTTAACAGTTATTAAGCTAAATTATTGAAAAGGAGGTGACTTTATTGAAAAACACTTGAGTGGCTGTTTCTGGCTCTCTAGAGTATGAAAAAAACATGTGGGATTATATAGATAGATATAGTTATATACATAGAACAGTGTAATTAGGATAGTCTTTAAATTATTAATTATTAGTATTTGTTCTTTGTATTGATTTATTAAGTTCGTTTATCAAATTAAATGCTTTAAATGGTTATGCAATCAACATATGTTTTGTTAAGATTAAGAAAAAAAAATTGTGTTATTCACATATAGGTTCCTTGAGAATAATTATGAATCCCTTGCTCTTTTTATCTATGAATGGTATTCCAATACATAATTTCAGGAATATAACAAAATGATAAATAAACAATTAAAATGGCTTAGCGAAACAGAAGGCACGATGCAGACAACTTCAGACCACACACCTACCTCCAACCCACTCCATCAAAAACCAAATCCTTTCAGCCCTGACGCAATCCTCTCATATACGCCTCGGAAGTTTACTAGATGGCTCAAAACTGATTACCTTTTGACATAGAAATGTATTTTTGCTAGGGGTCTATCCTTTTTTGTGAAATATTTTTTGGTACTCATCACATTTTGTTAGCTGTGATGGTGTTGCTCGAATTGAGTTTCTTGGTCAGAAAAATTTTTTTTTTTGTGAAATATTTGTTGCTAAGACCTTTAGGAGCTATATTAATTGGAATGAAAATGTTATTTATTTTTATTTTTTTGATTCCAACCGTATTAATCTAAAATTAAAATAATCACTGATGCAATTTGATAAAGCATTAAAAGTTTACGAGGTCATTAGTAGTCACTTGCATACAGAAGATTCATTGAAAATTCTACCACAGTTTTGAGGATAGCTAGTTTTAAAAGTTATCGACAGACTATTTTCTTAATATCATACATAAGTTTGTTGATATCGGAACTTTTTTTCCCCTACTTAACAGTTTATAATTTTAAAATATGAAACATAATTTTAAAATATTGAAATACTATAATATTAAAAATTTTAATGAACTAAGCCAGCCGAAAGATTCAGTGTTTAATAATATGGTAATTTATGTGAAATAAAAAAAATATTGCCCCGCGAGAAAACAGGTATACGATTGCGGAATTCTTCACTTATGAAATTGCAAAACGTGTCTCTTATCTACCATGAAAATCTTGCAGTAATAATAAATGAAACAATAATTACGAAACCACTTCATCAATATTTTTAAAAAATGATTATTTTTCTCTAATGTTAGTAAAGAATTTCAACTGTTGAAAACCTTCTTAAAATATTCTATAATACAAAGCAGTTGCCCACTTTGGAGTTTCAAGTTTTACGATATTTTCAAATTTTATAAAAGAAACACGAAACAGTAAAAGTGTATATACAGAGATATTTCCACGTCGGTATTAGGTTATCTAAGTGAAAAGAAGAAATAAGTAATAACTTGACTGAATTCATCTAGATTTTATTAAATTATATTTTAAGCAGGAAAAAAAAAAATAAGGAAATCGGTTAGAAATTTTTAAATATATTTGATTCTGGTTTTTAATTGTTTTCTACTCAAATATTTCACAGATTTGCCATATAAAGAATAATTAAAAATACAATTTTCTAGAAAATAAAACAATAGAACGAAAAAAATAATAATTTTTTTTAATTATTTTATTTCCTTGTTAGTATGTTAGACACTCATATATTTTTACTTTTAAAGAAGTTACCTTTTTTTTCCTCCTATCTCATAACCACATTTTTTACTCAAAAAATACTACTGTACATTGAAAAAAACAAAAACAGTTTATCATTGGGTTTTCCGTTCCATGTTATGGATAAAAACAATTTCGTTAGGACACTCTTTTGAAATAAAAGGGCTCATGTGCTGGATTGTTCTTCTTTTCCTTGTACCTTTGTTTAACCTAATAAAGGTCTGTGGGATGCATCGATTTTTCTTATAAAGTTAAATCACAAAGGAAAAAACAATACGAGAATATTAAAATTAGAATATGTATTTTATATTAAAAAAAAAAGAAACAACATTATTTTGACAAATATTACAATCTAATTCAATTATAAGCGATAAATAACAGCAGCAGAAAATACCCATTAAAGGATTATTGTCAAGAAAATAAAATAAATATTAAATATTTAAAATTGTGGTTACAAAAGAGATAAATAAATAAATGGATACATTAAAATACAATAATAGAACTACAAAAAATAATAGCAATAACATAAAATAAATAAATAATTGAGGAGAGATGGTGCTTTTCTTTAACTGTGTTACTGGTTCATGCGTCAATGGATGCAGAATGAGAGCATTCTCAATTGACAACATACAACACAACTTTTGATATAAAAATGAGTTTGATAATAGACATTTTTTTTACTGGCGAAATATTTAAAATATGCTGTTAAAACATGTTATTATTAACACCTTATTATTTTATATAGTACCCTTGTTACGAGAAGAGTTTATTAAATTTTGAAATTAAAGGGCCATTCCATTTAAAGTGATAAAAACAAAAAAAAACAAATAAATAAATTCGTTGCTTGAATATTTTAAAAAAATATAATTATTATAATAAAATTATTAAATTACAATTTCCCCTGTATTTTAAGACTTGAAATCCAAATTTTTTTTTTTTAAAGTTAAACAGTTTATTTATGGTGGCTATCTATGTTTCGCTCCACAGGCCTAATTTCGCGATTGTAGGGGCTTACAAGAACATTTAAAAAAAATTAAAAAATAATATGAAATATGAAACCTCTAATACCATTTTGTGGTGTGAAAAGAATATCGCTCTAAATTGATATGTCGTCCATCGAAAGTTTTAATTTTTTTTTTCAGTCAGAAAAAGAGTCAATTTTAATCTTCAATCAATTCTTTTGTGTGGTGATATATATTGGTAAAATTAATTTTAATGTGAAAGCCCTAAGAATTCTATGAATTTCTAAAAATCATATTTTTCGAAAAATATTATATTTTGTCTTTCAATGGATCTCATGGATCTGAGGATAAAAATTTAAAACTTACACAAATTGTAATTCTTATTTCTATGCTTCAAAAAAAAAAAAAAAAAAAAAAAAAAAAAAAAACATTCTTTTGTATTTTATTTAGAAAAATTATGACACCTGAAAAACAAAGAAATATCAGTTTAGAGCGATATTTTTCTTACAGGCTAAAAAGGCTGTTAGAGGTTTCATATTTCAATTTAAAATTTGTTATTTTCTTGATGCGTATACATAAGATTACAATTTATGTAATTTTTAAAATTTAAAAATTTATCAAAATTGGTTTTAAAGTCTTGCGAGATAGAGGAAACTACATGGAATTATTTAATTTTTTAAAATGGTCAAGCAACCAAATCTGGATCACTTTAAATGGTGTGACTTTAAAGTGTCTTATTATGGTATATTTAATAAGATGTGTGTGTCAATGCCTGCTCCCACCGATATTCGAAAAACGAATCGACATTAAGTCAATTCTTAGGAACTAAACGATACCGATGACGTTTTAAATAGATTTGTGATACCTAATTATGTAATTATTATACATAGATTCCTATCACTAAAGATTACAAAAAAAAAATTAAGATTTCATATTTAAAAAGATAAAAAACTTCTATGCATCAACACTGCTTGGTACAGAGTTTAAGCATTGCTACGTCAAATTTTTAACAATTTAAAACAGCTGAAACTGATAAACTAACAAAATAATTAAGACAGACATAGTTACCACTTTATGATACATTTTTTTTTTATTATTAAAGGATTTTTGTAATCCCAGAACAAAGTTTTTCATTTTACTACATAACTGGTTTAAGATCAGAGTGTTAATAAAATTTGATTTTCGCAACAGTATTGCTGGTAAAAGTAAATAATACGTAACTAGAAAATTATGTTACTAAAAATTTTTTTAATCCGCGAAAATTGATTATTCCGTGTCAGGAAGAACTTTCACGAACCATTTCTAAAGATTTCTCTCAATTTTACTTATTACTATGAATGCTAATAAGAAACACCGTAATAAAATAAAGACGCAAGCTAAATATGTAAGATAAATGGAAAAAAATAATAATGTCAGACCGTTAAAAGACGAAGCAATTACTAAAACCAGCAAATGGAATGGCAAATTTATGGGTGTTTAGCAAGCCATTCCAGAATTGTCAACTCACGGCGGTCATGTAATCTACCATCGGATCCTTATAGCCAAATAAAAAGGGAGTTTAATGTCCGTGTAATTCGAAGGAGAATTGTTGAGTCGTTTTTGAGAGCGATTGTTAATTCAATTAAGAGGAGTGAAGGCAAGCAAAAACAGGGATGACTCATACTGGCATTTCAGGCCACATGTGCTCTTATGTGCCCTCACTCTAGAGAAATACGGATTGATCTAAATGCTTATAATTATTTTATTTATAACTACATTGAAATAAATTTAAATCTATATTTATATCTATACTATTATGTAAAAGAACAAGCCACTTTTCGTTTGCGATCACTAACCACAATAACTACTGCACTAATCTAGAACAAATTTTAACATCATCTTTGTAGTTCTACATAATTGTAGAAAGGTTTAGCAATAATAAAATCAACTGATATTTAATACATTTATTATTAAAAAAAGCAATAATTTGTTGATTCCAGTGAAGTTTAAAAATCGACCGACAGGTGGCGTACACCATTTTTCTTGGGAGGTTACAGTGTTTATCTATAGAATGAAATTGATAAAAAAATACTTATTTTCTATAATAGTACCACAATACAATAGCTATTCAAAAAGCTATGGATATCTGGTGTGACATGTGGATCTCCGTGAAGTTTAAAAAATCGATCAAAATATCGCTAATAATATTCTAAATAAATATTCTCAGTCTATCAGAATTAACAAGTTATACATTTTTTTAATTTTTTATATCCATTTATTGAAATTTACAACTGTACAGAATATATACATTAAGTAAATGTATTGACAACGATTATAATAACATGGTAAAATTTGGAAAGAACTACCCATCAGTAGCACTTTATTAAAAATTCTACACTAGAAGGTCTCTAGGCCATCTTCGTTTCAGACGCCTCCGAGGATTATCAGGAATGGAATGGGAAGCAAGTTGAGAGACTAACGGATTTGAGTGATTATGGAGCTTTTGGGTGATTATAGGTATCTAGTGTGGGCTAAATCAGCAACATATGGAACATTAAGATCTTTATGGATAAGTTTATTAGTGACAAAGTAAGGAGCATTGAGGATTTTACGAAGGATTTGGATAGTAAGGATTGAATACGAGATGAATTAGATGGTTTAGTGGAGCCCCATAGCTCAACTCCGTACGTCCAAATAGGTCTAATCACAGTCATGTATATGAGTCTTTTGTAATTAATTAGGAGCTTTGAACGTTTGCCTAGTAAATGTTGAAGTAGTCTGAAACAAGTTATACATTAAAATTAAAAACTGAATTTACAATTACGCTTTTAGGTACTCTGAACCACCTTGAATCAGTGCAATTTTGCAAGGTTAAAAATTACGGCAAAGCGTGAAAATATCATTGATGCTATAATTTTTACTAGGACAGCGGCTGAAGAACTTGCATTAATTCCTACAATCCCAGTAATTCGTTCTAATCTACCATTCCAATTCAAATCATAAATATTTCTTATTAAAGTTTCTTTTGCAATTACAATTAAATCGTAAAGCTGGACTTAGAAAACGGAGTTGCGGTTCTTCGGACTTTCAGAAGCGTAAAAATCAAATAATTCTCATAACATCGGGAAATAAATCTCTTACAGCAGTTTATTCGGATGTCTTATCAATTTATTCTTTTTCCTTTTTGCATGCTTTCTAAAATAAATGATTTTTATTTCCAAATAAATAAAACTGCAATCATTGGTTAGTTATTTATTTCTGAGAGCTGGCAATGGGTAAAGCTAGTTAAGTAATAAGTAGTAACAAACTAAAAATTAATAGAACTATTTCAGAAAGAGTTGACCATGAAATATAAACTACATCCTTACATAGTCAAGGAATCAAAAAATAATATTTATAAATAACTTACATATATCCAGCTCAAGATTATTACTTAAGACATTCTTACCTAAAATAGAAAAAAAAAATTAGTTTTACATAACATTACATAAGGACATAAATAGTGAATTATCTGTCATTTCAATAGTATTTTGTTTAATAGTAGAAAAAATAATTTTGAAAATTAGACATTAATCTTCTGTTTTAAAAATATACACTAAATTTGAAACAGTGAAACGATAGAACCTACTTTATCAACATTTTATTAATATTTACAAATGTATAGTATATTAGTCTAGTAAATGTGTGGGAAAATGAGTACAGTAACACGACAATAACATGTAAAGCAACCAGCCATTGGTGGCACTTTAAAAAAGTTATATAGCAGAAGGTCTCGAGCCATCTTCTTTTTAAACACCTCGGAGGGTTATCAGGAATAGAATGCTAAGAATGATGAGAGACTAGAGGAATAATGTGGTTATGGAGGTTACTATGAAAGGATAGGTATCTGCTTTGGGCCGAATTAGCAAGATATGGAACATTAAGATCATTATAGATAAGTATATTTGTGACAAAGTAAGGAGCATTTAGGATTTTCCGAAGGATTTTGGACTGTAATGATGGATACGAGAAGAATTGGGAGGTTTAGTTGAGCCCCAAAGCTCAAATCCATATCTCTAAATAGGTTTGATAACAGTCATGTATATGAATCTTTTCTAATTAATCATAAAGCTTTGAATGTTTGTCTAGTAAATGTTGAATAGAAAATGACAAGCAGTTTCCTGTCTTGTACCATATGTGGATTCCTAGTTAAACATTTGTCCAGTTGGAGTCCTAGATAGCGGATCTGTTCAACAGGGTTCAGTGGAGTATACATAAAATTAAATGCATAATATTTCATAAATAAGACATGACTACTAAAAAAATTCGCAACATCAGATAAGGAAGACTAAAAAGAAGTTGAATGAGGGATCTCCTTAATTAAGAAAAACAAAAACTTAACTAAAGCAAGGAGGAGGTAGCGTTGGGTACAGACTTCCCTCGTGTTTATACCATATTTTCTAATTTTTATTATACTAAGCACATTTTCTAGTTGTCTTTGTTGAAGACAGGAGAAAAAAAAAATTATTATTGTTTATAATAAAAATGGGTAATATGCCTATATATGTAGGCATGAATGTGGAGCTAAAAATAGGTAAAAGGGGAAAAATATATTTGCATCAGATAAATAAAATAGAACAGCAATAAGTGCGTAAAGCCAATGGAGTCAGTAAAACCGAAAATATCTTCCATTTGTGGTTTCTTTGACATTTCTCCGGCAAGGGACCCCTTTGACATTTATACGACCACAAGTCTATTACCTTTAGCATCCACTTCCCGCCATTGGTTTAGATAAGATATGCCGACGAAAGCTTATTATCGGGTACCTGTATCGCTATTCAATAACGTAAAGGTCATCAACTTTTAATGGGTTTGGCGGTTTTAAGTTTATTGTAAGCTACCGATATCTCCTGGACTACTTCGAAGTATCGATTAATAAGATAATAGTGCTATAGCAGATGGAAAATAGTCACTAAATGTGAGGTTGGGATAAAAAGACATTTTCCTTGCAAAAAAAAAAAGATTTAATTTTTGTAATAACTTAATAAGTGAAAAGAATAACTGAAAAAAGAGCAGTTCTAGGAACTGTAACCAGATTGATAAACACTTTCACTAAACATTTAGAAACATTTAAATTAATAAATTTAATATCTGCTATTTGCGATCATTTCGTCTTGTATTTATTATAGGTCTTATGCGAATAGCTTCTTGAGGGATATGCCCACTCTAAAGAGAAATTGAAATAAATCATATTGATTTATTTTTTTAATAACCATGATACGTTTCACATGCCCTGATAAAATATATATATGTACATGATAAACAATATATCACTATTAAAACTAATGTGAAAAGCCACTAATAATGAAGGATATGGTATTCGGCTGAAAGTAGATTTTTAAATGTAACGGTACCTAAAATTAGCATTTTTGATTTGTCAGTTAAAAACAATATAACTAATGGCACTGACAATAAAATCAAATATTAAGTTTAATATTTCAAGAAGTAAAAAAAAAAAACAGAGAAATATTTAAATCATGTTTTCCCGACTCATACTACCACTTACGCTGATGACAAACGTGTGTTATCAGTAAGCAATGAACTCCTCATTGCCTCCCAATCACTCTAATCCTATATCCTAAACCGGCAAGAATAAAAATGAAGAATTAAAATAAATCCAAAGAAATCCCACCAAATAACCCTACGTTGTAAACCTACGACTTTCTCTCCTAGATTATTCATTAAGGATATCCCACTTATCCCAGTTGAACAGACCCGACAAACGTGCAAAACTTCCAATTAAATACAAAATACTGAAATACATAACTGTGATTGGACCTATTCGGACGTACGGAGTTTAGCTTTGGGGCTCCACAAATCCATCCAATTTATTTAGTATCCAATCCTTACAATCCAAAATCCTTCGAAAAATCCTCAATGCTCCTTACTTTGTGACCAATAAACTTATCCATAAAGATCTTAATGTTCCATATGTTGCTGATTTAGCCCACACCAGATACCTATCCTTTTATACGAGTAAGCTCGTAGTAAGCTCCATAAATAACCACTCAAATCAAATAGTTTCTCAACTTATTTCCTTTTCCATTCCCGATAATCCTCCGAGGCGTCTGAAAAGATGATGGCTTAGAAACCTTCTAGTGTAAATTTTATATTGAAGTGCAACTGATGAGTAGTTCTTTTCAAGTTTTGACATGATATTGTAATCGTTATGAACACATTTACATGATGCATATATTTCGTACAGTTGTAAATTTCAATATATAAATAAAAATATTGGAAAATAAAAAGAACTGTAACAAAAAAAAAAAAAGTATTAAATTTCATTAATTATTATCTATTTAAAGAAATTAAAATGATTAGGTAATGAAAAGCGAGATGTGTAATGGTTCTTGCATGAGATAATACTCCCACGTTCTGTGCAGAATATTGTTATTTGCTAAAGGAAAAAAAATTAAAGTGTATAAGTGTAAGAACTGGCAATCCTTTAGGAAATTTAGAACATCGGATTGATTGCTTTGAAGAACAGTTTTTAGTTCCATATTGAAAAGAAGTTCCTGGGGGTGCAGACCACAATTGCTGAATATAAGTTGCACTGAAAGAGGGGCGCGGCATCTTGCGCACATAGGCTGTGATGTTTCTTGGAGTAAAATTGAATGAAATAGTGTAAATTAGTCTAAAAACAGTACGTTAAACCTTTAATTTAATTTTAAGATAGTTTCTAAGGAGGGAAATTAGTACGAGAATAATGTGTTTTTTGTTTATTAATTTCATATATGAATCCAAGAAAGTCCAATTCTTATGTTATTTATTCCATTTGAATTCCTTAAACATTCATCACGCTCTATTAAACAATGTAAACATTGTATGGAAGAAAAACATATTTTCCGCCTAAGCTAGCAAAGGTTTCCGGGTCTCAATATCAAATGGACTGAGGTTTTGCAAAATCGTAACCGACATTGCGACTCCCCTAGGGATCATAAGTCATTCTTATCTCCAATCTCCTTCGGCTGTCATTTGAAATAATTACCCAGCATTGAAGAACGCATCTGATTTTTGTTCTTGTTTCGCCGAATCGGACGGATAACGCTCTTGATGGACTTTGTAGAACGATGGAAGTGACAAAGATGATGGATGTGCCGAAGAACGAGATCGGCGGGATTGAAAAACAATTACCGGGATACTGGGCCCATTTGTTATATCTTTCAACATTACGGTGGGAAGGGTTTTTAATAAAAATGTAAAGGCCAATCCTAGTTTCCGCTATCGTTATAATGACGTGGAAATAATGAGAAATAAGATAATTCAACTTGTATAAAAATATTCCAGTTCTTCATCGATCCTGTGCGAAAATATATTTTTCCGCTTTTTTGGAAAGGGTCTATTTTGTATAAAGGGAAATGTGATGACAACGATTTTTCTATTTTTAATGCGGGATTTGAGCACTTAATTTAAGTTTATCTCATTTGCAAAATATGTAAAATAAAACCATTACATGATTAAATAATTTAAAGTACAAAACCTAGCGGTCTTAGCATAGTTTCCACTATACAACCCTACTATATATTGTCCTTCTGTATCCTTTAATAATTTCACATTTATCCTCGAAGAACATATTTGCTACCTAAGCTTTGATCTTCTCAAGTAACTCGCTTGGAATCCAGATACAAGAAATAAGAGACAGCTCCCCGATTCCGTGCAATCCAACATCTACTCGAGACTTGATTTAAACTTGATTAAAGTTCTCGAATACGGACTTACTAAATAAAAAAATAATAAATAAATGCAAATAAAAATCATCAATATTAATGTAATCAGTAGAATAATTTTTCCCCATAATTCGGAAAAGTCTTTAATATACATCTTTAAACAATATCATATTATAAAAATATCATACAATATATCTGTATTTATCAAGAAGTAAGTATGTATTCTTCGTCCAACGACTAAAGTGGAGAAAATATAGTATTTATTTTATTGATAAATACAAATGCTTAACAGCCACAATAAGCTTATGTCGGAATTCCGAACAAGCCGAAACAAAGGCTAACTTTTTTCTAATAATTTAATAATTCAAATGCCTACTACTAGATCATTGTCCACCACCTCAACTTTAACTTCAAACTTTATTTTTTTAACTATGTATTGATATTGCATATCGTACATAATATTATAAACATATTATACAACAGTTAAATGTAAGGAAAACTATGAAAACTCAATAACTTGTAAATCAACTATTTGAAGGTCTCCATATTCTTTTCAGACACCTCGGAGGGTTATCGAGTGCGCAGCAAGTTGAGAGACTAGTGGATACAAGTGGGTATGGAGCTTGTTTTGAAAGAATAGGTATCTCGTTTGGAAAAAAATCAGCAACATATGGAACAAAAAGATCTTAATGAATAAGTTTTTCTTTGACATGATAAGGAGCATTGAAGAATTCACGAAGGATTTTGAATTTTAAGGATTGCATATGAAAAGAATTAAAAGATTCATTAGCCTTTAAAATAAAAAAAAAAAAAATTCTCCGCCTGCTAAGCGTCAGAGCTTTCTTCTCTAATTGGCGTTAGTAGGAGTACCACAAGGCTCAGTGCTTGCTTCTCTACTCTACATTGCATACACACACGATATTCTGATCAGATCTGATATTCTAACAGCAAAAACTCAATTCCTCCCTGATCAGGAAAAACAATAGAAAAGTATATATATCCAGTCAATCTATAATCCACTACTTTTTTCAATTCACGTTGTACAATTAAAAATCGATTTACTTAAATTAATAATTAACTTAAATTAACAATCAATGATTATTCGAAACAATCAATTTTGAGAATCCGGGATTCAAATCTGACTTTTTTAATTCAAACTAATATAGATTCTAAACGGTTCGTCCTAGCGTCGAATGTTATAGAACATACAATATTCTTCTTCAAATTTCTAAACATGAAACTTTCATCTAATTTTCGATCCGAGCAACACCAACAGAGCTAGAGCGGGCCAACATATTTTTAATATAATGGTTCTGAATCTAAAATTGTATGGTTACACTTGGATTATTTTATTTTATTTTTTTTTTTATGTTCTAATAATAATGGTTGGAAAATAAATAAGAAAAAAATACTATTATTCTACATCTAGGATAGATGTACAGCTCTCTCTACCATTTATATCTTTTTAAAAAAAACAAACGAACAGGAAGAATCCTAATTAAGTGGACAAGGCTATGGAAAGTCAAGGAGCCGAGAAGTAGATGAGGAGATAGCGAGAGAGGAGCCTACAGAGCTAGTTATTATGATTTCTGGGAGGACAGGAGAAGGTATTTAGGACGAGCCCCCTAACAAACAGTCCCAGACAGTTATCCCCAGGGCTTGTTAACATCGGATTCCTTCCTTCCTAATGCCGTACGTCGAGTACCTCCTACTCCTGACACAACGGAGGTCGATCTCTTAATTGAGTGTTTTCCGTTACACTGTAATCGTTCTGTCTCCGTGTCTGTTCTATTCAAAGAGGGGAGAGAGCAGGAAGGACCAAAATAGAAAATAGAAGAAAGGAAAAGGTAATACTACTATACAATAAAAAGTTTTTACATTCCCCTTGTGGGATTTAGTTTTGTAATTTTTTTTTTTATAAAAACTATATATTATTATTTACAACTGAATACACATATACAATAAGTAATTAATGTAAGTTAACTATTACAATGCCTTCTCAATAAAATGTAAAGAACTAGACCCTAGTAGCACGTCAATAAAAGTTCTACATTAGGTCTAATTACTTCATGTAAATAAGTATTTGTAATTTATTGGAAACTTTGAATGCTTGTCTAATAAATTTTGAAATAACGACAAGGAATTTCTTTTTTTTTTTTTTTTCTTGTCTTATAAGTCTCGTATGAGTAAGTAAATCTTTAGTCCAAATGGATTCTTTTTTGTAACTTAAATTTATAACAATCTGTTTCAATATCGTTAAAAAAAAAATAAATGAAGATATGTAATTGTAATAATTATAATAGATTCTTTATTCAGGAACAAGTCCTTTTGAATTAAAATATAATAAGCATAAGATGACTTTGTAAACTTAATTAAAATTAAACCGTAAGATATAAATAAATAACTAAAAACAATGATAAAAACAAACAAAAAATAAAGTAAGAATGGTAAAAAGGTAGGAAAGAAAATAATTGTTCTACATTTATAAGTTAATAAATTAGCTAAATTTTAATATTAAAACATAACAATACAAACAACTGATATAATAGAACATAAAACACATAGTCAATAAAGAATAATAATTAAATTAAAAAATATCAAAGATAAATACAATTAAAAATGTTCATGCCGAGTATATATATTTTTTATGTATACGTTTCATGTATATGTTTGATTTATATATCGCATATTTTATATTATTTATGTATAGCATACCTCTTTACTGTTCTATTTTTTCTTCCTTAATTTCCATTTATTTCTTATTGCCTACATTTGTGGCAGATTGTAATAATTAACCAATAAATGTGTTAATTAAAAAAAAAAAATGGTAATAACAGGATTTTGGAAAACGATCGAAAATACCCCACTAAAAAGTCCACAATTTTGACTTCATGACGACAGCCAAGGATATATTATATTATAATTGTAAATAATATAAAGTTGAATTATTTTATTATTAAATATACTAATCTCAAGATGTAAAAAAAAAAATAGAAAGATTTTTTTTCTTTTTTAATTAAATTTAGAAATTAATAATAAATAAATAAAAAATCTTCCTCATTAAAAAAAAAATAATAATTTAAAGTCAAATATATTTATTTAAAAAATAATAATAACGTTTAGAAAGAATTGACTGTTTATTATTTAATAGGAAGGATATTAAAGAAGAATTAGTAAACTCAAATATCCATATGCTTCAGATAAACATGAAAGAATTAACGCATAATTAATTACCTTAAACGACAAACTAAGGTAAAAGAAATCAGAGAAATCTATCTACTTAAACAATCATACTTATTTTTCTAAAAATATATTTTCATTTTTTTTTTTTTTTCAATATTTTATAAACAGTACATAATAGTCAACGAACGGCTGTTGTGAAAGAGATCGGGTACCATTCTATAGTTTAATAATTGTTAACAGAAATAAACCAATAAACAAATTAATTTACATAGCTTCAAATTACTCCAAATTCGCCAGGGGTAATTGTCTTCCCTTAAAAGAAACAAATAAACGTTGGTAGTCTGAAATTGAAGCAATTGCCGGAACGATTAAAAAGAAACAAGACATCAAAGTGACAATTAGGTCGTTCAACAATTAATATTTGATTCTCCTTGGTGACGGTTACAGAGCGCGGTAAATTTTGAAAAAAAAAAAAAATGTAACTGTTTTAATTATAAAGTCAGAAGAGCAGTTATTTACAACCGGTTCCTATACAAAGCCAAGTTATATGAACATAGGATTTATTTAAGAACTATATCCAGCCAAATAAAGTATTTTTAATTTTAAAAATTACTGAGCTCTGAATAATTTTATGATTTTTTAAATATAGGAAAGTCAATACAGCAGGTTAAGAATCAAATTTTAATTTCATTTATTGACTACATACATTTTTCTAAAGATATACTTATTTATATTAAATACATTTTTCTAAATCTATTTAATGAATTTTACAACTCTATATAAAACAGAGTACATCCAGAAAATGTGATATTCACACCGTTCATAATAACACGGCAATTACTAATGAAGCAACTACCCTCTCCAATAAAAGTTCTATATGAGAAGGTCCCATGGCCATCTTCTTTTCGTTGTGGGAAATAGAATGGGATATTAGTTGAGAAACTAGTGGATTTGAATGATTATGGTTGTTTTCTATGAAAGGACAGGTACCTGGTTTGGGCTAAATTAGCCACAAATGGAACATTGTCTTAATGGGTATGCTTATTTGTGACAATAAGGTGCATTACGGATTTCGGATTGCAAGAATTGGATGCGAGATGCATTAGATTGTTTAAGTGGAGGCCCAGATTTCAACTTCATATATCCAAATAGGTCTGATTGTTGTCATGTATATGAGTCTTTTGTAATTGATCGGTATCGTAGAGAGTTTGTCTAGTGAATGTTAAAGTCGAAATCGACGAGCAGCTTCTAGCCGTTTTAAACTTGTACGTGGATTACAATCAAACTTTTGTCCAGTTGGAGTTCTGGGTGGCGGATCTCTTAAACAGGGATCAGTAAATATTATAAATAGATTTGTAATAGCTTTTTACATTAAAAATTCCATGCATTTTTTTTAGTTCGACAAAATATAAAAAGGATAGTCAAAATATTTTCATCATATAAGATTTCAAAATAATTATATCAACGTTTGTTTATTTAACATGATTATTAATATTTGATAACATAAAAATAAATGTTATTATTTATAAATAAATAATAAATAAAAAATAAAAACACTTCTTTAAAAAGATGATTTGTACAAAATCATTTTTAAACCGCCAGGTGTTTGTCCAGCCAGTGGAAGAGCAACACTTAGTAGAGAATTACAGTACCACGCAGAATATCGCTGAAAAAAGGAAAACAAAAATTTGCCATTGACGGGAAAGAATTGAAAGACCTAAAATACATAAAAACAACGAAAGACCGTAAAAAGGAATAATTAGCAAAGATTAATTAGCAAATTAGAAAAATGGCTGTCAAAGCCATAATTGTACTTGATCTAGAGCTAAAATATTAATTGGACTAATTGTGGATTCAAGAATCATCTATCAAAATCTAAAAAGAAGATATGACCTTTTCTTAGAGGATATTTAAGATGAGAAATAATAAATACCTTAAGAAATAACTTTTTTTTTAAATTTTCAATCCAATTAATTTTTTATGTGTGATAACTGTGTTCCAAAAAAAAAAAAAAAAAAATTATATATATTTAATGAAGACTGTTAGTTAAAATTTTGTTGTCAGGTTAAAAGTTGTGATATACGCTTTAACTCAAATTATCTCTTTCAAGGACAAATAAAACTTTAAAATTTTATCCTTGATCAGGATCTACTGTTAATAAAGTTTATTGTAAAATAAATTTTTAAAAATGTAATCAAATAAATAAACTAGTAATTAATTTGAATATCTATCAGTAGACCAAGGATCAATTCCCGGACTAGGCAGCAATATATACACTGAAAGCTAAGAAAAATCCACCCACACGTTTATTTATTTATTTTATTTTTTTCATTTTTAAGGTTTTTAAAAATATCAATGAAATAAAATACAAGTGTTAAAAATATTACCAAGCACATTTAAATTTAAAAAAATATAAAGTAATAAGCTTTATATTTGCTTCTTGCATTCATTATGTTTTGCAATTATATAGATGGAGTATAGATGTAATGTTGATTTTGAATAAATTTAATGCAAAAATGAAAACAAAAATTATATTAATTTTTTCCAATCAGGTTTCCGTTCTGGTTATTCCACTCAGTTAGCTTTGTTGAAAATCACACAGGACTTTAATTCCTCCATGGACCAACAATAAATTACGATCCTTGTCTTGTTTGATTTTTCAAAAGCTTTCGATTGTGTTGACCATTCAATTCTCCTATCTAAACTTCAAAACTTCTCCCTATCTAGTAGTGCCCTAAATTGGTTCCACTCCTTCTTGTCTCATCGTTCCCTGTCAGTCATCATACCCAACAGTCCTCCTTCATCTTCCCTACCTTTAACCCAAGGTGTTCCACAAGGATCCTACTTGTCACCAACCCTATTTTCTATCTATATCAATGATTTACCCAGCTTTATCCACAATTCTAATTATCACCTATATGCAGACGACCTTCAAATCTACCTATCTTTCCATCCTTCAGATATGCTCGAGACATCTCGTAAACTTCAGGAAGACATTGATAACATCAACCGTTGGGCAATGAAGAATAAGTTATATCTGAATCCAAAGAAAACTAAGGCTATTCTCATCGGTTCAAAACCCATCCTCAACACTCTTCCTTACTATCCATTGTTTTACCTCAATAACCTTCCTATCAGTTCCAAAACTCTATTAAAAATGTAGGAGCTACCATTGATCACCACCTATCCTAGAATAACTATATCGCCCAAATTTCCAAAAAATCCATCATAATCCTTAAACAACTATATAGATCTCGAGATTCCTTTTCCCAGAGTACCCGTCAACTTCTAGTGTCTTCTCTTGTTTTCCCTTGCTTTGATTACTGTTGCTTGGCTTATGGGGGACTGTCGGGGGATCTCGAGATGAAGCTGAGGAGACTGATGAACTGTTGCTTTAGATTTATCTTCGGGATCCCCAGGCGGTCACAAGTTACTTGCCGATATTCTGAGCTGGAGTGGCTATTTCCTAAATTCCGACGGCAATACTTTCTGGGTACTTTCCTATTCCAATGTCTAAAAACCAAAAACCCTTCCTATATTCTTGATTTATTAACTCTGCGTTCTTCTATCCACCTCCTAAACACTAGATCCCAACCTTTTAACCTACATATCCCCTCACATAAAACCGCTTCCTTTGAAAAATCCTTTATCATTCGTGCTACCTCCTTCTAGAATTCCCTACCCACTTCTATTCGTAAAGCAGCTTCCATAACTTCCTTTAAAAATAATTTATTCCTGTACCTTTTAGACAATCAATCTTCCGCAAATATGTCAATAATCAAATGAATACTTAGAATTACCTTATATTTCTTTCTTTTATGTGTTCATATATATACGATTGTATTTTATTTTATAATTATTATTTCTTATATTTATTTTTTTTTTTTTTTTTTTTTAAATTTAATTTAATTTTTTTTCCTGTAAAAAATGTGAGCTAAAGTTACTGAAGCATCTAATTTGTAAATAATATGCCAGACAATTATACTTTTAACTGTGCATTATATTTTATTCCTAGGGGACAGTAAGTCCCAGAATAAAGTTTATTTTTACATTGCATTTCATTTTCATTTTATTAATTTATAATTAATTCACCTTGTTTTTATATAGTTACTATTATTGAAATCCTTATACGTTTTGAATGAAACTTTTTTATTTTTTTTCACTTGGCAGTATATACTATTAAAAACAAAACTTTGATAATAATTAAAAAACTTCACATATTTCTTTAGGTTGGGGATCTATACATTTTCGGTGTAATCTTATTTTCAAATTTAAAAATGTTACATTTTGAAACACTCTTTGTTCTGTTGGTGTTGTTCGGTTCGAAGATTTGCCAATAGTATCCTGATTAGAAATTTAATGGAGAATATTATTTGTTATATAACATTTGTTACAAGGGCCTACCTTTTAGAATTTATATTGGTTTGGATGAAAAAAAATCACGTTGTAACGTTTTTTTTCACCCCAAAAACATAACATTTTAACTGACACGCACTAGCTCTGTTAGTGTTGCTAGACGAGGATCTAAAATTTACCGACCTTTTCCTTATCAGAAGCAGTAGATTGTAGATAGACATATCCATGATCTTTTGGTTTTTCTATCTTCAGACTTTATTTGGTAAGTCGAGATAATATAGAGAAATAAGGTTAAGTATTTTATTTTGCCTTTTTAGAATTTATGATCGGTCTTCTCTGCAAAAATAAATTCTTTCATTTATACGTTTAATCACATTTAAATATTTTAAATATGTAGACGAGTTTTCCCAAGTATTTCCTTATAAAATCATAAAACAGAAGAAAAATATAATAATTTCTTGTTTCAAGGCTATTTTAAGAATACTCGCCCGTGGCACGGATATAAATTTCCTATAGCCATGGAGGAAAATATACTGAGACTGCAATCGGTTGCGGATAAGCAGTTGTCATAATATATTCCACCAGCTGCAGAAGAAATAAACACGAGCGACGGAGGCCGGCCAGGGTTCAGAGATGTTTAGCGCAACATCTAATCTGAGTCACACAAAGAAGGTTTATTTTACAAAGACTCTTTAGACCTTAAGTCCTCGCCCCAGTTTCGCGAAAATCTATCCTGCATCAAACGTATATAAAAATCCCAGTTTAGCACAACTAATGGGGTCGGCATTGTTGATTTGGTATTCCGTTGATGGTCAGAGGATCTTTTTTTAAGTTGTTTTTAAATTTTATAAAATAATTTGCAAAATTTGCGAAAACTGTCAGAAATAACAGTTTATCTGTTCACTTCAATTATAGTAAATAATTCATTTAAGTTACTCCATTTAATCCTTCCAATTCAAAGTTCTACGACTTATTGTGAGTGCTACATATTTTGTCTTTTACAAATCTCTACGTAATGACCACACTTTTTAACGTACTCGACATCATAACCCTAAGTACCGAAGTACTGAGCCAAAGACCTTACACGCGTAGTAGTGGTACAGTTTTAAAATCTATATTTATATATTTAAAAAGAGAATTCCAATCCGAAATATTGGAAACATAAAGATTGATGACATTGAAAGAATAATTCCAAAAAAAAAAAAAAAAAAAAAAAAAAAAAAAAAAAAGAATTTAGAAAGCCCTAAGATGTCCGTTATAAAAAAACATCAAACACTTTTTTTACTGGTTACCATGGCTTATTTAAGAGAAGGAAGAAAATCTAGAACACAACTTTCCAACAAATAAAATATCTTTTTATTAATTTAATAGTTTTTATTAATTTAAGACATAGCTATGGGTCAATATTTTTTTTTCTAAACTACGTCACTTGAGAAATTTAAATCGAAGTTCCAGTTGGAATTAGTTGAATATGTACAAAATTTTCATACATTTTATAATATGATACTACCCTATATACCATAAAATGCCTAAAATGTATGGCGTTGAAAAACTTGATCCATTCATGCACTGCCAACTTGATGTAAAAACAAACTGAACCATCTGGTAAAATCCCATTTTTCGAATGATTTTATGTTCAAACTTAATTAAATACTTTTAGCAAATTTTTTTTCTGTAGACTACGCAGAAAACAATCAGCAGAATGACAAAAATCTGAATATCGAAGGTTTTACACGGGATCTAATTATATCAATCGAGAATATTAAGAAAAAATTGTAAGTATAAGTTAATTATGTGATTTTTATATTTATAGATGAGGAAAATGCATCTGAGCCAAGAATTCAACGATTCGTGATTATGATCAATGAGTCATAGAAAAACTTTCTATAACATAATAAAGACACAATACGCATATTTCCTTTCGATAAAAAAAAAAAAATCAAAAAAAAAATCGATTGATCCATAATTCGAGAGGTTGTTAAAATAGTTTTTATTATTCTAATGACCACACCCAAGCACTGCCTGCCTTGACAACTAAGTGCTTGTGCTAGGGAATAGTTTCGTTGAGGCGGGGTCCTCACACAAAGACAACATGACAAGGCATTCCGTTGCGGAGCCGAACTCGCGGTACTCGCCTGGAGGTTCGGCCAGCGAGGTGATTCTTCATCTCGAGGAGAAAACGAAAGCCAATTCGAGTTGTTAAGAATGGCTTTTCCCTCCTATAGGGCAAAAATTAAATATTATTACTTTCCAGTTTGGGGTCGTGCGGCTTTGGAAAAGGGAGAGGCGTTTATCTCCGAATTTGGAAATTTATCGTTTATTTGCATGTCTGAACCTCCATCTATCTTCCAGCTCCAGGCCTCGGTTCCAGCAATATCATTATAATTAATATATTTTTTGGTTAATATTTTTTCTGTATGTCCCAAAACGTAGCTATCGTAAAATCGGAACGGCTCAAAATCTGATACGAAAGTTTTTGACTAAAACGACAAGAAACTGGATGTCGTTTTCCTACTTTTTCAACATCTTAACTTCAACTAGAAAAACGTTCAAACCTCCGATTGATAATAAGTAATGAATTATTTGGACTTTGGAGTTGGTGCTCCACTAAACCGTCCAATACGTCTCATATCCTTAGAATTCAAAATCCTTCGAAAAATCCTGAATGCTCCTTACTTTGTCACGTATTCATAAAGATCTTAATGTTCTATATGTTGTTGATTTAGGCCAAACTATAAAAGTATTAAAAGTAAGCTCTATAACCATTCTAATCCATGTATCTTGAATTGCTTCCCATTATATTCCCAACAACCCTCCGAGTTATCAGAAAAGAATATGGCCTCGGGACCTTCTAATGTAGAACGTTTATTGAAGTGCTATCAATAGGCAGTTCGTATATAATATAGTATATGTATATAATATATAATAAGTATATATATATATATATATATATATATATATATATATATATATATATATATATATATATATATATATATATATATATTAAATAATAGTAGAAATGAGAATAACACAAAATTAAATCAAAAGTTAAAAACACAATCATACTTTATTTACAATGTACACTCATCTTAGGGATCCCCCAGCCCCAGACTGGACAGGCAAGGAGAGGTCCCAGCTCTTCTCTCTCAGCTGCGTCACTGATATAAATAAAACCCAGTGGAGGCTGATTGAGAGCGCTATAGTTCACATTAACTAAATGTATACTAAATGTTTGATATTATTGTTTACATTTGTAAATTTCAATTATATTAAACCAGACAGTAATTGTCACCCTTGAGGAAATATTCGGAATATTCAAACTATAATCATAGAAGGAATAGTTCAACTAATTTGAAATTTGCAGACATTTTTCCTTTATCACTATGCTTAGAGCTAAACCAGAAATTTCTTACCAACATTATTCCTGGAATATATTTTACAAGATAGTGACAAAAACTAATAGAAAAACAGTTATTTATTAGTTATGCATATATTTTAAAATACGGACAGAATTAAAAGTATTGTTACACAGTTGAGTTTTACGATTTAAATGGAATTTTATGATTTAATTGTTATGGCTAAATATTATTTTTTTTTTTTATAATTTTTAAGTTTGTGTGTCAATACCAGTCTGGGGTGTCCATAACTGTCTTTTTTACCCTAATAGGTGCAAAAAAAAAAACCTGTAACTATTTCCATATGTTAATTATGAATGAAATTGCAAATTTTAATTAAAATTTATCTTAATAAAAAAAAAAACTACTGTTTTCGGTATAAGGTAAAATTATATATAAAAATAAACTACAAGATCACTTTTTATAGTAAGAATAGATATAGTTGATAAATAGAAATAATAAAACATAAGATCTCTTTTGTTGAGAAGAATCAGGTCACGAAAGCGCAGAGAAGCTACGCAAGAAAAGTTAATCACCAACACCTAATACTGATTCTAAATTCCCTGATCAATTCTTGCAGCGATCCCTTTATAGGTGCCTTATTAATGTGCCTACCCTGATGACATTCTTGCGCCGCAGGACAGCCTGCCCCGGCATGCGGAACGACGGAAGTCGAATAAATCTGCGCTGAATAATGAGGAAGTATAACAAATTGCCTTGCCCTAGCTAATAATTATCTCAAGGAGCCAAATATAGCGCTCCTTATTTTTTTCAATAACAGTTATTCGTCAATCCAGGTTGGTTGGAATAACACTTTTGAATGTACCGTCGTAAGCAGACACGTAACCTTACTTTTAAAACCAATTTTTTATCAAAAGAAATGTTGTAATTAAGTTAAGGTGTATAGGGTTTCTAGAGACAATGCAAAAAAAAGACATATACATAAAAAGCAAAAATTAATGTTATATTATAAATCAACTAGCATCCCCCATAACTGCTTCGCCTGCTCTCATAAGTAAATAATTTATGAGGATTACATAAAAGCGTACTTAGACATCCAATTTTTATTTTTAATGTATGAGTAAATCCAGATGTACAAAGACTATTTAGAAAGTCTTGCCGATAATCGACTACATTATCAGTGCCTAATTAAATGCTCATGATTCATATATTTTAACAAAATATCAAAAAGCATAAGAACAACATTTTGATTTGGTGATAATTTGTATTCAGCAGAAATAATTATGAAGATTTCATCTTGCTGGATTTTAATTTCTAACTATAACAGTCTATTTACAGTGTGGCAAAACTAGTATCTGCCATCAACATTGTACAATTAAATTTTTATTATTGATAAACCTTTCTAGAATTATTAAGATGTAGTTAAACTTGGGTACATATGGGTCCAGTAGTTTTACCATTGTAAAGTCTATTGCGGAATGTAACTAACCAGATATTGGTCAATTTTTAAACTTCACTTGGATTCACATGTCACACCACATATTTCAATCTTTTTTAATAATTACCTATCTTAAAAACCTCTCATGCAGAATAAAGCTATCAATCGATTTACAAACTTCACTGATATCCACAAATCGCTTTTTTAATAACAAATCAATTGAAAATAAGTAGATTCTATTATTGTTAAACTTTGCTATAACTATAAAGCAGATGTGGTTAAAATTTGGTACAGGTCGGTTCAGTAGTTTTTGAGGTTAGTGATTACAAACGAAAGTTGGCATGTCCTTTTAAATAATAGTGTAGATAAAAGTAATACATAAGATTCGTATAACTGAACAATGAGAGGTTTCAAAGCTACGGTGTTAGAGGGGGCTTAAAATAGGTAATTATTAAAAAAGATTCAAATATGTGGTGCAACATGTGGATCTCAGTGAAGTTTAAAAATTGACCGATATGTGGTTATCATCATTATCAAACATGTGGTTATCATGCGGCATCATTCCGCAATAGACTTTACAATAGACTACACACTTTGTTCTTAGCCAATAGGCCAAGAAGCGATACTTTACAATAGTAAAACTACTGAACTCATCTGTACCATAGCTGAGTCTTGCCGGTCTAAAATTTTTTTTCCAGCAAATACATAAACATAGAAGAAGTGAACAATGGAGGAATAACTGTTAGCAAGTTTTGTGGATTCAGTGATAAAAATAAGCTTTGAAAAAATATTGCATATAATTTTTTACTCACAAACTCTGTGACAACTGTCCATAACACTCGCATAAAACAAATTTATCATTTATGAACGGCTTGTTGGAAAATGATTTCCTAAGAAATAGTTGCATCTACTATGAAGTGACGAAAGTGACCCATAAATAACTATTTTATTGGTTTGAATAACCTTATTCCATGGTGCAATAGACCACATGCGGCGCAAAACCCTCCCCAAGTCGTTAAATATCAGCTTAAAAGGGGAACAGCTTTATTAACGTGCATTAAGAGTAAACCAACTTTATTTTACTAGCTAGTTCATATTAAAATAGGCAATATAAAAAAACAAAAAAAAATTTTTTTGTAAAAGTAATTTTTTTTTTTTTTGGATAATGCATCCCGAAAAAGTTTCTTCACAGTCTTTGTCCATGGATTATCTACTCATACATTAAAATTAAAAATCAGATATCTAATTATGATTTTTCGTAATCTCCAACCATCCAACCAGAGCAATTAAAATCAAGTTAAAAATTATTGCATTGCATGAAAGTATCATTTAAAAAATAATGTTCAATTGCATACTTCAATGCAGGATTTTTATCGATAAACAAATAAAACTTCAATGATTAGTCAAGTTGCTTACTTATGAGAATGGGTGAAGCCGCGAAGGGGGATACTAGTAAAATATATTTCATAACAGTTTTTGTTTTCTTATCTTTAGCGAGAATCGATGTATCCGAATTAGACAATTAGACTATTTCTCAAGAATTGGTAAAATCGAGAATCGACTCTTGGGATCGACACATTGCTAGTAAAGAGTATTCAAAAGGTGTCCATCAATCTTGGAAAGCATTGCGAAATAAAAACTTCCAGCGAGAGCACTATGTTGTGACCGCAATTACCGGCAGCAAACCATAACACCAGACTACCGATATCCAATCAGCTGTGAACCATGGATAATCCGAAGCATGTATGAGTTATGCTAAGTTGGCCAATAATTGCCCAATTTTATGGTAGCGGCAGCCTCCTTACCATTGGACTAAATACACGAGGAGGAATAGAATATTCATGAGAAGGAGGGGTCGAAAATATGCGACCGCCCGGCAGAGGACGACCCACGGTTGCAGCACATGTTTTCTAGAGAACACCCATTAGCATCGGCTGACAGCAATTAACGTCTCATCATGAGATGTTTTCTTTTTACCGGTTAGAAGCGAACAGCTTCCTTAGGGCTGATCAAGCCGATCTACTAAGTACCAACATAGTATCCATAATTTTAAATAAGAATGATACCATACACTTTGTCTATATATAAAACTAGCATACCCAGTGGCAGCTACGCCCGCTCTCATACATAAAGAACTTAGATTATTTAACTAATAATTGAATTTCATGTGTTTATCGATAAAAATCTTGTATTTGTAGGTATGGGATTTTTCAAAAAAAATTTTCCACTGATTTACAGCGGATTTCATTGGAACCATACTTTTTTTTTTAGTTTTTGAGCACCCTAAAGCCGGGTGGTGTTTTGAGCATAACGAAAGTATTTTTATTTCAAATAACATTCAAAACTACAATTTAAAATCAAAGAATTATTTCTCTATCTTGACTGAGAACTGAGAAAAAAAATTAATCGTGGTTATCATATTTTATTTTTTTTATCGGCTCCCAATGCTCATTGGCGGCTATCACTCTAGTTTAGCACTGTTATAAGTTTTTACTACGTACACGAAAATCTGCATTCAAATCTCTAAATTACAAGTAAAAACGTCTCCTTCTTAGCTTATCAGCAATTCAATTTATTTAATCATTAAAAAATTATTAGATCTAATTAATATAGATATAATTAATAAACGTTTTTTCAAATAGGGATTTCTGCCATTGTTCATAGAGATAGATATAAAGAGTTAGTTACACTTACAAGTCGTGAGACCTGCGCATTTGTAGTAAAGCATTGTATTTACTACTTGCAATCGTAGGCATTGTTAGAAATAACTGCATAATGAATAATTAAGGCGTCGAATTTCAAATACAGCCAAGTACAGAATTAGGAAGACGCCTTATTTCCTATGGCCGTTTCCAATGTGATTTAACTACTTTTGGGAGAAAACCTTTCACCTAAAGATATTCTAGTAGAAAAAATATTTTTTAAAAAATCTGGAAATTGGACTTGGCTGGTTTTAGAATTCAAAGCCTCAATTTTTTAGTAATATTATATTAAAATTTCGTTTTATGTAAGTCAATACAAAAAAATAATATTTACAAGTTGTTAATATTAATTAATAAGAATACGATAATGAAGTAAAACAACAGTCCTTTCAAAAAAAGGATATCTAACACATCTTATATGTATGAATTAAAAAATATATATAACAGGACATGTACATTTTAAATGTAATATTATAAAAACATAACGTTAGAGTTTTAAATTTTGGATTATGATTAAGAATAAAATCAATTGTGAAGGATGTAGCTAAAAATATCTTTTAAATAGAATAATCAGAACATTTCCTATAAATTGATTTATAATAACTAAAATTTAATTTATTTTAAACTTAGCATTAATCATATGTTTGCAGAAACAAACAAAGCAGCGTATGGTGTATCCCCACTTATGAGATATTCCCGACAATTATGGCAATAAAAACAAGAACTGCTTTTAGTGGGCCTTATTAAAAAGAGACAACCCGAATATTGAAAAATATTTAGGTGTCTGAGGTTCCAGAAGATTAAGTCCATGCTCCTTTAGAAGGACTCCATCAAGCTAGAAGCAGCTATTCTCTCACAGATAACTGGAAATCCTTCCTCCAAGACAAAGAAAAGAGACACTGTATCTTTTCAGAATGGAGTCGAGAAAATATAAAAATTGTAGAAGAAAACATGATCCCTCATTACAAGCTCTTTTAGAAAAAATTAGTTAACAAATTTGTGAATCAGGATAACGATTAAACAAGGCTTACGGCCTTCCAATCAAACCGAGAGTAAGCAAACTAAAACAAAATCTTCAGAAATAGAGCAAGGATTCAATTCAAGTTTTAAATTCATCATGAAATAGTCGCCAGGCAACTAGGTTCCATTGCGAATCCGAATTAGAATAAATGTTTACAAGTCAATCCAGCCAACTGGTAAGGAAGGAAACACTGCAGAAAATAGTACAGCGCCTCATCACGCGTGTACTAGAAAAGTAAATAAATTTTTGGTCGAAGGCTGAGCTAAAATCAGGCAGAATGCAACGGAGAGGTCAAAAATAAAGTTTTTGAATTTAAAAATAATTCTGGAAGACTCATTTAAGAAACGAACGCTGTGTTGGGCTATTATTAAACCAAGCAAGTTGATATGATTCATTGGCAGCCTTCGGATATTAGAGGAAATGCTCGCGATGAATCATAAACAAACAATTGAGAAGACAGAAATTATAACTTGTGGACACATAGAAGGATCAGTAAAATTTAAAAAATGTTAGATCAATAAATCTATGCCCAAGTTTCGGACGCAATTTTGATGATCATCATTAGTACATAGTTTTAGATTATGTATTTAGTTATTCTGATCCTAATCCATTAGCACAATCCCTATCCAGCTCCACTCACCCCTATAATCCTCCTCGCAGGTTAAAAAGGCAGTGGCCTCGTGATCTATTATAAAGTTCGACATGGAGTCCTGGCAATGGCCTGCTTCTCCACTCATGCTCTGAGTGACTGTAGTTTAGCGCTCTCACTCAGCCTCCACTGGTGTTATCTTATACTAGTGACGCAGCTGAGAGAGAAGCGCTGGAATCTCTTGGGGCCTGACTTGTTCCTCCATAAGTGGAGGTACAAGGCAGGTCGGGGGGATCCCTCAGATGTGTATATATTGTAAATAAAGTATGAATGTATTTTTAAGATTTAATTTAATTTTAATTTTTAAATTTTTTTTTTCCCTTTTTTTTTATTATTTTTATTATTTTTTTTTTTTTTTTATTATTATTTATTTATTTTTTTTATTTTCATTTTTATTTCACTTTATGTATTGTATAGTTTGAGGTACTTTGTTTATTTAATTTTTTTTTTTTGTAGTACATATTATGTGATTCTGTACTTATTTTTATTTATTATTCACTTTTATTTATTGTTCACTTTCTTTGTTTTTATTTCATATTGTACATATTGTGTGAATGGATCCATTGAACCATCCATATTACTTATTGCCCACATTGAGGCAGATTGTAATACTTTCCTTAAATAAAAAAAAAAAAAATAAAAAAAAAGTTATTCTGATCTCCAAAACTTAAAAAAAAATATAACTCATTTAATGTTATATTTTCATATGTATATTAAACTACTGTGGATTGGAATATCAGGAGTTCGCCTCTTACGCCTGTAATAACAATTTTTTATTTTTTTTGTTAATAAAATATTTAATGATAGATCGTTTTTAAATACTAGTACTAGTCGACTATCGGCGAAAGTAATGGTCTTTTAGACTATGAAGAACAAAAACAAAATTAACGATTTACAAGAAGAAAAAATCATATATCTAAAATCTATTAATTAAGGCAACCTAGATCAAGATCAATTAATATCAAATCGATCAGCCGATATCATTTTAGATCTACGGTCATAAAAATAAGTGCAAAATGGTGTTTAAAAAACAAATCAAGACAACAAGGCTCTTGGTAGATCTAAAAAACGAAATTCCAGTGGAAGGTGAAGGATAGGCCACGGCGGATAATTCCAAGGCTAACAGCGCAACTTAAGGTTCCTACCGACATTTAAATAATTTTGAGCCTCTAAGACGAAATAATAATAAGAAATAATTCAAATGCAGAAACGTTTTAGGCCTAAATCATGCAAATTTTTAATTGCAAAACCATAATAATTTATTTATTGAATATAACAATTCATGTATATGGAACTAATATATGTATCTATGTTGGAGTTATGACAATGGCTAGCTTCTCTACTGATATTCTGAGCAACTGCGCTGTAGTGCTCTCACTCAGACTCTGCTGGGACACCATTGACGAAGCTGAGAGAGCAGCTCTGGGATCACTTTGGGGCTGACATGTCCCTTTATAAGTGAAGGGACAGGCTTGGTTCGGGGAGTTTTTAGGCTGTCTATTAATACTTAATTAATAATTCTAATTAATTACAAACAACTCCAATTTCACAAGTTTTTAATTTAACATAAATTTATCTTTTATAAGTTGAATTTTAACAAAATATTCAGACGATTGCAAATTCACTAGTAAACTGATGAAACGCACTGGAGAGGTGGATTTTTTGAATGTTTAAATATGTAAGGAATCAGTCAAATCAGGAAAAAAATTGAGATGTTAACAAAACTTAAAAAAAAAAAAAATTATTTTCAAGCATATTAATAAAATAGCACGCAGGAAAATAGTAGTAAATTTACAAAATATATGATTTTTAAAATTCTACCATCTCGCTTTGCCATGTGGCAATTGAATTTGACGCTGTTTTTCCTGGAGGGCTCCGTCAATTACGCCATAGCCAGCCTAGGCCACAGAAGCGTTTTAAAATATCTACATTGGAGGCAAAAACTGTTTATTCATCGTCGGATATTGGTCGCTGCTAATGGATGTGCTCACTAAAAACTTTCTAGCCAGGAGGTGTTACAGCTTGTGATTTAATAGGTTTATTATAATGAGACAGACTTCATAGAGTTCCTCCGAACTCTTGTTTAATCTCCAGAAACAAAATATACATCGTGTGAGATGAATAGGAAGCTTACTACCCTTAAAGTTATTTTGAGGGATCAATGAATGAAAAAAAAAAAATCTAAATAATGTTTTATTGTCCCGACGTTTCGGCCATTTCGCAGTTTTTTGCATTTTGCATTACATTAGCGGCCATTTTGAAAGCTAAACAAAATTGTCAAATATAGAATCACGAAAAACTACAAATGAAGATAATAATAAATAAAAAATTCAATAGTGGGAAAAAAGATTTTAAAAAAATATAATAAGACGTTGGCCAGTCAGTTATTTTCGAAAAATATTTTGGGGCATATAGATAATTCTATTACTTGTACATTTATTTATTTTATTTTTAGCTATTTATTGAAATTTACTGCTGTATATAATAAAATAAAAATAAGCTATTAGTCAATTAAATAACCTAAAAATAATAGCAGAAAAAGCAGGCCTAAAATATCATACGAAAAAACGGAGCTTATGACTACTGAAATAAATTTTAAGAAAAAAGCAGTAAACTACCAAATATGAAAAAATAATAGTAACCCGAAAAATTGGGTATATGGGGGAAATAATATGTTACAACGGTTCTGAGAAAGAGAGCATCCGAGAGAAAATCACAAGTTTCCGACCAGGCAAAATTTACAATAAAATGAACCTCTCTTCCAATACAAAATTAAGATATTACACCGTTGTGATAAAGCCTGCGATTTTGTACCATATGCCTACCTAACTTGAAAAAGCTGCTAAAAATAGAAAGGAGGATCTTAAGAAAAATCTATGGGTCCAGGAAAACACAGGAATGTTACAGACGCAGACCTAACGAAGAGATCTACAGAAAAATCAAAAACCTGAAAAACAAGATAAGAATTCTGATGAAAGCACATGAAAAGAAGGCAGGAGAAAGATTGAACAAAATGATCTTTAACAAAATGTTTAGCTACAAAAGCATGTGAGGATACATGAAACAAATAAGAGAAGAATTAAAGAAATTAAATAAAAATTCAACTTTAGAAACTAACGAGGCCATATTTTTTTCAGATGCCTCGGAGGGTCATTTGGAATAGGATCGAATGAAAGTTGAGATACTAGTGGATTGGAATGGTTATGGGACTTACTATGTAAGGATATGTATCTGGTATGGGTTAATTCAGCAACATCTTGTCTAATATGATGTTTATGGATAAGTCTGTGACAAAGTAAGGGGCATTTAGGACTGCAAGGATCGGATACTAGACCAATTGGATAGATAGTTTAATAGAGCCCCGATTCTCAATTCTGTATGTCAAATAAGTCTAATTACTGTCATGCAAGAGTTTTTACATTATAATTAAACGGGTGGTTTAAATGTTTGAATTTAATATCTAATAAACATTAAAGAAATCGAAAACGACGAGCAGTTTTTGGTTGTTTTAGTCTGGTATGTACTTTCACTTCTTAAAGGTTTAAAGGGAAAACATACATACAGAAATAATTTAGATATTTGAAAAAAATACATAATAGAATACCTATTATCTACGGTACTTTCAAAGATAGCAGTCATTCTACTTAATTCCAAAAACAGCTTTTTCTAGAACACGAGGCCGTTTAGTTTCGGTATTTGTCCTCACAGGAACTCACTTTCTGATATCGACACCTATATATTATTTCTCCAAATAAGGTGAGGTTGAAGAAAATGTCAACCAAAATGTACTGTTTATGCAGATTTTTGAATGAATATTATAATTTTATTGAGCCCTAAAAAGGCAATGTAGGTAACTTAAACTACCATCGCAATTACCATACAGATTATTTAATTCCTAATGTAATGAACGTTTAGTTGTAATATATTCAGAAGTTATTATAATATATTGTAAATTAACATTATGTAAATAAAAACATTACATCGGTTCGCGAGAGGTGCGGTAGTTCAGAAGGTAAGGAACTCGACTATCATAAGGAACTCGAGGCTCAGATTCGATATCGGTCGACGAAGATTATTATTCATTTTTTTGTATCAATCAATGGGTCGGGAGACCATCCTGGGGCAAATCCAGGCTGTATAAAGTGGGTACCCTTAAATGAGGAAAAACTTGGAGGCTGAATAGTAAACTTCCTAGCACAATTGTTTGACAAAAAACAATACAACCTTATTACTACTGAAACCGAGATATTCCATCGGTCGTAACGGTATTGGATTTAATTTTTAGCGGGATTTAATCTGTTCGAATTATTTTAATTATTTAATTTACGAAAAATCAAACGAATAATACTAGCAATATCTTATTGATTTTTTAGAAGTGTTTAATTTACGATATCCTTTCGAATTTATAATACGTTTCAATATTAAAAAATATGCGTAGGAACATTTACTTACTAGCGAATTCTTTCAATTGAAGTATATTGTAAGAAAATTAAAAGGTTTTAAATTAAAATAAAAATTAAAAAAGGGAATATAAGATCAATATTTCAAAACCATTTTCTAGTTAGGAACAAAAAATAAAAAATAAATAAAATCAATTTTTCCCTGACTGGGAGAAACAACAGATCATGGATACTCTTTATAATCAACTGCTTTTTCCCTATTCACCTTTTTTGTGTTAAAATGATCAAATTATTTAAATTAAACTAGCAATCAATCATTATTCGAAGCAAACAATGCTAAGAGAAAATAAGGGTTTCAGACATGAATTTTTTCATTCAAACCAATATAGCCTTTAAACGGTAGGTCTTAGCGACAAATTTTACATGAAAAAAATATTTTCCGATTAATTTCTGTACAAGAAACCATAGGCAAATTTTCGATCTGAGAAACACCAACAGAGCTAGAGCGTGTCAAAATGTTACATTTTTGGTTTTAAAAAAAGTCACACCAATGAAAGTACTGACTAATAGCCAAAAGACATATCTATGTAATACAAAATTAACTAATATTTGAACTATAAACTTTTCTAATATTTGTAACCAAAACGTGCTCTAATTAAGACCTAAGTTATACTGCAGAGCTCCAGATGCGACGTGGAGAAGTTCATGGTGTCGTCTTGTGAGCCTGTTAAAGACCTCTTCAAGTCGATCAACCCCCCAGTTCCCGGTGAAGCTGGGAATTCCTTATAAACCAGGGTGCGTTAACCCCCATACGCAGAATTCTGTTTTGGAATGTCTGTAGTCTCTTTTTGGTTAATTTTGAAGTGTTATACCAGATAGGACAGGAGTAGGTCAGTAGGGGCCGCAACATAGTTTTGAATACTATGATAGCAGTTCTGTGACAAAGTCTTGCGTTAGCTTGTTGTAAGATGTAGTTAGTATGTAATCTCCAAGTCAGTCTGGTGTCAAGGTGTACACCTTGGTAACGCACTGCTTAGTCTTTAGGATTCCAGCTCTAATTAAGAGAAATAACTAATAAATAAGTACACTTTTTTTTTCTTTAACATAACGAAATTTATTTAAATAATAAAGATAAATTAAAAACTAAAAATATTTATATACATATTTAACGAGCATATGGTTCATTTTAATAAATTCCGACTGTTATCAAGCCAGTTGTTTTTTAACAGTTTAATGCTTCTAATGAAATCGGCATTTTTATCTGCTTCTGCCGTTCCCATGATTTCCTCATATAGTGAGTCTCAACTTTTTTTCAGGATATTTACATTTATTAAAAATAAAATAAAATATGAATTATGTGAGTAACGTTTCTATATTATAATTAATTTGCACTAGTAAAATAAAACTATTCAGTCTAAATTTAATTATAATAAATCTCTGCCCCAGGGCGTACGTTTCTACACAATTTTATTTAAGAAATATAAATTACGTTATTACAAAACAAACATTATTAAAAAACAAAACAAAAAAACTTATGATCTAATAAGTTTGTTTTTTTTTAATTCACCTTACTTTATTTCAGGACGTTTTTCTATTTCTTTTCTAATTTGCCAGAGCTGTAAAACGTTGGACAGTCGCCTGAGTACCCTGCCTAGTGGTTTCACCTCCATTGTCTTAATTGGGTCTTAACGTTGACCTGAACGACATACAATGTTCAAGATGTCCAAACCAACTTAATTGTCTCTTTTCTAGGGCTTCCAGCAGACGGTTATGCTTAGTTCCTCCTTGATACTTTTTTTTTATTCCTGGTTTAGTTCCCTTGACCTTACTAAGACGAGTTCAAAATTGTTTTTATTAAATTAAAAAGCTTAATGCGGCTAGCAATAAATAAAGTTATACGACAAGTACAAAGAAAAATGAAATCTCTAACTTTTAATAATTAATGACAAGTACACTGGAATTATCCTATAATCCCAGGTCGATTAAATAAAACAATTCAAAAAATAATTCGTCTAAAACTATATAAATAGGTGCTACGAGTTTCAGTATTAGACAAAATCGGTAAAATATTTCCCATATTCTCAAATTGTTGGAACTACTGTAATGTAAATTAATATCTTGCATTTAATTGGATGCTTTAAAGTTAAAGTAAAAATAATTTATTAATTTAGAGGGGACAACAGCATTGGCTGAACATCGGTAGCTTTTGTTTTTTTACATCTGTCACAAATGGACAATTTTTTTTAATTTCATTTGCGTGTGCCTATACTTTTTGTGTGTAACGTTTTTTTCACTCTCTAAAGTGTGACATTTTGACACACTATAGCTCTAGTTTGCCGTCATTTTCCTGAACAGAAATTAAATACATAATATATTTTGTAATATAACGTTTGTCGCTGAAATCTACCGTTTAGGAGCTATATAGGTTTGAATAAAAATAGTCAGTAGAAAACCCCTATTTCCTCTCAACTTTATTATTTTAAATAATTATTAATTAAAGTAATATGATCCTCTTAATTCTAAAATTTAAATTGATCAAAATAAGGAAAAAATTTAGAGCAATTTTGAAATGTAATCAATTTATTTGTATGTGATACAAAGACTTATTTGATACACCCAGTTCATAAGGCCAGCAGACGAACCTATTGGCGGGAATGCCACTAAACGTACAAAAGGCATTCTGCTGGTGTCATCCAAAGAGAACTCTTAACATCCGTCCGCTAATAAATACGATTTTTGAAGAACTGTAACACGCAAAATATTATTTAAGATTGACATATCCATGATCTACTGTTATTCCCAGGCAAGCATATACATTTTATTTTAGGATTAATAAAGTCACTTAAGGTACGTATGACCATATAAGAGCATAGAATAATAAAACCCAAAATTCCAATTTCGCTATCTATCTAAATGAAAATAACCATAAATTGAATAAAGATTGGGGAGTAAAAATAATACATCATTTTACACTATTTTAGAAAATAACCTAAAATTAAATATTTATGAATCATTAGAAATAATAATATCGTTTAAAACCGATCCAGAGTTTTGTTTAAATGACCAGATAAACATTTCCAATAGCCCCATTTTAAATTTGTTTCCAATGGGGAAAAATCCAATGAGTCATAGTCCCTAGATAAACCCCATATATTTAACATACCTGCCCCCTTCTCGCTTCCAGGATGGATATATTTCAGATATATGTTAGATCTCCTCAGGTGGGTACCAATATTTGATTTTTTTGTCTTACATTTTTCAAAACTATAGAATATATAATCCATGTTACATAATGCTGATGCGTTGAAATTATTTTATGTCTTAGGACTGAAGATGAATGTTTAGCATTCCAAACTAGTTTTCAAATAAAATAATTTCAATAGAAGTAGCAATTAATTCATCAATCCTAATTGGACTACTAAAGACTTCATGCGATTAATGTTTTTATTGTGGACCCGAAGTAAGGATATTCGGGATACTAGAAGATCTAATGATGTTTTTAATACGTCAGAGAGAAAAGGTAAATTATGTTTCATGTTAGTTTATTAGTGACAAAATTAAGAGGATTCAGGGGGTTTGGATAGTAAGGATAAGATATGAGATGAGTTGGACAATTATGAATTATTATTTTACTCAATTAAACTGAACTTATAAAGAACAAAAGATAATTAGTAATACTTTAACTATTATTTTAGTTCTTAGAGGGGCTAAACATTATTTTTCGAAATTCAATTAAAAAATCTGCACAAGATTTTTTTAATTCAAACCATATTGTTGCAATAACAAATACCTCAACATATACAATTGAGCTTTATACTTCTTGGTAAAAATATTGAAACCATAACATCAGTACACAATACATAAAATAACGACATTAACTAGATTAGGCGTATCAGATCTAGAAGCACGGCTGGTAACAATCGCCGCACAATTAAGAGACAGTATTACAAAGCTGGGTACTCAGCTAGTTTACTGGAACAAAGCCTTTACAATTAACCAATAACGATGCAAATGAAAGTCGTGCAACGAAATAATTAACGCTGTTGCATTGAGGTGTTCATTGTTTCACGCCTCCTGCCGATCTCAAATCTGTTAACTAGATATCTATCATTTTCATCTTATATATTCTATTACTTTGAATAAAAAAAAAAAAAAAAAAAAAAAAAAAAAAAAAAAAGGGTAATTATTTACTTATTATAAATATACATCTAAATCTAAATCTAAATATACATATAATTTTCTAAAATATTATAATATAATATTTTGTATTATAAAACTACAAAATATAACTGTATATATTAGAGATGGACCTACTAGCTGGACAAGCTGATCATTGCTCCCTTTATAATTCGGGTGACATCGGAAATGTTCGGGGCACTTCGTTTATAGCTTTAGCAGTCCTTACATTTATCTACAGATTTTTGTTTATCTTATACTTTTTCTTTTGTTTTTTGCAAACGGGCCTATAACTGGGTATATAACTGAATATTTAAAAAAATAAAATAAAAATAAAGCAAAAGTCAGCAATTTACTTTACTTAGCGAAGATAAGTTAATTGTGAAATTTGGAATTAAATCATGCCGAAAATAGTATTTATGGACATATATATATATATGTATAAAAATATCTAGGATATAATTGTAAATAAACACGTATGTGAATTGCTTAAATAGCAGTTTTCTTTCCGGGTACCTATTTAAACCTATTTATTGTATTTTAATTTAATACATTTGAGGCATTAAATTCTAAAATCAGCTAACTCAAATTTCCAGATATTATTATTTTTTAATTGTGGTTCAACTAGACTATCTTTAGGTGAAAGGTTCTCTCCTAAAGGATGAATCACATAGAAAACGGCCATACTATAAGGCCCGTCAAACCTTTACCTTTTATAGACCAGCTGTGAAAATTTTTGAAAAATTGAGTGGTTTTGGAATTCTACACTCCATTTCAATTAAGAATTAAATTTTTTTAACTATAACATAAAATTATAACTGTTATTTAAAAAAAGAAAAAGGTTACGTAAGTTTTTGATTCAGTAATGTAGGAGTTATCGAACTGATTACAAATTAAAAAAAAAAAAAGTCGGCCCATTTCTAGTAAACACTTATATTAAAGGAACGAAATCGTGTAAAATTGGTTTCAATAAGCGAAATTTTAATGCTAGGACAGGAGACAGTAGGTAAGACCATAGACAGCAGAGTGATTCCTCCGCACTTGTTCAAAACAACAGGAAGATAACAGTCAACTGAGGCGCCAGAATCTATGATTAAGTAACCAGTCTTAAAATGCTGGGAAGGCAAAATAATATCATCCCATTCTAATTACTATTTGGTTGTTTTTTTTATATTAATAAATGGAAGATAAGGAAAAAAAAAAAAAAAAAAAAAAAAAAAAAGTTGGTAAGACTGGTACTTGGTAGCATCTGCACAAAGTACACATCAAATCCAAGTAAACATATCTGCTGACTACTGTTCAATTAATAATAAACTACTTTTATATTTGTTCCTATTTAAGTTGTGAAATAAAAAAACTAAAATGTTAAAATTAACAGAAATATCATTGTAACACAACAAAAATGTTTAAAATGTCATTTTATCATAAACCTTCAAGAATGGTTTCAAAAATCACAATAAATCCAAATAAATCCCATCAAATAACCTTTACCCTTCGTCATAAACCTACGACTTCCTGTCCTACAGTATTTTTTAATGATGTTCCACTAATCCCCGTTGAACAGATCCGCTACCTAGGACTCCATATGGACAAACATCTTACTTGAAATCCACATACAAGACTAAAACTGCCCGTCGTTTTCGACTACTTCAACATTTACTTCAACGTAACGTTCAAACCTTCCACTTAATAACAAAAGACTCATTTAGATAACAGTAATTAGACCGATTTGGACATACGGAGTTAAGGCTCCTCTAAACCATCCAATTCATCTAGTACCTAATCCTTACAACCCGAAATCCTTCGAAAAAACCTTAACGCTTCTTACTTCGTCACAAACAAACTTCTAAAAAGATCCACAAAGATCTTAATAAACCTTACGTTTCTGACATAGCTCATACCAGATATCTATCATTTCATAGCAAACTCCACAATCACTCAAATCCATTTGTATCACAACTTGCTACTCACTCCATTCCAGATAACCCTCCGAGGTGCCTGAAAGAAGATGGCTTCGGGACCTTCTAATATAGTACTTCATTATACATCGTAATATAGTATTTCGATACATCGGTGTATCGAAATTTTAGGCAAATTAATATCATGTATCGATATTCAGAACTCAAAAAATTGTCGATATGGAATATACATATGTTTTTTTACGATACCAATCCCTATTAAACATTTTTCTATTTAAAAACAATGAACAAACAAAAATAAAACATCTAGATTTTAATTAAAAAATAAACAATAAATTAAGGTAGTATTTCTTCAAGATCTGAGAATATCCACACGCCATTATGAAAGATTCCAATACAAAATTGAATCATTCAAAAAGAACCCGCCCTTAAAAGGATTTATTGACCCAGTAAATTTAAGTCACCTTTTCAGTTGAAGAACTTTAATTTCGCGATAACATTTCAACACTTCGGGACGAATACAACTCATCGAAATAATTAATTAGTGTATCAGATGGATTATTGTTTACATTTTATTCACACACGCACATACATATATATTTTCCAAAAGCATAATTTTTCAAATAGAATAACAATCCAAAGGCCATATTTGAAAATACAGACCTCTGTTACGGTCCTATTTTCACTTAGTCACACGATTTCTACGAACCAGCTTTCATAATATTTCGAAAACGAAGCTGTATATGGAAAGAAAGTGTTGCCCACACCCTAATTGATGCATTATTATTCTGATTTCCTGTCAGTAGGGCGATAATTACAGAGCCTCAATATTCTTTGGATTGCGTGTCGTGAAATAACATATTAATAATTAATTTTTGATATTTACAATTCAGATTTTTTTTTTAAAATGCTGATTGGAAAACTATGAAATATTATTGAATAAATAAGATCAGTAATCAATTCAATACCAAAGTCATTTTTAATCCACTTAAATAGACAATCACTTGATTGCACTGGAAAAAAAATGACCTAAATATTTCCCTTGTTTAAATGCTACAGATTATTTTTCATTGATCTACTGCTATATTGACTTCAACTTCGATTAGATTTGTTTCGGATGAAATGCAAGAAATTCCTGGATTCGTTAGTAAATTCTCTTCAGCTACATACATGGAGGAGGTTGAGGATTCAGGAAGTTTCAGACGTGAGTGAAGATATTGTTGAAGAATCTTTTAAATTTGACAGAGTGCACAGAAAAAAAAAATATATTACTCTGCTTCAAGGCTTGTTTCATTGCTATGAACAACTTTATATTTGAAGCGAAATAGTGATATATTCAGATATTCTTTCAATTTTATTATTTTCTAAGAAAATAAATATAAAAATAGAGTTCTATATTTTTAACTATGAATTACATAGTACTTAAGCTGGTTTGTAATTAAACATATTTAATTGGAAATTATCCAAAAGTAGAGAAACAGCTGATCCTAGTCTGATAAGTGTACAGTTTTTTTTTTTTTTTTTTTTTTTTTTTTTTTTTTTTTTTTTTTTTTTTTTTTTTTTTTTTTTTTTTTTTTTTTTTTTTTTTTTTTTTTTTTTTTTTTTTTTTTTTTTTTTTTTTTTTTTTTTTTTTTTTTTTTTTTTTTTTTTTTTTTTTTTTTTTTTTTTTTTTTTTTAACAGAACATAATAGGTATACCGGAAGAAATACTATGTACAACTGAGATTATTTTTATTTACCTATTCTATCATTATTATTTTTCTAATTTTAATATTATGTTTATCATTTATATTATATTGTTATGCTCATTTATATTTTTTTTTTGATATTTTATGTAGGTATGGTATGAACGGAATTCAGATAACACCTTCATTAGAGGAGAACAAGTGATAAGTTGTTTTCCAAAAAAATCAA
Organism: Euschistus heros; assembly: GCA_003667255.2. Classification (NCBI taxonomy): domain Eukaryota; kingdom Metazoa; phylum Arthropoda; class Insecta; order Hemiptera; family Pentatomidae; genus Euschistus; species Euschistus heros. The sequence continues at coordinate 40,254 of RCWM02000648.1, read as the reverse complement.
TATTTTGGGGATAAAACCAAATATATAAACAAATATTACATAAATCATTAAAATAATTATTGTTTTTATTGCTAAATAGGTGACACGATTCGGTACAATTATTGTCGATGAGCAATAGTTATAAATGTTCCCGTTTATAGCACACCTATTTACATAAAATATTAAAATAATGGAAGTAAAAATAATACCACATATAATGGGTCTAGAATATATAAAGTTAAAAACACATTTAAAAAAAAACATTTTGAGACCGTGTTAGCCGAGCGCAATGGGGCGTCACACACATATGCATTTAGTCATCTCTGTGGTGTCAGTTCGATTCTGGCCCAGGTGGGTTGAAATTTCTTCCATGGTTGAACCACGGAATATATATCGACCTTTCCACTCTAGCTAGGAAAAAAAAAAACTCTAATAACACATCTTAAAAAAAAAATCGATTCTATAAAACAATCCCTAAAAAGGTATCAAGATGGAATGTCCAGAACTAAAATTATCACCACTGCTTATTCCAGATTTTAAGATGCTCAGTAAATATTTTAAAATAATTTTCTACAAGACGTCTCTAGCGGAATAAGATACAATAAATAAATTTATCGTCGGAGTTCCAGACAGTAGAGGAAGCCGGAACAGATCAAGATTTCTTTAAAGGTGGAATTATTATGTTGATTACGTCCTGAGAAAAGAAAAATAAACAATCAGAGCTATTGATTCGGTAACATCTTATATAATGAGTATTTTTCAATCTACTATAAATCAAGAATTAATTATATTTAAGGATGATATGCAATTCAACAATTTCTTTCGTGAATAATAAAAATTTATTCCAACAACTACAAAAACCTTAAAAAATAACAGAAAACTCAACTATCAATATAAGACTGGTATCTGACAATTTTTTTCGCTTACTAAGTTCAAGAGAAAATAATCCAAAGGAGAATTCCGTGTACTCCTGCGTAACAGGTAACCAATGTCTTTTGTTTGGAACCTTTTTTGAGATTGTGCTAGAAAGTGAAAATACAAAGTAGCAATGAGATAACTATAAAAGTACTTTCGTTGTCCTGAAAACTTTCTCCACAACTTAGTATTCTTAAAGCTTCTTTTCCTGTAGCAGATTACGGTTATCTATCACTAAAGATGACCTTAAGTGTGGTGAATAAATCCGAAATAATATATTATTTTAAGGAAGAGATGGTGAATTGACTGAATAAATGAATGTATAATATATTTTGTAAAAACAATTGCCAATACAGACTGACTTCAAAACAAAAAAAAAAAATCAGTAGAAATGAAAAACAAAAATCTGTAAGCAATATAAACACAAATCCGCTGAACTTCAAATCACACATAATAAATAAACCAGAATAAATTTGTTTACATATTTATATTTATTTTTTAAAATCCCAATTAGCAATAAATGTATTATTAGAAATACATAAACATCTTTTAATTGCTTTACACTCTTAACAGTAATAATATTTTCTAAGGTCAACGCGGGAGTCAGTTTGAGTTGGAGATAATCGCTCAAATACTTTTGCCTCAGTTTTCTAAAATATAAACCACCAAGTATAAAATGTGTGAATTGAATAACATTTTTTTTTTTTTTTTTTTTTTTTTTTTTTTTTTTTTTTTTTTTTTTTTTTTTTTTTTTTTTTTTTTTTTTTTTTTTTTTTTTTTTTTTTTTTTTTTTTTTTTTTTTTTTTTTTTTTTTTTTTTAAACCCTGTGCATATTACAGAGCTTTAGGGAATATGAGGATAGTAAAAATATTAGTTCATAGTAATAGTTAAACGGCTCTAGGGCCAACGCTCCTATAAATGCTTCTTTTTTTCATTAGCAAAAAAATTATTTATTTCTTATTGAATTAAATTAAGTGTTAAAATGTTCGGTCACGAAACATTTATTTTAATATCGGTCTTGTAGTAAATTGTTTCTACAATGGAAACACGTGGAACCAAAGGCTTTTACATCACGTAAATATAAATCATTATTAGACATTTTTTTTTTTTTAATTAATACTTTATTGATATTTACCTCTGTATAACATATATACAATGAGTATATAATTAAAATGATTTTGCAGTAAGTTGTAATGAACTATCAATTAGTAGCATTTCCATGCACATCCATGCATGCACAAGGCAAAAATAAACATGATTAATTCTTTGACAACTCATTTCCTGAAATCAATTAGGTGATTAATTCCAGGAAATTATTTTCAAATATTTAATCATGGTTAAATTATTCCTAACAGTGACTTCAATAAATAATCTACATTGGAAAGCCCAGAGGCCATCTAAGTTTGGAGGGAAGTAGATATGAGTGTGTATGTAGCCCGCCATGGAAGGATAGGTTTGCGCTAAATTTGTATTTCATGGGACATTTGGGTCTTTATGAATAAGTTTGTTTGTCACATATTAAAAAATATTGAGGATTTTACGAAGGAATTTGAATTCTGAAAATTTGATATTTTTTACAGCCCAATGATCAAACTCGAAGAATTTGTTGTTAAAACATTTTAATTTGAAAATAAAGCTAATTACCTAAAAAGATTTATTCGTTTTTACGAAACCAGATTCTACTCCTATTACTATACTTATTACATTTTAAGGAGGATCTTAGGAAATAAGAAGGTGCAATTCATACTTGGGTCAGAATCTAGTGAAGGTCTTACTAGGTTTTTGAGGTATAAGAAAATTTTTCTACCTATAAGTATTTTTGCCAGGGTCTGTGGACTCTCACTCTGTATCAAAGCATTTCAAGAAGGTTTGCTATATGTAGAGGCTATCAAATAATTCGATATGCCTTTGTGATATTACTTCTGTCATCCTCAGTAGGTTGGATGTCGAGAGAAGTATGCCAGTTTTTGTCCTCTCATAAGTGTGTCAAACGATCAGGGTATATACCCGAGTTTTCTTGTTCTAGAAACTTGCCACTATCGGGAAAAAAAAAAAAAAAAATAATGTTAGCAAACATAAAAAAAAAAGGGAGAATCATAAAAGTCAAGAAATGTTTGATTGTTCTTGGGAATATAACGTCTTGATGTACTTAAACTAATATAAGAAGGAAGAATTACTCTAAGGAATCAAACCTATCTTATAGTTGAAAAGTCACCACTTCATGCGTCCGCCAAAAAATAAATTTGAGTTTTGAAGAAATAAATTTTTTTAATGAAAAATAATCTTTATTCTGGGACACCTTAACATGAAAGTACAATCAATGGTCTTATTGTCTGGCTGGGTATATATCAGACAGCAACTTATATAGAATATAAATTATATGCATAATAAATATATAAGGTGGAATTTTAGATTAAAACAAATCTTCGGGTTTATATGAGAAAAAATATAGCAAAATAAAAAGAAACATTCCTACACTAATCTATAATTACATAATTTCGGAAGATTGATAATTAAGGAGGTGGATAAATAAATTATGTTTAAAAGAAGTGAGAGAAGGAGCATTGCGGATCGAAATGGGTTTGGAATTCCAGAATAAAGCTGCACGATTAGTAAAGAATTTTTCAAAGAAAGCAGTTCGACGAGAAGGGATATACAAATCATTAGAATGCGATCTGGTATTCAAAAGATGTATGGAAGAACGTCCCCAGAATTATGGGAACATTGAAGTGCTTGACACTCTAACTTCCTCCCTATCCACGATCTTAAGAAGTAGTTATAAAGTTAAAGTACTTACAAATAATTAGTGTTCTTTTTTTTGTTTTGTTTTTCACTCACCTGTAACAAAGAAAAATAATATAATTAACGTTTGGTTTAAGTAGCAACATAAAATATAAATAAATGTATAATTTATGAAACTATACTGAATTTCATTGAACTATATTGAACAAATGAATAACAATGAACAGAATATACTTAACAAGTGAATGGATTTCATATTATTGGATACATATATGTAACATATTATTTTTTTAATATAAATCTTAAAGCTATACGATAAATACATATCACTGAATTATGCAAATTTATCTTGCCATGCTTGCTATTTCCCAAGATATAAATATCCCTATTGTTATAATAGGAAGATCTTCAACTAAATAATTAATCTGTATTTGAATACAAAATTTATGATTAATGAATGCTTAATTTTAAAATTTATATTTAAACGTTGACGAAACTTTTATTTGCAGATATAAGCAGAAAATAAAACTTTGATTTATGCAGATTTGAAAGATAAAAGAAGTCACAACTAATGCGCTTAAACACTTAAAAAATGTGTTTTACCTAATTTTTTTAAGTGTTGGGGCTATTTTCTTACTCTGTAGCTCTGTTGGTGTAGTTAAAATCGTAAATTTGCCGACAATATTAAAATATTCTGATCAGGAATAAATTGCAAAATATTTTTTGTTTTGTAACATTTGTCACTAGGACCTACCGTTTAGGAGCTCTTTGGTTTTAATGAAAAAAATGTATTCTAAAATATTTTAATATATTATATTATATTATATATAAAAAAAAAAAAAAAAAAAAAAAAAAAAAAAAAAAAAAAAAAAAAAAAAAAAAAAAAAAAAAAAAAAAAAAAATCCTTATTAAATATCTGACCAGGAAACTGTCCTTATACACCTCTGTTGGTGTTACATGAATCGAAAATTTAGCGAGTCGAAAAAGCCCTAACACTTAGAAAATGTAGGCAAACGCGACTTTTCATCCAAAACTATGAAGCTCCTAAACGGTAGGTCCAAGCAACAAATATTATACCACAAAAATATTCTCCATTAAATTTCTGATTAGGAAACTGTCCTCAAATTGTTGCTCCAAGCAACACTATAAAAGAAGAGTGTGTCAAAGTGTTTAATTTCTGAGTGTGGAAAAACGTTACACATTTTGAGATGAAAAAAAAGTTACTTAAGGAAACTGCAGACCCCCAGCCAAAAGACATACATAAAGTTCTAAAAAAAATTGAGGATGAGTAAAATATTAAGTAATTAAAATAATGGTGTAAAATGATTGAAACCTATGGTAGATAAAAACCGGCATACATTTATTGTCACTCCACTAGTTAGATTTCGAACACAATCTGAAATATGATCTAAGATCACTAAAAACCTCAAAACGTTAAACCCGTTGCTCGGTTGCTTTTTAAAAAAAATAATAATTCTGATTTGAATCATGTTATTACAGTTTAACGAATGGGACTTATATTGTATCTATAAGGATTTTTAATTCAGAATTTAGCACTACTGAAAAAAATTAATGTACGGTAATCGGTACAGTTAGGAAGGCTTGGCTATCGATAACATCGCCATAATTTCTCAACAACACTGAGATTTATTATTCCAAAGTAGTGGGTGGGTTCTGATTAATTTTCATTGAGAAGTAGAATACAGTGCCGATAAATAATCGCTACATTCCAACGGTGGACGTGAACGAGCAATACAAAGCACTTAGGCATTGTCCTACCTCTTCACTATCTCTAACAGGGGAAGATAAATAACGAATAACCTGTTCCTGGCAGGTCACCTGTAACAGGTTCCTTGTAACAGATAGCCTCCTGATCTGCTTAGGAACTGGTTGTCAGTCGGAGGGAGTTTTGAGGAAGGAACAGTGACGACAGGGACGATAATTGAAAGGAAAATGGTAAGAGTGGAACAGCAGGTTCTCCTCATTTTCTCCAGTAGATCACAACGTTCACAGCCACTTTCGAATTCAACTTAATGACATCACGTTTTACTTTCAAGGTTTCAGGCATAATTATGAAATAGTAATGTCGAAAAAAAGCGATTACTCTTAATAGTTTTCGCGTAACTTTCTTTTGACTTTTATAGAAATGGAGCTGTGTTAAGTGGAACGATTGACTGGGATAATCAAATATAAGATACAATTTTAATTGACGAGATAATTATTCAATCTCCTATCCCAACAGTGAATCAAATAGTCACATAATTATAAATTAACTATCAGATAATAATTTAAAAATATACAAATTATCATTTATTTTATTGGTATTTATTGACCTATAAACATTACGAACTAACCAACTGACGACTATCTTCAAGATGGCATTAGAATCTCACTAATCCGACCCCTAAGGACCAAGGGGTAGGGCGGAATGGCCAAAAGGTAGGATATAACGGAGATTTCAATTAAACGCATTTTTTCAATAGCAATATCATATTAGTACTATAATTATATAAAAATCTATAAATGAACATTAAAAAAGTATGTATGAAGTAGAACGTACATAATATATATGAATTAATTTGTATGCATAGATAGGTTTTAGTTAGCTGTTAATACATTGAAGCATTGGCTGTATAAACACTATATTGTTTACAAATTAATAAGCAATCTAACCGTTCGTAATTAAGTAGGCTCGAAACGTCTATTTTTGAAATGGTTCCTAAAATTCGTGCAGCACTCTTTTGACTCTTTGACGCGATTAGCGAAGACAGCGCTTCAAGTTCCAAAACTTGAATTTTAGCACACAAGAACAATACTAACAATATATAAATACATCAAAACTATCTGATATTTTGCCCACCAAAAGATAAAATTTTTCTGGACTATTTGGGCTTCTGCGAAAAAGTCAGATAGAAGTAAGTTGAAGTGATTTGAAATAGTTCACAAGAAATACAGACTTTCTCAGTAAAAATAGTCACTCAATAAATAAATCGTAACACTCCTTTTCTAAATTAGATGTAATAAAGAAATATTCATGAACTACAAAAATACGTCACTGAGACAATCAATTTGAAACAAAGAAAAAAAAAACATCTTTGACTGCATCTCTGATTATCTTCCTCTCCATTAATTTTAACTATACTTTTATCACTTTAAAAAAAAAAAAAAATATATAAATTCAAACTAAAATTTTATAAAACTATAAAGGGGGGATACAAATTGTAGAAGTATATGAAAATAAAACAAGTAAATGGAAATAAACGTTTATAAGAACTATAGAAATTACAACACGTTTTGAATAGCTTCACACTATTACATCACATTCAGAAGTCTTAAACATAAAGTGTATTTTTATTTATTCTCATAATACTATATTCTAATAAACTAGAAAAATTAAATCTTTATATTTTAGTATTAATTAGAAAAGATAATAATAAATGTTGAAATTCAATAAAAAAATAAATAAATAATAAACATTGATGAGACAATTCAATGACCTGACAATGGGATCGTAATAGCGTTAGATGACTGAGAAAATAAATAACCCATCCCGAAAAAAAAAGTAATTAATAAAAAAAAAGATCATACTAAAGGTAGAACAGATAATAATTGAAATGAAATTTATGAATGGTTGCTATAAAATTAGAAACAAAACAAAAATCATTAACAGTTTATTCAAGGCGTACTTCAATGAATATTCATAATCCATTTCAAAGCAAGGAGATTAACTGGTCTTCCTGCACCCAGTTTCGAAGTTACTGCACCGTATTTATAAAATCTACATAACCGTTATTTTTTCTATTTAAAGTTACAATAACAGATTACTTAATCTGTCACATTAGAACGACTATAGAAAAAATATTCTGCATACTAAATTTTAGGAAGAATAAAAAATTGTTCACGATAGTATTCCGAGTATTATACTGAGCAAGATAAGTTTATAAATTTATGTTTGTGAATCAGCTTAATATACATTAAATGCATAAACTATAATCTTTTTTTGTAATAATATTTTTCTCTTTAAGAATAATCTCAGTGGATGTCTTTTGGCGGGGGGGGAGGGTCAAAATTTTTTTAACCTTCCAAAATGTAACATTTTTACATGCTCTAGCACTAACAGTGTTGCCAGGATCAAAAACCTTGACTGTAGTTTTCTTATCATAAATTTAGGATCTACATTGATTTGAATGTAAAAAAAAAAAAAAAATCACGTTTTGCAAACATTTCTTATGTTTTGGGTTTTTTTTTGACACGATCTAGTTCTGTAATTGTAGCTCGGATCAACAATTTGTCAACAGTTTTCTTATTATAAACAGAAGTCAAAAAAATCAGTAGATTATCTCAGTCAGGAAAAATTTATTTTATTTTTTTAATCTATTTATTTAAATATACACTGTATACCATATAAAATAAAAATACATCTATTAAATGTGAAAAGAATGTTTATAATAATATGTCAAATATTTTTAAAGAAAACAGCATTGGTATCACTTTAATCAGAGTTCAGAAGCTCCAGAAGGCATCTTAAAAAATTTTTTTTAGCTAAATTTGGTGGTTGGGCCTCATCCTCAAGACAATGGAGAAGGGAGGTGATAATCACACGGCTAAGAATTGGACACTGTCTTTAAACGCAGGACTACCCGATGTCAAGGAGAGATCCCTCTCCTTCGAGGAGTGTCTTCAGTACAGAAGAGATATGGATAGATATGGTGTACCTTGTCAGTTCTGTATGACCTTGGGCGACAGTGAACATTACATTTATAGTACCATATATTTATCGATAATTTCATATAATGTTTATTATTTTATTCATTATTATTTTATTAATTCCTCTCCCCCCTCACATTTTAAATGGTTTTTATTTTTTTGTAAATCGTATTAATTTTGTTGATATTAATATAATTTTGTTTGAACAACGACATTCAAATTAACATTTCCACAATTCAAAAAGATAACGTAATATGGTAATGCTTACATGAATATTATTGTTAAAATGCAGACGGTATAATTAAGTTCAAGTATATGGGCAATTGTAACCAACAGCAGTTTTTTTGCTCTTAAACACAAACAGACTACAAACAACAACAATATAAAAATATATAATAAATGAGAAACGGTTTGAGTGCATTACTCTATTAACATAATATTATTTTTTTTTTTTTTTTTTTTGGGGGGGGGGTCCATATAATTTTAAAAATATGATTTTTAAAAAATATTGCTGTATGAACAGTATCAATATACAACATCAAGGCCAAAGACATATTTTATACGACCCGAGAACAATATGAGATATAAATCATAGTAATAGCATACCGGTCGAGTATATCCCGAGCTGTAACCAGATCATCGTGAACCGCTACTCCTTGAAGGAACTTAAGGAGAATTTTCCGATCGTAACGATTAACCGTCCGACATGGAAATGACACTTACCGGTAAGAGGAGTAGGAGTTACCTGCTACTAACTAGAAACGCGAGACACGCCGTATCAATTTTCCCGAAGCGTTACAAATTCTCCCTCATGTCTCACACGCTAACAAGGAGGGAGGGGTGTCGATTAATTGTGATCTAATTAAAATTTTAAAACGATCTAAAATTTAATTAAAATTTTCAGGAATTGATTTTGGAATTTTTCGTATATGAAGAATATTATAAGGCACCCGAGGGGCCACCGTGAGGAGCCGACGATGAGGATATGTGGGAGTGTCAGGTCGTTGCTCCTAGCCAGTACCGGCCTCGCTAACAGTAGCACTTCAGTCACAATACATATCATTCATCTCACCTTTAAGTATAATTCGTTAAAAATTAAATAATTAGGAAAAAAAAAATCTTTCGATTCATTTTTTAATTTCCTACCGACTGACCCAAATTTTCAGGAAATATTATTGCAAAAAGTACTTAGATTAGAGTGTTATCATCAAGTAGTCCCTTTACAAATCTTTGTCATTTCATTACTTTGCATTGTACGACGTTTTAGTTGCAGTACTTGTTCAACTAATTTCAATAAGTGGCTAAACAAAAAGAAACATTGAAAGAACTTTGTCAAGGCACTCAACAACTATGGACCAGCATTCCAATACCTACGAGGTAAATTTCTTTGTCATTCGCTTATGCTTAAATAAAGAGGCTTGGAGTCATTCAGGGCAGTAGTTTATGGTTTTTTAGGCAATAGGAAAAATGAAAATTATGTTGAAGTTTTGAAAATCTCCTACAAAACTGTCCGCAGCTAGATTGTAATTTTCTTTTTTTTTTTATTATTTTCATTTATTTTTTTTATTGGCTTTACAGACCTTGCAGATCCTTGGCCGCCTTAACCATCCTGCTTCGTCTATGCTTTTCATGGGCTATAATTTCCACTTTGATGTCTGTAGTTCTCTTTATACATTCTTGTTATACAAAACCGGGGTCATTACGTTTTTATTTTTTGTTTTTCTTAAACAGTTTTTGTGATGCTGATTGAAGCTTCCGTAATAGGGAGGATTTTACAGGATAGAGTTATTAGTACTATGTCAAACCCCCAACCTGGAGGACCAGGAGCTATGTCAGACACAGGGGTCGCTCACCTCCATGTGACTACCAGTGTGAGGATATCGTAATGCCCCCGTGTGGGAATCGAACCCTTACCGTATTATCCTGAACTCTTTGGTCTTAACTGGAGGAAGGTCACCCATCCAAGTGCTGACCACGCTCAACAGTGCTTAACTTTTAATATCTATAGCAGATGTCTTAGTCCACTCGGCTACTGTCGGCAATATGTCCCTCAAAATTCATTTTCTTTACTCTTATCTTGATTTTTCCTTACTAACTGCGGTGATGTAAGTTAAGGACATGGAGAACGGTTCCATCAACCTATGCACAATGAAAAATGGATAGCAGGTCCGCTGGAATGCTACAATGTTAGCGGACTACTGCTGAAACTTGATTAGAGACACCCCTGAAACTTAAAATAAAAGCCGAACGAGAAAGAAAAGGTATTCTTGATAAAACGGGTTAAACATTTTAAAATTATCAATTTCATGTAAATAGTAAAATAAGAAATTAATTAAATTGTTTTTATTCTTTAAAATTTTACCTGAAGTCAATTTTTATTATAATAAGCATATTTTTTTAAATAAGAGTTATCTTTAAAAAAAGTAATTCAGTGACCCCAAATTAGTATAAAAATATGGCATTTATTAAAAGGCACACAAAAAGTTAGATTTTGTAGACCAGGGTAATTTAACAATCCAAAATGTATTGATCCTTCGTACCATCATGCGTACATCAAGTGATCTACAGGTATGTTTGAAATGTTCTGGAATACAACCCATCAGAACTTTAGTTTATTTTCCTTATAGATTGTTGGATACAAAAACCTTAAAAGAACTCAAGTTGAATCAGTACAATTGAGGCAATTCAATTATATTTCATTGTTACGATTCTTTTGCGAATGTGAGAAGGTGTCTGATAGTACTTGACAAGGCAAATCTTATCCATTTACTCCTTTACAAGAACTACGATATGAGTGGACGGAGTTTATTAAAATTGATACTAGCGGGTTTGGGAAAAACCTTGAACAAAAAATAATGAACCAAATTGGTGGCGCCAAAAGGTTTAAATCATAGGTCTGCATTGAGGTTGGTGCTCAGGTTCTCACGGTAAACCCTCGTTGGGCTGAAACGACCGCGGTTTCTAATGTAACCAGTATAATATTTTAATTTGTATTCCTTGTAATAATAATAATTGTATGAGATATATGTGAAACCTAATAAAATAAATTGATTTATAGACAAATAAATAAAAATAATACTGTAAAAAATAAAGCAGCATTAGATGATCATATCCATACATTGATACTAGATTTTGTTTCGATTTAACTAGTACAAATATACTAAATAAAAAAAAAAAGTTAGTTAATGGAAGCCAAAAACATAACTAAAACGAAAAAAATATATTTCAATACATTAAATTTCAATAAGTAAATTAAAAATATGAAATTTACAAATACTTAAAAAATAATCATGGTTTAAACAGTAATTTTCCTTACTCACTTCAACCCTGGTAATTAATTCCTTCTAAATTAATTTTACTCTTGTTAAATTATTAAAAAACAATTTATGTCAGACTTCGTCAATGTATTTCTTTAAAGAGGCAATTTCCAGTTATGTAAATACGCAGCTTATATTTACTGACGGATCAAAAACTGATAAAGGTGTGGGTTGCTCAGTGATTATAGGGTCAATAGTAATACGCTGCTCATTACCATCTGTCTTTTCTATTTTTTCGGCAGAATTGAATGCTATTAAACTAGCCCTAGAACATATAAAAACACTTGACATGGATCAAAAAGAATACTTAATTTGTTCTGACTCACTTTCGGCTCTCACAAGCATTAGCAACAAAAACCATAATGTTAAAAACTACATAATATCTGAAATAGCCAACTTAATTGAATCCATTTCGAAATTCAAAATTATTAAATTTATGTGGATTCCAGGACATTCAGGAATAGAAAGTAATGAACAATGGATTTAGCAGCCAAAGATGCGTGTTCCCTCTTTCCATTACCCTCAATCCCTATCCCTATAACAGATCTAAAATTATTCTTAAAACGTCAAATCAATATAGTTTGGCATGAAAGATGGCTTGGAACCGACAGCAACAACAAACTTAAAAAAATTAGACCAATTCCAGGACCATGGAAAGAAGAACCAGGACCAAGAAAAGAACAAGTCATCTTTACAGGACTAAGAATTGGACACTCAAAATTAACCCACAGTTACTTATTGGAAGACAAACAACCCCCAAAATGCAGCGATTGTCAGGTAAACCTGACTATAGAACACATTCTTATTGAATGCCAAAAATACAAAAAGCAAAGAAAAGTAACGGTCTGACGAATCAAGACATTGCAACATTACTAGAAAACAACTCGTATCTCCACAAGCACATTATTCAATTTTTAAAAGAAACAAACCTGTACAAGGAATTATAGTTCTGAACCTGAGTATGTTACCTCTAACCAAATGTGGTGGTACATGGCACCAAAATGTAAATAAATAAATAAATAAATAAATAGTAATGATTAACAATTTATATATAATATAAATTTTTGTAATAAACAAAAAAATTGTCAAAAATAGTGGCGTGTTTAAGATCTTAGAATGCGGACAAACTTATATTTATTGTAAGTTAACTTAGTCTCCTAAATGAAACAATAAAAATTGTAATTTTAAGCAACAAACGTAATCAGATTTTTAGCACAGAAAATATCCGTCGTTTTCGACTTTTTCAAAACTAGACAACCTTTCAAACTTTTTGATTAATTACAAAATATTCCAATAAATCATCTAATTTATCTCTTATCCAAACCTTATAATCCAAATTCCTTTGAAAACTCCTCAATGCTTCTTACTATACCAAAAAAAAAAAAATATAATAAAAAATTAAAAATAATAAAATAAAAAAATTCATAAAGATCGTTTCGGACCTAACTCAAACCAGATATCCTTTTTTTCATAGTAAACACTACAATCAGCTAATATCTCGAATCGCTGCTCATTTTATTCTAAATAATCTCTAAGAAGTCTGAAAAGAAGAGAGCCTCGGGACCTTCTCATTTAGAACTTAACCAATAGGTACTAGCTTTACGATCAACTGACATGTTATTACGACCATTATCTAAATGTATTTTTATATTATTTTGTATAAAGTTGTAAATAAAAAACAAATAGCGCAATACTAAAATAAATAAACCTATAAGGAACTTTTAATACTGTAATAGTAATTATTTATATTATGATTCTGAACATAAAAAATAATGCATTCCAGAAACATGTCGAATGCTTATTGTATTTACTCTTTATCTCGTTTTTTTCTTACATTTATTTCCGCTCGTTTTCTATTATTCGTTTGGAATAGATAATATTTAGTGTATATTCGGTCATTATTATTTACTCTTATTGTATATATCAAATGAGTACTTCGATCCCTATTAATTATTGTCATCGAGTGAAATTATAAAAATTATAAAATAAATGGAATTTTTAAAAAATACGAATCAGGTTATGATATCAAGGTAAAGAATGTATTCCATGTGGAAATAAATCGAGTATCATCCACATGTTTGTTTATAAATCAAACCTAAAAAATGAACAGAAGATTAAAAGCGAATGACCTATTTTATTCTGATTGGGAGTTATGCAACAAGTTCAACGACCAAGAATACAAACAAACAACAAACGTTCGTACCTACTGTCTTTAATTTAATCAATAATAATAAAAAAAATGTTTCCCGTGCTATAAAAATTAAAATTGTTTTGAAATGAAGTACCTTTCATAAAGAAACTGTAGTAAACCTCTAAGAGAAAAAAAAATATTACAAAATTTGGACATAACGGTTTTCAATATTCGTTTAAGGTAAAATACAATTACCATAAATCTGCATAAGGAATGTTGTTAAGGACTGAATACTAAATCGTATCTTTTTAATATTCAATAATATTCGATGAAATTAATATGTGGTGGGTATAACTACGAGACCTACCCTACCGAGCCTACTGTTAGGTGTGATGATGCATTCACTTTATTCATTTCATCGAAAGGTTGTAGAATTTAAATTGTATTTATGTCTTATATATTTCAATTTTATCTATAAACCCTTATAAATTCAAGAAGAATCCTGGTTGGTTCGAATAGTATTTATCAGTAAGAACCAATTAGAACACTAATTTTATAGAATCTGCGAGTACTTTATAACCATTCTTAATGTACAGAGTCGGTTTATTTTAATTATTTAAATAAACAATTTTTTTTTTTTGAAACGATTACTCATCTACAATGAAGCAATAGCAATTAAACTTATTATTATTATTTTTTTTAATCTATTGATATTTACAACTGTATAAAATATATAAATCAAATAAGTGTGTTGATTGTGATTACAATAATATGTCAATACACGAAAAGAATTATTCATCGGTAGCACTTCAGTAAAAGTTTTACACTAGAATGTCTTCTTTTCAGACACCTCGGAGGGTTATCGGGAATATAGTAGGAAGCAAGTTGAGAGACTAGTGGATTGGAGTGGTTATGGAGCTTACTATGAAAGGATAGGGATCTGGTTTGGGCTAAATCATTAACATAAGTAACATTGAGAACTTTATTAAAATGTTTATTGGTGACAAAGAAAGGTACATTGAGGGTTTTTCGAAGGAGTTTGGATTGTAAGGATTGCATACAAGATTAATCGGATGGTTTAGTGGAGTCCAAACGTTCAACTTCGTACGTCCAAATAGATCTAATCAATGGCATGTAAATGGGTTTTTTTAAATAATCGGAAGCTTTGAATGTTTATCCAGAGTAATAAAACTTAAAAACTCTGTAGTGGTGTTTCTCTTTAAAGGTATAGCAATGATGTCTATTTATGCCAAGGTATTGAGCAATTTTTAAGCTAAACTCAAAATACGCCATATACCTATTGTAATAGGTAAGTAATACAATCTATACTTTTATATAAAAGGACTAGCCATTTGTGGTTTGTGATCACTAACAGTGAAAACTGCCGGACCAATCTGTACAAATTTTAACCACATCATCTCCATAGTCCGAGGAAGATTCAACAATAATACAATGTGCAGATTTTCAATTACATTGTCATTAAAAAACGATAAATATATGGTGCGCATGTACAGTCTTGAGTTGCCGAAACGAGGTTTGTCACACTGTTACATGCCTTTATGCTTAGAAATTAAAATCCAACCAAATGAAAAAGATAAAAAATGTTAAATCAAAATTTCGACCTCTTAATTTGTCCTTTGATTTGATAAATTACAGTAGATGTTCAAAAAAAAAAAATCCTCAAACAATGAGTTAGTGGCGGCATAACCTTTTTTTTTTACTAATATTTCAGTAGACTTTATCCGACTCCAAAACGTTCTAAAGCCGATACAATGAAAGCATTTTTAAAGTCTATTAAATAAACCGTAATCTTGTTTGTAAGAAAGAGCTATAATTTCACCTACAAATATTATGGAAATATATATATATATATATATATATACTAGAAACTTGTAAGTAATCCTTAAGTAAATTTTGGTTAGTGAGAATAGGTTTGATATGGTGACTGTAAAAGGGTTTAATAGAAGCCGGTGAAGATATTAGTTCGTGTGGACTCAAGAGGTCATAAATTTAACTTTGAAGTAGTTAAGTTGAAGAAAACTGCCTTGAAGAGGACAAAGGATGGGCCTGGCTATTGAAATTAGTGGTTGAAGAATGTTCTCTACCTGGGACGCATCCACTACTTCTGGGAACGAGCACAATCGGGTAGATCACCCGCTCTTCCCGACAGTCTGCGGTGAAACGAGCGGTCAAGATTTAGAGAACTTGCAGAAGTAGGAGTAAGCAATAAGGGATAGCTTTGTTTACGGTAATATTCTAAGCAGTAAACAAGGTCGGAAGTTGTATAATAATTCATAAAAAAGAACATTTTTGTATTTTAATTTATTTAATATTTTTAATACGCAAATCACTAGTTATGGTCATAGTTAAGGGAACTTATCGATTTAAAAGGGAATTTCGTTGATACAGTTTATATCTTTGATTATATACAGATTCTCAAAAGTTTATTATACTGAATGTAAAATTGACAAACACACTAAAACTTTCTTTCAAATAAATGTATATATATATATATATATATATATATATATATATATATATATATATATCTATAAAAAGCTAAAAATAACAGTAATGGACATATAGCAGTTATGGCCATACCCAAGACTAGTTATGGTCATGTGGCAAAATAATCTTTAAACGTCTTTAATATTTTAAAAAGGAGTATTAATTAATGATCAAATGAAACTAAATACTAATACAACGCGGTCTAAAAAAAAAAAGTAAAATATATATTTAAAAACGCAATCACTTGATGCACTCATTCACAAACATTTTAGTTACTTACTAGTTCAGAAAATTGAAAATGAATTAAAATAACTATTTATGTGTATAATTGCTTTGTGTAAAATCAACTTCTCGTTGATTTTTCTACATAAGCAGTAACGTCATACAACATGGTTCTCATCCCCTCTAATAAATTAATGAATAAAAAGAAACGTTAATGTATTTTTTGTAAATATAATGTATTGTAAATTACCTTCTTTCGATATTTCAGAACAGCAGTAGCCATTCGCGAAGTACAGAATATAACTATATTAATTAGTAATGGCCATTTAAGAGGCGTAAGGTTAAGCATAACCACTACTAAAATGACATAATCAAACTATTTTAATGACATATTTTGGAAGATATTTAAATTTTAAAATGGCATATTCAAATGAAGAAAATAATATTTTTTTCTTCATTAGCAGAAAGAATGTTTGTAACACCAGAGAAAATTGAAATGGATAGGGGTGACCATAACTCATATCCTGCATTTTTATAGACCGGTTATGGTCAGTTCAAAATTTTTGTTAATTAAAATCAGATAGCCCAACATAATGGAGCATAATACCTTAAGAATCATGAAATTTAAAAATTATCTTACTTAAAAAAAATAAGAGGTATATTTTTTTATGGCTACTGGAAAGAGATAGGAGGGACATTTTCATTAGTAAATAGATGTTAAATCCTTTTCAAAAATATATATCCTGGTGATTTCACCAATAAATGGATTAGACCTTTATTATTGCGATAATTGTATTAGCCCGCCCATAACTGGTGAAGTGACCATAACTAGTGATTTACGCTAGATAATAAATCCTTAAATACAAAAGAAAAATCGATGTATTATACAAAAAAGATAGGAAAAATCAAACTAATTTAAAAATATTGACAACTAGCGTGTTGATGATAAAGGAACTATCTCTCTCAGCCGGGCGTAGTGCGATGATACCGAGGAAGAGGCGTGGACCTGATTACGTCAACATTGTGACGTCACGTTACGACACCGCTATCGAAGGTTATTCCGGAGTTCTGTCACTCAAGATCTATTGTGCATAGAAGGGACTGCCCTTTATTTAAGACTATCATAATATCTCGACGAATAATAGAGTGTGCATTTTAAATTTAAATTAAAATTGAGATTTTTTTTTTTTTTTTACAAAGAAAATTCACATATAAAATAACAAAACTGAATATGGCTAATAATAAGTTTTAAATGACTTCAGTTATTAATAATTATGCAATCGATATTTAACTAACAGCCTATCTAATTAGGAGCTTATATAAATTACTTAACAAAAATCGATAAACATTCATTGAAAATAATATAATGTTTCACATCTCATAATCAGTTATAAAGAAGAGAGGTAAGATTAGAAAAAAAATTATCAAAGGAACTACCTTCCACTTTATAGTATTTTACTGAAGCCTTTTCCATTCTCTTCACTTTGACTATAACTATAAATACAAAAATTCCAAACATGCGGGGCATTACATTCCAAGTATTGAGTTAAGTATTTTGGTATGGATTTGCTGGTTCTGTACGAAAGTAGTGTAAGATGATTTGATCAAAATCACGCTAAACCTTGAGAGTTTTTCACAATTGATAGTACCCAATAGGAGTATATAATTTATTTTTAGATACACTTTTTCAGCATTAATCCTCAAAACTTTCATTTACTATCCACTCAACATGTTAAGTCTTAAGTTATGACCTAGTGTGTTAACACTGAAGAAAAATATTCTAAAGATAGGATATTATTTTGAAACATGTAACTTTGTTGAGTTGATAATAATTGAGTTGATTAAAGTTTTGAGGAATAATGCTGAAAAAGTGTATCTAAAAATATAAAATATCAAAATTACATATGTGGCTAATAATCGGTTTGGACTGATTTAAGTTATTAATTAATATATATTCAATATTTAATCAACAGTCTATCAAATTAAGTAGTGATAAAATTATTTTACACTTTCTTATAAGCATACATTAAAAATAAGACAATGTTTTTAAAACCTGATAATCAGTAACAAAGTTGAGAGGAGAGAGTAGAAAAGACTTTATTAAAAAAATATATCGAAGAAACTAGGTTACATGAATAAATAAATACAGATATAAATTTTCTTTCCTGTTACTATGATTTTAAAACGTTTCGTTTTTATAACATTTCTTCTGATAATCCTTTTCCATTCTCTTCACATTTTTCCCTCTATAACGATTATTACAGAAAATCAAAACATGGCACCATGAATTACATTCTATGTATTGAGTTCAGTATTTTGTTATGAATCTCTCTGTGTAAAAGTAGTGAAAGACGATTTGATCAAAATTCAAAATCAATCACACTAAACCTTTAAGCTTTAAGCTTTAAGGGAGATATTGAGTTTATAAGTATAATTATCATTTTAACAATCATTTTATAAAATGGTTTCCCTAGAATACTCATGACAGGTTAAACCTGAGAAATTATTTAAATTTAAGATCATTAAATAATATAAATTCTGAAAAAAATTTCACAATTAATTAAATTCTCGGTTTAAAGCCAATAAAAATCTATTAAGCCTCATTAACTATTTAAGACATAAATTAAATAAAATAAAAAATAATATGGTTCATATATTATTATTTTTTTTTTTTTTAGGATGTCAACATTAGTTATCAAAATATTGCGTAAATTAAATAGTGTTTACAATTCTGAACTGCTTACGGGTGAAAAAAATTGTAGAAAAGAAAATAGGAAAAAAAATAGAAGGAAGAACAGTGCTCTAGCTTTATTTAGTCATTTAAGAGGTCACTGCCTTCCAAATAGTGATTACAAAACAAATCTGTCTATCACTGTTTCCCCAATGTAAGAATCTTGTATTTCCACATGAACGGTTAAGTCGTTTCCATACGAAGCATTGAGGCAGTATAATAGTCAGAAAAAAAAAAAAAAAGGTCGTTAAAATAGAAACATTTAGTTCATATTACTAACCCAATTGATATTCAAATAATCATCAATTTGTTTTGTTGATTAATTTAGGTTATTAGGTTATTAGTTCATTATATTTTTCTTTTTTTTTTTTTCTTTGGGCCTTCTAAGGACCACGGGCTCGTAGCTATTTTTCAGTGAGGATCTTCTTCTTTCTCTTCCAGAATTCTTTCATTTTCTGGCTATGAGCCAGCTTTCTCTCCTCTGTCCATTTGGTCCCTATGGTCTTCTTACTGGTAAGGGGCACTGGGAACACTCCCTGCCGGATAGCTTGTCGGAACTGCAGTCGGTCTTGTGTTTTATGCTGCGGAATCCCTAGTAGTTCCAGATCTGACTTCACCGATGTTATCCACTTGTTCTTGAAAGCCTTACCTCTACCTGCCACAGTAAATATCCTGTTTGTTAATCTTTTGGGACACATGCGGGTCAGGTATATTTTTCTTTATAATTAAAGAATTATTTAAATCGGTATCAAGAGACTCCAACAAATAAATAAATAAACCACAAAGTGATTCATATATTATAAATATATTTAAATAAAACGGAAGCTTAAAAAAATAATTAAATAAATTTTAATGAATAAACATCAGTTGGCATCATTAATCATGCGCATAGTTTTTTTTTGTTTATCAATTTGTACAATGACTGAATCGGTACTTTTTAAACATAAAAAATAAATATAAACCTTCCTTCTATTCTTCTGCGTAAAATATTATTTTTCTACTAGAAACAACAATCAGGCATACAAAGAGTGCCCCTAATAGATTAATTGAGCTTGCGTCAAAAGTTTCTATTAGTATACGTCCAGCGTGCTGTGACCTACTTGCAACATTGATCTCTGGAACTAATGAAATAGGACTGCATATAACAAAAGATTTATCTCACAGCATCGTAAAATCTTCGTTTGACAAATATAAAGAGGAAAATCTAAATATGGCTCATATTCGAGACAGATATGTCCATCATGTGTTAAATATTGTAACCGAACGATTTCCATCCGCCAAGGTGAGCCATACCAATTCTGGAAAGGTGAACCAGATGGTGCTCTAAGGTGTATAAGCGACATAACAACTTTTATCGAAGTACTTTTTTTTTTTTATTTACTGTTATTTACAACTATAAAATAATACAAGAAGTGAATCAGGATAACTGTAAATGATATGTAAAAAAATTATCCACTGGTAACACTACAATAAAAGGTCTCTAATAGAATGCCCTTTCGATGGTGAACAACTTAAGAATAATTAAATAATATACTATTATTATTGTTTGGCGAGTAAAAAAAAACTACTACAACTACTGTTTATTAGCAATATAATATGTACAAAAAAGGTCTCATAGTCAGACACGATATTTGTTTTTTCTATTTATAATAGTTATTCTAAAGGGACCTAGTCCCATAATTAAGTTGTTGTTTTTTTCTATTCTATCCCAAGTAAAAATGATATAAAAAATGTGTCAATGCTTTTTTTTCAAACATGACATTTTATAATACCAACTTAGAATTTTTACATAAAAAGCAAAAAACTCAATGTAGCCTGTATGAGAGGCAGAACTGTAATGAACCTCTCAAGGTATGTTGGGAGAGACCGACAACCCTGCACCACTCTCATTGGCCCTGACCAGCCACACCTACCTGCCTCCACTTTTACCCAAGTGCCATCAGCCAGTGCTCAGACTATAAATAGTACTATAAATGTATTAAAAGAGTAAAAAACTACTAATGGTAATCATTGACCTCATATTAGAACATTATTTATTCGCCTGTAAGGAAAAATTATTAAAATAACTTGAAAGAAACTAATCATTAGTTTTATTCAATAAAAGTCCTATACAACATTTTTTCATACAAACCGAAGGGTTATCGAAAATTGAATGAGAAGCAAATTGAGTTACTAGTGAAGAGAGGGTATGGAGATTGCCATAGAAGAATATCTTGTAAGGCCAAATCAAGAGCATAATTAAGATCATTATGGATGTTTATTTTGAACGAAGTTAGGAGCATTAACTATTTTTCGAAGGATTTCGGATAGTGTGAATGGGATTATAAACAATTTCAGTTCATACATAAAAATGTTTATTTATTTCAACAAATATTCATAATAACATACAGTATACAACATTATAATGCAGCCATAATAAGTAAATATGATATAGCAAAATAAGTTTTTGAGAAAATTATGGAGTTTGAAATTAAGTTGAAATTTATAGATTTCATCTCTGAACATTTTAAGTTTCTCCCGTATAAATGAATGCATTTCCTTGCATTCATATCAGATACTTAATTTTAGGAAATAGAGGGGCATTTAAAATTAAAGGAAATTACAACAGAATACATCAATTTTCTCAAATAAAGGAGAAGCAGAAGGGCAAATTCATTTCAATTTTCTTTTCTTTTTTTTAACCGATAGTCGTTTTTCTTTCGCCTCTTGTTGTTGAAGAAATAAAAAAAAATATTTAGCTGATCATTAGGTAGTTAAATAAAATATTCATATATTAATTTTTTGTTCATATTATACTATTTAATTCCTATTAATGGGCATAACCGGAATAGCATTCAGTAGTATTAGCTAAGTTCTACGAAATAATATATCATTTTAATTTTTATCTGTGTTCACAAAGCAGCGGTGCCTGTGAGGTAAAACGCATTGCATTATAGGCAAGAATGGACTGCGGCATTGCGCTGCTTACTGAGTGACAGCAACGTGCCAATGCTCGCGTATCCTTTCTTGGCGATATCTTATAGAGCCGGTTCGGATAGAACTCTCCGACGTATGGGGGCCTTTGAATGTGTCTAGGATATTAATTCTTCAAAGAAAACCGAACTAGAGTTTTGTTATTTATTTATTAATCGTAGTGTAGAAACCAATTAAAAAATAAAATTATTTATTGGAACGAAAAGTCCAACTGAATGAAAAAAAAAAAAAAAACATATCTATTATTTGAGGCAAAAAAATGTTTCTATGATTTTTGAATAATTATAATTAAGAGTCGCATTTCTAATAATTTTTATAATGCATAATTTTGTGGGTTTTTTTTTCTAGTATTATAATAATTATTACAATAAATATTAAATATTATTTTTAGATATAAATAAAATTAAAGTTAACAAAAAAATTAATATTAATGTTTTTGCTTTGATACCTTTGTTTACTACAATAATAAGGTAAGAAAAACAAGCAGAATTCGTGATTTTTTTAAGTTACTGACTTGTGCTCAACTCATATGGGTATACATTGGAAAAATGTATTGGTATACCTAACGCAGTAGATTTATTATAAATCTTTTATCTTAATCAAATATGTTTTGGATATTTTCAGATGACTGTATACTCCTAATTCGTAAAATTAATATTTGTGAAGTAGGAGACTAGATAATATAATTACGAAAAATAGAACAATATATCTATATTAAAATTATTTTCAAATTTGGGCACCGTTTCTTGAATTTTCCACATTATCAAGGACTGGACATTTAAAGCGAAAAGCATTTCTTTGTTCAAGTTTCGAAAGACTAATTTCGAACCTTAGCCAATAAATCTCACATGCAAATACATAATTGAAAAGAATATATGATTTGGGAATCAAGTTGATTCTGGGTCCTAGGATAATTAGGATATTTACTTTGAATAGTAAATTAGATTTAAAGTATTTTACCGCAGTAATAAGAGATTAGGTTAAGTATCAACCATTTACAACAGGATGGTGAACCCAACCCATCTTTCTTATTAAATCAACCACCTAATCTTGGAATATGATTTTACAAAAAAAATCGGTAACAATAAAAAAAAAAAAAAAATAAAAAATAAGCGGATTATAAGAAGAAAGGCATAATAATGACTTCATTATTCAATGTAAACTAAACCAACAGTTGAGACAACTCATAACCTACTTAAGAGCGGATGTCGGACCATAGCTTCAAGCAAATAGATTACATTTCAATGGAGCCTGAACGAGAAGCTTTGGGTGTTCCAAATGTTCTTGAAGATTTTTACACGTGTTAAGTGGTCATCTGTTATTCAAGGGCAGTGTTGCCGCAGGAGGTGTAAACAAGTCACTTGTAGAGAAATGTATCCGGTCTTAGGTAACGGGAAAATGAGCCGGTATTACATATTGTCAACAGGAATCATTTTCTTGTTAAGTCAAATTACGTGACCTGGATGCCAAGCCAATAGATTTTTTTTTCATTTAATAAATTGTCAATAGTTTCTCATTGATTATATTTTGATTCTTAGCTTTTTCAAAATGCTCACTGTCATGTCCGTATATCATGATTTTGTAGAATACAGGGTGAGTACTTCTTAGTGTAAAAAAAAAAAAATTAGTGAAATTTTTGAATTAGTGAAAAAAAATGAATAAAAATACCGCAGACCTTACCTTTCTATTCAAATCCGTTGCAAATATAAGATAATATTTGAGGAAACCACGCTTTTTTACCATAAAAGCTGCAATATCTCCATTTTGTCTAAATATTTTTCAAAATTTGAATTTTAAAAATATGGGACCTAAAGAACAGCTTGATCTTCACCTCATTTAGAGAAGTTACAGTGTCTTATAATACTTCAACGCTCACCGTTTTTTTTTGAAAAAAAACTATCCACTAAACTGCAAATCTCACAAAACTTGCAAATCCAGCTTTCATATGGTATGATAAAATTAATAATGAGTATCGATATCATGTAGAAATTTACTTTTAAAATCGAAAAAAAACATGGTGTTTTCGTTTGGCATACAAATCAGTTACTTATGTAAATAAGACATTACGATAATCGCTTAGTAGAAATATGCATTTCAAACATAATGAACTCTTCATTGGAATGAAAAGCAAAGAAAAAAATTATTGTTTAATAAAAAATAAAGGAATACTGCCAATGAAGCGACACCAGATCAACGGATTTTATGCTATTACATACAGGACAGATGAGTATCTTTTTAGAGGAGAAGGCATTTCTACCTATCCATGTTGGGTATCGTTGGTTTATTCATTTTAGTACTGCTGTCGAATAGTGTTGGAAAATCATAGTTTGCCTAACAGATTCAATGGTGAGAATTACCAGGATTTGTTACAAAATATCTTACGACAACTTCATCACGATATTCCACCTGAAGTTCGGCAAAATATAATTTCCCTACACCATGGTGCTCCTCCACATTATTCGATGGCCATTCAAAAATAAACCAACGATATACACGGAGAGGTAGAAATGCCTTCTCCTGTAAAAACAGACTTATATGTCAATTAAATTCACCTCAAAAAGTGGGATTCTTCAATTTCATCTTGGTTCAGTACTGGTGAATTGGAATTGGACAGCA
Source organism: Euschistus heros (assembly GCA_003667255.2). Lineage (NCBI taxonomy): Eukaryota > Metazoa > Arthropoda > Insecta > Hemiptera > Pentatomidae > Euschistus > Euschistus heros. The sequence continues at coordinate 15,413 of RCWM02000648.1, read as the reverse complement.
ATCACGCACAATCAAGGTTTTTCCCCAACTAAAAATTTTTCCTAAATAGGGGCTGAGTGTGCCCCTTAAAGAATCTCCCCTATCCACCGCTTAAGCAACATAAATTGAATTTTCTGCCTTCAGCCGGACCTGAATCCAGGTATTAGAGCTAGTAGTCCTTGCAGCCTTACCCACTGAGCTATCTAGCTCGCTATTATTTTTTAAATATATTTAGTACGTAATTTATATATTTATAAAGAAGATTTAGTAATACTTAATAATTTAACAAATAATAAATATGGCACAATCTAAGATAAAATAAAAATAAATAAGTCTAAAACAAACAGATAAGGGGATCGAAATTTAAAAAAATATTTTACCAGTGGCTTTTTTCAGCATCTTGTTAAAATAAAGTAAATTTGTGATTTTTTTTCTATTTTAAATTAGAATTAACTAAAATATACCACTCAAAATTAAAACAGAAACCTGATTATTGAATCAGTAATTTTAATGTTTTCATCAGAATAATCGTCAAAGCAAACTTCAATTAAAATACATTTCCACGAAACCGTGTAGGGAAAATTAATTATTACTGAAAACTGAAATTAAAATGAGGCAAACTGGCAATGTATTAGACCATTTTTTCCATCTTTTTTTTTTTTTTTTTTTTTTTTTTTCTAAATTTTTATATTACTGAACTAAACCGTACCAAAAAAGAAGCCTTTATCAAAGTAATCCTTAATTAGAAAATCGTTCCTAATTAATTTTTTATATTTAATTGCACAAATGATGTTATATAATCGAATTTCCATTAAAACTTGAATGAAATATTTTAGTATTCCATGAAACGTTTTTTTTCCTAAATAAAAATGTCACTAACAAATATTGTAATATTTTACATCTAACAAAACCATGGCATATTAGAAAAAATAAAACGAATCATCGGAAATAAGAGAAAATAGTAATGAAAAAAAGGTATGCGTTACCTTAACTTTAAAGAGCTTATCAAAATTATTTTAACTATGATTAGATTAAGAATATGGATATGTGACGTATTGTATTTTTTTTTTTTATTTATTAGTTCCCTATTTATTTAACATACTTTATTTATTTTTTCCGTTTTCACTATCGAAACTGTCAATTCAAGAGGGATCTCTCTAAAGTGGATACCACTCAATTATGTCTTTCAAGTCTCATTTTATTAAATATTTTTATTAACATATCTGTTAGTCATACCAATAGGCACGGATTTAGATAAAAAGTAGGCCGAAAGTATGAATTAAGATACAAAAGAATCAATAAAATAAAATTAGTATTTACAGAACTAGGCAACAAACCAGTTAGTGAAACGAAACTTATACCAATAGATTACAATCAGCCTTTTCAAAATATAGAAGTATACAATTTTAACTACAAGATTAAAAAATTATAATTAAATATCATATCCATAAAATATTGGCTGACTATGTCAGAGCTATTGTCGCGGGAAGCAATGAATAATGAATGAGGTATGCGCTCATTCATGACTGAACAGCACACAAAAGAACTACATTTTAAAACATTTAAGATTAATAATAATAGCATTTATTAATAATAATAAATAAAATTAACGTATAAACATTATTTTACGCGAGCAAATCTATATTTTATTAATAATCGTATAGATAGTAGGAACAGACAGATCTTAAGGTGTTACAAGAATCTGAATGTAAGCAAATATATAAAAATTCTTTTAGGTATTATATTAAATTAAAAAAAAAAAAAAATGATGCAAAAAATGTTTAAAAATTGAGTCGTAAATATAAGCGAATGTTTACAAACTAATAATGGCGATATTGTACCACGAATACAGATAAACTAAAGTTACAGGTAAAAAAAAAAAAAAAAAAAAAAAAAAAAAAAAAAAAAAAAAAAAAAAAAAAAAAAAAAAAAAAAAAAAAAAAAAAAAAAAAAAAAAAAAAAAAAAAAAAAAAAAAAAAAAAAAAAAAATCCTTATGATATTTTCTGTTGATGTAAACCTTTGTTTTCATGTTATTACTTAATTAAACATTCGACATTTGTACATGAAATGTTCTCCATTAAAGGGAATATTTCAGCAGCATAATCAATTTAAACGAAACATCAGCAGTTGAAATAACCAAACAATAATAAACCAGTTAACACAATTCAAAATGCTAATCATTAAGAAAATGTTCAATATATATTTTTTTTAATATTATGTTTCAATTTATCTATAAAAAATTAAGTAATCTAAGAGTCTTCGCGAATCTAATTTTTATGTCAATACGTAAAAATATGCTGTCGAGGCATCCTAGGATAAAATGGTGCGAAATAATTCTTCTACCAATTTGTACAGCAACAATAAATTGAAACTGTTTTCTCAGCAAGGTGCAAGCAATGAAGATTAATTAGTTACCTAATGAAATGTTTATCTTAATGGCTATTGACAGGTGTAAACACGACGGGTAAACATTTTTCAAATCTATACTACAAAGCACATCTCCATTTAAGAAGTCAGAATTATACGGAAAGAGATATTTCCAATATTTTTTTCTTATTTTTCAAAGATGTTTTCCAAACATAACTACAAGGAGATACTTATTTCAATAAAACTCTTAACTTCTGGCGCTCTTTCCTATTAGATCGCAATGTATTTGCTGCCACTCCCGGTCGAAGGCCCTTTGAATGGAGGCATCGCTTCAATAAATACTGGGCAACGATCAATCACTCTGAAAAGGCGAGACTTCAACTGGAGTGGTTTTCCATTTAGGTTTAAAAAGATGTCAATGTAATAATTAGTATATCAGATACCAAAATGCTACTTAAAAAAAAAAAAAAAAATAGTAAGAAGAAACTAAGGATTTGATAAAATGATAAAATAGGAGTCCGTAAACATTATTTAAATTGTATCGGCATGTACTTAGACCATTTTAATTTATAGAAAAAAAAATATGATCTACATATTTCTGTAAATAATTATTTCAGGATCGCACTGTTCGTTATACATCTTCAACATGCAGAAAGGATTAGCCATCACGTAGTTTACACAAAAAGTTTTTCTTTATTTACGTTATCATAAATTTTCTATTTTGTCTGTTTTTAAATATTTCGAAATTGAATTTTATCAAAAAGACAATAAGAGAAATGGGTTATACCATTAAAAAGCTATGAAAATATCACCTTAATTACCAAGACGATTTTGAGTGACATCTGTAAATCCAGTGGATACAAGAAAGAAAAACAAGATTCAAAAGAAAAATCAATTTTTTTAATTTTTTTTTTAATTTTTTATTTATTTATTTTACTTTTTATTTTTTTTGAGGCTTTACAGTTCCTGAGATTTATTTATACTAATTTTATATTATTTTATTTGCATAGATACATCTTTATTTTTATTATTTTCTAAGCCTTGTTTGTAAATAAAACTGAAATTGTACACTATATTACCTATTGCCTTCAGAATTGCAGATGTTATACACTCTAATAAATATCTTGTATTATAAATAAACTAATATTAAATAAATTAATATCGATTAAAAAAAATATACTTATTATTTCTGGTAAATATTTGTAATATGTTTATGAGATTTAATTATAGGGTGATGTACACTCATATTACTTCTGTAATTGACACCATTTACCGTATATATAATATATGTAAACAATGTATAAAGGAATAAAAATATATAAACAGTTAATAAACACCGACATATATTAAAAACAGAAACACGAAAATTACACAGATAATTTTGGCGAAATGTTTTGTTCATATTTCCACTACAATGATAAAACTAAATTAAAAAAAAAATAAAATAAAAAAAAAAATTACGCACCATTTATGCGATGATTCCAAACTGCAGAAGTAAAACGACAAAGACCGAAGAACTAACACACTATTCGGACGCACCGATGGTACTGAACGAACGAAGGAGTCCCCACTACAAACCGTACTGGAGGGGGCATGCCTTGCATAACTCCTTCCAGGGGATCATCGCCTGCTGGAGGAGATCCAGCCTCCAGTAGCTGGTAATCAAGGGTGACAGCCGCTGCCTCAGTGGTCACTAGGTTATTTTTCATTCTTGTCGCATCTAATTAAGTGCTGGTGAATTTTAAAAGCATACAGAAAAACTTAAAATACGAAATTCCCTATTAAAATATGAAAATAATTATCGCATTTTAACTTGAGATGGATCAATTAGTCGGCAAAAAGCACCGGATAGTCAGCCATTTTATTAATTTATGATGCTACGCTTACAAATAGGTAGTTTTCGATTTCAACACTCAACAAATGTTCAAACATTGCGATTGATTGCAAAAGATTCATTTGCATAACAGTAATTAGACCCCTTTGGACAAACTGATTTGAGCATTAGGGCTCCACTAAATCATTTAATTCTTCTCGAATCCAATCCTTACAATCCAAAATCCCGCGTAAAATCCTCAATGCTCCTTATAATGCCACGAAGAAACTTATCCGTAAAAATGTTTTTACATGTTGCTCTTTGGCCTAGACCAGATAGGTATCTGGTCTAGGCCAAAGAGCAACATACACTATAAACCTATCCAGTAAAATCTCGATTCGACTAGTCTCCCAACTTACCTCCCACTCCATCTCCGATAATCCTCCGAGGCGTCTGAAAAGAAAATATCCAAGTGATCTTCTGATGAAGAACATTTATTGAAGTGCTACTAGTTAGTAGTTCTTTACATGTTATTGGCATGTCATTGTAATCCTTTTCCTCAAATTTACTTCTTGTATTAACCATCTTTAAGGAATATAACAATAGATTAGTTCATAGTAATAGTTAAAATTTATTTCAGTTGAACGCAATTGTTGAATATGAAATCAAATGCGTCAATTTTCTAAAAAACAATGTCGTTAAACTTGCTCCTTTGCTAATCATTTTCCTCAAATTGAATTATGGAATATGGTGTATGTAGTTGTAAATATCCATAAATAGTTATGAATAAACAAATAGTGACAAACCGTTAGATGACAATAAATTAAAACTCAAAATATAATTTTAACATAACTATTGATTAAAAAATTATTTTAATATGCCGAAGTGGCCGAGTGCTAGGCAATTTAACATTTTTAACTTTGTAACTTCTGTGGCGTCGGATATTATTTTTACAACCTATGTCTTAACAAGAAGAAACAAATGCAAACACTTTCTTTTTTCTATATAGATTGATTCCCGGTGAATATAGTTCAGGTAATAGCAGCGCGACGGGTAAAATGGGCATGTTAAGTAGTTGGGGATGCCGTATATTACTATTATTATTATTTTTTTCTTTTTTTTTCTTTCTTTCTTTCTTTACTTCTATTTGTTTATTATTATTATTTTATTTCCTTATTTTTATTGTTACTTCTTTGCAATTTTTTTTTGTTATTATAGAATTCCTCTAAAGTTACAATTATTCAAAAAAGATTAGAAAACTTATCTGTTATGGGTGTTATGGGTGTTATCTGAGACTATACCCTTCCTTCTACTATTGTTAAATCATTATTATTATTGTTAAACCATCCATGTAAGGCTTACCAGGCCGATCTGGAAATAAAAAAAATAAATAAGAAAAAGTCGTTGGGCGGCTTAGTAATAATTGAATTCCGATAAAAGTAATTAGTTTTGATATGTCCGGTAAACGACCGAGAGGTAGACTAAGACATAGATGGGAGGATTGCGTCAGGGCCGACCTAGAGGAATTGGGTTTTGAAGGAGTGGGTTGGAGGGAGATTGTTGGTGTTGTCAACGGTTGATGGTGTCCGCATCGAACCTTCGGGTTCGCTAAGCTTTTATTTATTATTATAAACTAATTCATTTAAAAAGAAAATATAATTGTATTTTTTTTTTCAAAAATATGTTATCAATAATAATTTTATTTTTACATAATAAAAATATTTAACATACCATATAAATTTGTAAGTTGCGAAATTATAAATATTAAAGTATAATCACTTGCAGAAAAGAAACATCAAAATAAAATAACTTGAAACATCCCATAACTAACATCCATAAAATAACTTTCATATTAATTTAATTTTCTTGGGCCAGTTTTAACGATTAATAAATAATATAAACGGAGGAATTCGAAGGCCGAGTGAGTTGGGTAGAGGATCTCAGCGCGCTCGGTACTGAAGTTCGTGGGTTCGAATCCCGCCTGGGCGGGTTAACATTTATTTTATGGCCTTCCCACTCTGGTTAGAATAGGTTGGTAACCTGTAGGATAGCCCGTCTTTCCTGACCTAATTGGTGTACGTAAGGACGTTAAGCCCAAACAAACTAATAAACTATAATATTAATAAAATTTATTTAATTATTACAACGTATATCTAGCAATGGCGAATAACAGCCTCATTGCCCAAGCTATAATTATTTCTCTTAACTGATATCGAAGTGCAGAACCTGGTAGAGAATGGCCATAAGGCCTAATCCATGCTGAGAGCCCTTCCTAGTTCTATAATTAAGCAAGCACTAATTACCAGAGAAACTGTCTGAGAAGCCTATCGACTAATAATATTTGAGTTAATTAGGTAATAATTATAAATAAAACACCTAAAACAATTAATTATAAAATTATATAATTTGGTATGCATATATTACGTATACATATGTATCATTTTTTTTTACTCTTTTATTGATTTTTACAACTATATAAAGTACATACATACATCCATTATATGTTGATAGTGATTGCAATGACAAGTCACAATGCTTGAAAAGAACTACTTATCAGCAGAACTTCAACACTTAAAGGTCATCATCTTCGGAGTGTTATCCGGAACGAAGAAAGAAGCAAGTTGAGAAACGAGTGGCTTTCAGAGTTTATGGAGTTTACTTTAAAATAATAGAATAGGTATCTAGTTTGGGCTAAATCAGCAACCAATGGAACATTAAGATCTTCATGGATAAGTTTATTGGTGACTTGGTGAAGAAGAGAGAATTTAGGATTTTTCGAAGGAGTTTGTATCGTAAGGATTGGATACCAAATGAATTGGATGGTTAAGTGGAGCCCCAAAACGCAACGCCATACTTGCTATGTAAATGAACTTTTGTAAATATTCGGAAGCTTTAAAGGTTTGTCTAGAAAATGTCAAAGAAGTCGATAACATTGAGCAGTTTTTTGTCGCTTTATTCTTGTAAGTGGATTCCGAAAGAGACAAGTATAGCTTGCGGTAAAAACTGGATAAAGAGTGAACAATGATGTAAAATGAAGGTGGAAGGTACATGGAAGTAAATGGGGAATCTTATGGATTTCTCTTAAGAGTGATCGATTTTTATGTTTATAATGGAAATATATTAAATTATAACAATAGGAAATATTAGTTTGGCTGTTTAAATGTAAACAATTAGTTTAAATATACGAATTAACAATAGTGTTGTTTTAAATTTATTCCCAGTAGGATCAGGAAATCAAAGCATTCATAGGCGGAGACCATACCGTCCTCGTTAGTATTGTAGGAAGCGATCTAGTTAATCAAGCTGCAAGAGAGGCTCTCAAACCACCAGGCGAGGTAAGATTATGCTCAACTCCATCTGGTATTCAAAAACCCCGGGGAAAAGAAATCACTGATGGATCACAATCTATGTGGGATGAGAGCTCACCCAGTACACTGAGGATTATAAAAAATAATGTCAAGCCCTGGAGTACATCTAGCAGCCAATGTCATAGGGAGGAAGTTGTACTGACTAAAATCAGAATAGGCCTCACGAGAATGACACACCCCTATCGTCACAAAGAAAAGTAGCTCTACCAGAATGCACATACTGTAATAATATACTGAGAATAACCAATATTTTCCAAGAATACTCGTTTTTCACAGTTTCGCATTTTTCTCACCTTACCCGAACTGAAACAAGTTATACTTCGCGCTTTCTTCCTTCTTGCTGTGTATCAATACACACTTGATTTCTAGTCTTACACGTTTACAACAATATAAAATATATAAGCTGCATATAAAATTACTCATGTTTTAAATGTTTGTATGTTTTTGGAAATAAAGGTGTCTAACTTTTGGGACTAGTCTTTTAATAAACTACATATTCTGGAAGTTGGAGAAAAACTCATAAAAATTCCTAATTAGCAAGAAGGATTCCAATTATTTAAAAAAAAAAATCCAGATTGGCTATGAAGTGTAATGGAGGGAGCTATAGAGGAGAGGCAGGATAGAAGCAGGTGGACAGACACAGAGGACAGGACTGGTTCTTGACAGTATGACCATCCTAGGGCCCCCGACCAACCCTGCATTCCGATCAGGGCTCCAAAGAAGTTCCCACTTATACCGTTTAAATCTGCTGCAAACCAGTCGTTTCTAGATCCTAGTGTCATTTACAATTGCAAACACTTTTTTCTGAACCTTTATAACAAGGGTATAACTTGACAATTTAAGATCAATCATTAATTATGAGTAAATGAAGGAAGTACAAGAATCAAAATGTACGCAATTTCACCCTCAGCCGCACATTCTATCCTCTCTTAAATTCAATGAAATTCTACTATTCATACTTGACACATTCCGGTATTTCGGCTTCTATTTAGACTTTATAGTCCTGCGAACTACACCAAATGATCCATATTATGTTTTTCACGAACACAATTCTCAATCAATATACATTTCATTCTTTACCTTATACCGCTTAAGATTTAGAAATTCCATTAAAATCTTTCCACAATCCCATTTCTTTGCCTCACTTCTTATCCAATTCCACACGCAAAACTCACCTCTCAAACTTAACTAGTAGGAACCGCGAAACCTATAGTAAATATTTATTTTTTTTGGAGTTTCGGTAATGGCCAGGTTGTCAGTCAAGTCCTGAGCGGCTGTGTCATAGCGCTCTAGCTTAGCTTCCATTGGTTTTTCTACTAGTGAGACAGCTGAGAGAACAACGTTGGGATCTCATGGGTCAGACATATAAACACATACGTGGGTGGAAGCGCTTGGTTTAATGTTCGCCGGGGTGCTTGAATATATTGTATAGTATGAATTCATTTAATTTTTGTTTCTCTGTTTTATTTTTCTTCTTAATATTCCACTGATACTCCTTGAATAAACTCGCTACAAAGGTCTTACTTGGAATCAACATACGACATTTAAACGAAAATAAATCACTCGTCGTTTTCGACAACTACAGCATTTACTAGACAAAGCTTCCAATCAATTACAATATACTTATTTATATGATAGCAATAAGACCTATACGGAGTTGAGCTTCTCGTATCCAATTCTTAAAATACAAAATCCTTCGGAAAATACTCAATGCTATCTGTGATGTCACAAATAAAGTTATACATAACGATCTAAATATCACATATGGTACAGATTTGGCCCAAAAATGATCCTTTCCAATATTATTTCTTTGCAAGCTACATACCTTTGCAAAAATAAAATCTATCGGAAAATAAAAATAATAAATGAATAAACATTTTAAGTGCGAATGTGTCGATTTTCGATCCCACCAATCCTTGAGAATAGAATCGGTAGGAGATGATCCAAAATTCAATTCTTTAGAACCGATCGATGTCGCTGATGCTGGCAATAATTTTGATTAGTAAAAATACATAGTTATATTATTATAAACAAATCCATTCTTCTCCCTAACAATTAAAAAAAAAATTAATGTGAGAATTAAGCATATATAAGAATACATTCTTTCATATATTAAACACAAATCAGGCAATGTACTGCCAGCCCAACACCAAATCGTTAAAAATATGTATTCGCTAATAGAACATGAAGATATAGGATACTATTTCCTAGATCAAGTATTATATGTAATCGAAATCTATTTTTAATCCGAGGTACCGGTACAGAAAATTGAAAATTTCTGGTTTCGACACATCACTGATTTAAACATTCATATTTATTATTGAATGATAAAACTAAAGCTCTTAACAGGTTACATATGCGTACAGAATTACATATTAGTTCCATGACATTAGCCCTAAACTTGCAACTGAAAAGCCTGATTCGTTTATTAAAATATCTGAAACAATCTTCTTCTTTTTTTAAAATTTATTTATTTCTTTTTTATTTTAGTTAAATACTGCCTTAAACCTAAAAATAGAAGCGGTGAAATTACTAGAACTATTTACTGATTCTATTATTTTCTTAATAAAGCTAAACACGGAAGTCAATTAGTCTTCTTTCCATATCATTTTAATGGAAATATAATCCGTTCAAACATTATATCATGTTAATACCAGGAAAATGAACAAAACTGGTCGACTACTAATCTGCTTTTAATGGCTATTAACAAGACTACACCAAAAAAAAAAAAACCTAAGAGAAACACGATATTAAGGCATGTAACCAAGGGATTACAATCTTCCGGCGACAGGACATGAGCCTAGCGAAAGAAGTACGTCCTTGGCAGAAAAGAGGAACAAAACCTGAACAGATGACAAGGTGTCGGGTTTCAGCTCGGCAGTGCGGCTACCCCGAGGTAGCGCCAGGATGTGATGCGACTGCCCCTGGGTACCGTTAGGGGAATATTAGCCAAAACGTTCTGTCCCAGTCTGCTCATCTTCGTGAAAGTCACTAACTGGCACATAAACCAAATGTCAGAGTCGTCAAACAGACTTGCATCCGGCTCATTGGGTTCCACTGCTGACCATATCTGTAGCGCGTCGGGGGTAGATTTGTCCTGGTGCCATTGGATTAGAAAGTCGCACTCCGGGATCTGCGTAACCAGTAAAAAGAGACCATTATTCAAATGAAATTGAAACCGAGCACAGAGGCCGGGTCAAATGGACTCTGAGCATTGGAGTCATTGCAAACTGATTAGTAATTCAGCGCACATGGCTCAGGCTAATACCTTATCCAACCGTCCGGTTTATTTGTAACACTGTTACCTATCATATTGCAATATTTTACATCATTAATAATTTGATTTCGAAACGGTAGAGTGTGTTTTATTACTATCATTTTATTATCTGAAATAACGCATGTTATCTAAAATGATACCGGAGAACACTATAAACATCAAAACAAAGCTAAAAAGCTTATAATCATTTTCTGGCGTTGATTCATCAAAATATTACACTTAATGAAATTTTAAAGATTCATTCCATTTGAATAGCATAACTTCTTTATTTATAACCAGCATCCCTCGTGGTGGCTTCGCCTGCTCTTATATGTAAAAAACTTAAAATAATTTAAGTAATGGAAGTTTTATTTGTTCATTGATAAAATTCTTGTATTGAAATATGCAATAGAGAATTATTTCTTCAATGATGTTTTAATGCATTGCAATAATTGTTAACCTAGTTGAAATTGCATTGATTATGTATATGAAGATTACATAAAAGCATAATCAAACGTCCAATTTTTACTTTTAAGTTATTAGTTAGTAATGCAGGTGGACAGAGACTATTGAGAAACTCGTGTGGATAATGGATTGCATTATCAGTGCTTACAACTAAAGCACTATGATTCATATTTTTACACACAATATCAAAAAGCAAAGGATCGAAATTTTGATTTGGTAATAATTTCTAACCATAAAAGTATATCAGATTATGGCGAACTTTATTTCTGACACTTAATATTATACATTTAAATTCTTATTATTCTAAAAGTTATTATATCTATGAAAATGATGTAGTTAAAAATTTGGTATAGATGGATTAGGTAATTTCAAACTGTATTGCGGAATGGTGTTAACCACAAGTCACTCCACAAATTTAAATAATTTTTAATAATTTAATTGAACATAAGTAAATTTCATTATCTATGTCTTGGTACAACACCTTATTTTTGTAACCTCTGTTGAATAGCGTTCGGGACCTATCGGACAATTTTCCAAACTTAACTGCACACCACATATTTATTGCTTTTTTAACGTCAATCTAATTGAAAACCATTTAATTTTATAATAGCTAAACCTTCCTGGAACTATAAAGATGATGTAGATAAATATGGTACAGATTGGTTCAGTAGATTTCGCGGTTAGTGATCACAAACGAAAAATAGTTTGCCCTTATGTATAATGGCAGAGATTAGGGTTGATGAATTAATTGCCAATTTTATTGGAATTATTTTAATAGAAACTAGTTTCGAATACTAAACATTTATCTATAGTTCTAAAACATACAATTTTTTTTTTTTTTTTCAAAAAGATCAGCTCTGTGTTACATGAATTATATTTACTAAAGTTTTCGAAAATCTAAGATAAGAAATCAAATGTATCGGTACTCACTCACCTGAGGAGCTCTAACAGATATCTGGAAATATTATCCATAGTGGAAGGGAAAGGGCCAGGGTCAGGTAGGTAAAATTGTTTGAGGTTTTCTATGATTAAATGAATTTTCCATTCCTTTACGAAACAAATTTAAAATGGGTTTATTGGAAATGTTGTTTGTTTGTAAGGGTTTAAAAGCATAAATCCCTAGTGCCATCAATGCCTGTGTTGGAAATGTTTCTTTGGTCATTTAAACAAAAAATCTAGATTGGTTTCCATTGCTGGAAACAAAAAAAATCGGAAAAAAATTCATATTAAACTTTAGGTTCCATAGTATTACGAATTACAGGTCTTATACTGTTATACTATTCGTATTACTTAAATATATTGGTTGTATGATTGCTTAAATCAATAAATTTTTAGATATACCAATACTTGGATAAATGCTTTACTTTTTTTCCACTCCAGTACATAAATAGTTTAAGCTGGTTCAGTTATTATTTTATGAACTACTAATAAAGTGAGCAGACCTTCTGAATCAAATTAGTTAACAAATAACCATTGTGATAGTTTAGAATCGATAAATTTTTATCAATGTATTTTTTAAAAATAGTTTAAAAAGCACTGAAGTTAAAAATCTCCTTTAATAACGTTGATAACCCGTATCGGAGATAATCTTAAAAGAGTATTAAAAATGGTCGTTAGAAAAAAAGAAATGCTAAAGTAACCTTCGTTTTAAAAACGATTCCACCTCTTCTGTTAATCCTTTTTAAAATAATCCTCTTTCACCACGAAAATCCTTCCATTCAAGTTTAATGGTATAACGAAAATTTGAAAAGAGATCAGATACAAGAACCTGTGATTTACTTTTTTACCTCTAGGATTGAATTGAGTTAACTAATTTTTTTTTTTTTTCAATTTTGTAAATAGCTATCTAGATTTTTTCCATTTAAAATTTCAAAAATATAAATTCTTTTGAATTAAGGGCCATTAAGATACAGAAGGCCAAGCTGATACAGAAGCTCTAAAGAAGCGTGGTCCCTCTTTCATTCACTGTAACTCCCTGTCCCTTTGTCAGATTTTAATCCTTCGTAAAAAAAAAAAAAGCAGGTTGAAATAGCAAGTAATGAAATTTTTTTTCGAATTGGACTAAACAAACAAATTTTATAAATATATAGATCTACTTCAGGACTCACTCGAAATCGAAAAACTCACCTAGAGCTACTTACTGGAGATAAATTACAAAACAGGAATTTAAAAATTCTACAAATGTAACCATCTGTACAATAAAACAGATTCTTGTGGGATTCAGAAAAAAGACAGCAAGTAGAGATAATCTGTATGAAAAATCAAAATATCTTAATATTGTTTAAAAATACATTTAATATTTCCACAAACCAAATGCTCAACTACGAAAAAAAAAATTGTAGTATTTGACATGAGAAAAGGGGATTTTAACCTAATGCAGTCGGTACATGCCAGGTATAAAATATATAAGTATATACAATCTTAGAAAAATAATTTTTTTTGTCTTGTTGATCTGTGACTTTTGGTGAACTACAAAGAGGAATTTACCCGAAAAGCAGAAGAGAGATAATTATGTTTACCGCAACGTTCATTCCTTTTGCTGTTGCGAATTTCTCTTTAAGACCAAAAGCCACGTTTCAGTTGAGCTGTAAAAGCAATGACTGCCCTAAAAGTAAAAGAAAACTTGTCAATTGAACGTTTTTTACTTTGCGTTTGTATAACCAACGAGGTTCCCTTCAATATATTTTTTTGTGGGGAAACACTAGTTCTAAGGATAGGGCATAGACTTTTCGAATACTAGACAAGTATTTACTGGGAAAAAAGTCCAGGCTTGGTCCAGATTGAAAACTTACAGTTAATTATGAAATACACACAAAAAAACATTCTCATATATTTGGGCTGATTAGTTCTTTTTCTCGGAAGATCTAACGGGCTGATCTAATAAATTGCAGCTGGTACTTTTTTAAGTTGTTCATCTTTTAACGTGGTTCTGATTAGCTTTCTATTTTTCAGTTCGCGCTATAGATGTGACACAATAATCTTTTAAAAGGTTTACTTCCTTGTAAGAGATTTACCTTTTGGGCAAACAAAGCCGCACGTTTCTGGAGAATGGGGGCCAGCATATTTCATTTGTTTAAGCCCATCAGGTCCAAATCTTAAATTTTTCCATTTCCTAACAATGTGCTTTCCGACGCTCGGATTCACACCGATGGACTTCTGAAGAGCTGTATTTAATGATCGGATGAACGCTATATTCAGAAGAGAGTTGAACGGTTCCGTAAAATAATAAGTTAATGGTTAAGATTACAATAATCTTTTTTTCTTTTGCTAGTTTAATCGTTTTCTAGTCATATATTGTACCTGGCTAGGCCGAGTCATATGGGGTTAAAACAAAGAGTAATCGAATACAGAAGCAGAATCAGAAGAAAAAGGTATAAACAAAGTAAAATAAATAAGTATGTATAAAATTAAAGTCCTCCTGGGGCACACCTAGCCGCTCTACAAAATGGGGGTACACTTAAATCGGGGAAAACACTGGCGGTTGAGCGAGATTTCGGCCAAATCTCTAATCCTTTTGCACACAACGTTGGCCTAGTACCGTACATCCTTTACCTAAGCACTGATACCCAAGGACCCTTCATGGTTGTTCGTGGTACAGGTTTATTTTATGTTTATAACAATAAAAACCGTTGATGATACCCGAATTAAAATTAAATTACACATACCAAAATAAAGGAACAATTGAAATAATGCAGTTAAATTAAAAAATGGAAACAAAATAAAATATGTGGGTGGTTACGCCCCGATCTCTTTGAATTCTTGATACTTCCTGTATCAGGTTTTCACGAATCTATTATCCTTTCAGTCCCTTCTTCCTCTCGTCAACATCCTTCATATGGAAATATCAAAACGAGAAACATATTTCCATGTTTACTCAACATGAATCATTGTTTCGTTCTTTCTTTATAATAGACCATATCCCCCTCTACGGCCACGCCCTCTCCCATAAATAAAGAACTCAAAACTTTTTAATAACAATTGAGTTTTATATGCATCTTCGCAAAATCTTTGTATTCCAGTATGCATTAAGCATTCATTATTTTCAAGATATTCAGGTATATCAGTAATTTTTAAGGTGTTGAAGATACGTAAAACATAATGGACATCAGATTTTACTTTTAATGATTGGATTGGTAATCCAGATAAACAGACAATTATTAAGTA